>VYXB01009833.1:0-43124 GCA_013397135.1 Pachyramphus minor | reverse complement strand
GTGAGGGGCGGCGGGGAGGGAGGGGCGGCTTTGTGCGCTCCGAGGGGCCCGGGGAGAGCCGCCCCCGGCCCGGGGGTTGTGCGGGGACGGGTCGGTGCCCGGCAGAGCCCCGGGGGCCCGGGGCAGGCGGGGGCGGGCACAGTGCTGGGGCTACAAGGGCTCCGGCGCGGGGGGGAGCGGGGCCGGGGGCGGCGCTCGGACCCTACGGGCCATGGCGGGGCTGGGATCGCACGGGCTTTGTTCGAGCGGGCGAAAAACTTGGGTTATTTTTTTTGGTGCTCCCAAGGATAATAACCGCTTCCTCAGAGTGCAGCGAGGAGGCCAAACGCTTTTGGTAGCTGGTAGCACACAATGAAGGCGTGGGGTTTCGTTCTGCTTCAAACGCACAGAAACACAATAACAAAAAGTTGGGGAGTATGCTCCCTGCCCTGAGTGGATCGTGTGTGCAGCGAGCAGTTTGGGGTTTAATCTCCTTGGCAGTCGTTGTGCAAAGATTGTTTTCTTTTTGTCTTTGTTTTCTTTCGTATATTTCGTAAGGTCAGGCTCTGTTTCCTTGAGACAAAATTAATATACTCGGGACGGTTTATATTCTTCTGGTTTACAGTTTGTAGCCAGATGGCTTAACACCAAAATGTGCAGCGTGTTTGAGATGTGATAAAGAGGTTTTTATCAGCTGATTTTGGGATGCTTTTTTTTCCTGAGGTGTGTATGAGCAACGAGAATCGGTAAAACTTCTTATGTCGTCTAATAGTCGTTTACATGCTACATGTTAACAAAATACTTTGAGGTTTATTTTGCTGTCTCTTTGTTGCATCTCAGCTGAGAGGTGAGGCCTTCTTACTTGCAATGAGTTGATGGTATAGTTCTTCAGGTATGTGCGATATGAATACATTTGAAATATAATTACTATGCTGTGTTACCATTTTTACATTTAAAAGGTGGTATTTTGTTATATTTAGTCATGTCTGGGTTTAAAAACAGATGTTAACAACAGTCGCAGTATTGTTGAGAAGCTGAGGGAAATATTGCCTACCTTTTTCTGCTCCACAACTCTGTGTCAACACGAATATAAATATGCTAGGGAGGTGGGAGAAGGAAACTTGAATAAAAAGGGAAATGCTAATTTAGTGGTGGTGTAGTTTGGGTTATATGTGTGGAAATGACACCGAATCACCTGACAGTTTCCTGAAGTGTTCAGGGAGTTGAAAATTTGGAATTTGTCCCAGCAGAATGGTTAGTAGGCAAATGCATGTGAGAAACTGCTTGATAATGCACATTCTGCAGTTTATTATGTGGATGCTGTACGTAGGAAAGTCCATGTTATTTGAATAGTATTTTTTCTGCATTAATGAGAAGGGCTCTTTTTCCACCCTATAGTATCACCCTGTAGTACTGAATCTTTTTCTTCTGTGTTGGGGATATTGGCACAGTGCTGAGGCAGTTGTGATGTCTCTGGTATCGTGATTGAGCCAGTAGTGCAGGCAGTTGGCTGAGAGAGCTGGGCTCACCTATCTTTTTTTATGGGAAGATTCCTCTTGTTATGACAGTATATATTAGATCTTACACTGGATTGTAGAGCACATTGAAGGCTTTATGGAACTGTTTTCCTTGGGTGTTTCTCTGCAGTGTTCTCAGTAGGCCAGATGTTGCAGATGTTTGGGGCAAGTATGTTAACAGGACATGAGCTTGTTGAACACTGTGAACTAGAGCTGATTTTTCAACATCACTTTCTAGTTCACTTTTAGATGTTACCCCCTCCCTTTGATTTAATGATATGTGAGTATGAACTGAATAATCAGCATTTGTAAAAGCATTCTCCTTGATAACTTTATTTTTTTTTCTTTGCACACTGGTTTCTAAAACCGCAGAATTATTAGACCAAGTTTTTATATGCAGGCAAGTAATCCAGTAGATCATTTGAATTCCTGCTTGTATGTCTTCCTGCTTCTTTTTGAATGTGGAATTATATAAAAATTAACTGTTTATTGCACTAAGAAGAAACCTGAATTCTCTTGAGTGTTAAATTCTTTCTGCGTTTGGAGTCTCCTGTGAAACAAGTATTAATTGTGTTTTCTTAAAAAAACGTTATGATAGAAAGTCTACAAAGGAAACAACATAAGACTGTTTATTAGACATGCCTTATAAATACTTCTAATTGTGTGTATCATATATGTAGGTATGTGAGAGTTATCAATCTTCTTTCTCTTCAGAAAATTTAGTTGAAAATGCTGACCTCGTTAAATGTGAATTTCCCCACCCATAACATAGCTGTTGTCTTGATTATTCCACACAATGCAACCATTCCAGTGTTGTCACAAAGCCAGTGCCCAGGCTTTTGTCTCAGAAATGGGGCAAGAAGTCTTTAGTTTGAAAACTGGTTTTCTTCTATAACAAATAATACTGGTTGCGTGGTTCTGCTAATAAAGAAGTTGGAGGCACTTCACAGTCATATAACAGAAAAGCATTTTAAATGACATCAAAACATGTAAAGGGATTCAGTTCTAGCTGCTTCAGTGTAATTTCAAACAAGTTGTATAAAATTTCTTTTACAGCAATGTCTTGCATGCTGAAAATTTATAGGAAGATCTAGTTTGGATCTCACTCAGAATACCTGCTGTGGCTTTGAGAATAGTAGGCAAGAGCTGGTATGTGAAATGTTTGGTTTACAAATAAAGACCAGATGTCATCCCTAGCAATATCTCTAAAGATTATATTTCAGTATTGCTTAACAGATTTTTTTTTTTCCTAAAAATGGCTATTTAAGAGCAGTTTTTATATGTAGAAGAAATATGTCTGAGAAGGTTATGACGACCATCTTAGGGAGTTGAGAAAGAAATGCAAACTCTGAAATGTAACAACAGCGTCTCTGTAATAATCCACATTTGACTTATTTGCCAGCTGCTCTGCATATGCATCTATTTGCACTAAACTTGAACAGTGATATGATCCTCTGTCCTCTGCTGGCTGTGCTAAATAGCACATCTGCAGCCTTTCTAAAAGGCTTATTTTTTTGCAGCAAATATTTGTGTACATTAGACTAAGTAATCTGGTGAACATTTCATAATTTTGATTATTTTTGATTTTAATTTTTCATACAATTCCAAGATAGGTTCCCTTTGCTTCATCAGTGTTATTAAGGTTACAGGTGATAGGTCTGGTTGTCTTTCTATATAAAGCTCTGAACATGTAAATCCTGATGGAAATGAGAGTTGTGTCAGACCTGCGTTTGTAACTTTGCTCTTAGATTTCATCCATGTTATTTTGAGGAAGAATTTAGGGTGGTGTATTGAACTAGTCATACACATTTTGTATGGCTGATACGAATTTTCATATAGAATTTGTTCACAAATCTCTTTAAAGAGGAAGTGAGCTTTTTAAAGCTGGACTGTGTTCTGTAACTCTTAACATGTGTGTATTGATTAAGTACAAAGCTAGACTTGCTGGAGATGACTTTGTGCAGTTGAGCTAAAAATAAGGAGTCTGTCTGGCTTGACCCATTTTTTTCAAGTGTCTTTTGTTTATCTCCTTTATGATATATATTGCTTAAACTTTAGTTTTGAGCGTGGTACGATGGTGAGTTAGTCACTTCTTTAGAAGTTGCAGAACTCATGTTAGTAGGGAATTTACTATAGCAAATATTTACTGTAGCAGTACTGATAAGACAAAGTAGCTTTAGATCTTCTATGTTACAAACCGAAGATTGTTCAAGATTATTAAAAAAAAGTACTTCTGCCATGTCTATATATTATATATTTCCCTAAAGGTGAGACATTCAGTAGTCTGTAAGGCTCAGTGAAAAAGACAGAATTGTGTAGACGGACTGTGGTTTCTCTTGTTTGCATTTCAGACCTAAGTGTTGTATTCTGATTAAATAGCTCTCCACACGTTACGTTTTATTTGGACGTAACACTTTTGTTTAGCATGAAAAGTGAGACATTTCTTGGACTTCAATTTTTTTTTTTCCTCATCAGAAAGTAAAAAGGTTAGATTGTACGTGGTATTTTGGGGCTTATTTATGTATTTACATACTAAAAGGACATACTAAAAGTAACACCAGTTATGGTAGATGAAGAATGTGTGGAGATCATTAAGTGTGTGTGTTCAGGCAGGGGCAGGTATTTTTTCCTGTAGAGGATTTTGTCCATACCAGAGATTTTTGCTGTTGACATTTATACTTGTTTTAAACCATGACTTAAATGCTTCACAAGTAAGATGACAAACTTAATTTTAATCTGAGCCTGAAATCTTTAATTTTTTGAATACCCCCATATGTACTCTTGTGTGGGTTTTAGAGACTTTTAGTGTCAATTACTGTGTTTGAATCTTACATGGCTTAACACATTTGAAGGAAAAACTGAGGCTGGTGTGTAAGAGTGAGATGTAGTTCAGATAGAGAAGTTAGTTTTAGTTTTCTGTGCTACTTTGTTGCATAGTCCACTAATTATAGAATCAGACATAGCAGTATAAGAGAATTTGTGGTTTTACACATCATGCTGAGTAATAATGTAAAACACTGCTGCCGTTGTGATCGAAAATTGTATTTTGATTTTCTTTTTTTTTAGGCAAGGAAATATGTGGGCAAGCATTTATAATATGTGGAGCTCTGCCATTTTAATACATTGTCTTGTAAAAAAAACTCTGGTAGTTTTTTTTCTTTTAGACTCCTAACTTGGTACATATAACTTAAAGTTTAAATCAATAAATATGTTTGATGATGAATATTGTTTTTATATCACTTGGGTGTCTTTTTTCCCCCAATACTAATAATAAGAGCTGCATATTTAAAGATATGTGGGAAAGTCTTTTATGTTACAAGAAGTTTTTCCTTTTAGGTTTCTGTGAGGAGTGAGCATTCCTTGTGTGCTCCTAGGCATGAATGAAGTGTCCTGGCAGGAGATCAGAGGAATGATGCATGTGAGCATTGGTCAGGAAGCCAGTGAGGTTGGAGTTGCCCCAGCTGGAACAGTAGTTGCAGTAACATCAGGCCCCAATTCAGGTGGAAACACTCCTCATACCATCCCTGCAGTTGTGGTGGCAGTTGCTTGCAGTGTCCAGGTACCCATCAGTGGATGTTCCCAGGATGATGGCACAGCAGACTACAGGGCAGTTGTGTGGGGCAAACACCAGTGGCCCACAGGAGATGACATTGATAAAGGTCATGCAGTGGGGCGTCGATTTGTTTTTCTTTGGAACAGTTGCTGTGTTTTGTGTCAAATCCACATCTTTAGGAACAGCATGTGTGAATTAAGCTGCTTTTTCAAGGCTGTAATAATCCAAACTCTGAAACTTGCAGTTAATTTTGTTAAAGCAGTTATAAATGAAACTGCATAAAATAATTTTGAAAAATTCAGTTGGAACCGGTCATTGAACTTATATAAGTATTTCATATTTCTGTGAGTACCTGGTTTTTATGAGAATATGATCAAATCATTAGTTTGGAATTTATGGAAAGCAATTTGTTCAGTTTGAAAAGGCACTTGCCATCCTGCTTCATGCTGTATTGCATTCTTTATTACTTATACAGAAACCATAAAGCAGTTTTGCAAATCTAGGACTTTACAGTATTCTACTTGTCCACTCCACTTGGATAAACTTCCTGAGTATGGTAATGTTTGGTTTTTCCTTGGTAGTGTTCAGTCTGTTGCACAGGTAGTGGTGCCAATTTTCGCTACCATTTCCCAAGGCTGATATATTGTGTAGATAAAATCATTCACAGATAGGTAAGTGCTGAATAACAGCTGCGTCTGTCTTCTGCCACCTGCCTTCCATCCCCATGAAGATTTAGTGGAGGGGAACCTACTCTTACTTTGCTGTGTATTATCCATGTGAAAATAGCAGTTCCCAACTTACTGTAATCACTGCCACTGTTGTGCCACTTTTCACTGCTCTTGTTCTTCCTTAGCAATATGAACTAGCAGAAATCAAGGACATATCGGGGGCTTCTCTGTTCAAGTTCTTTGATTTGAGCTCTGTACCATTGGGGTTTTTTTGATTTATTTAAGATGGAAGTTCTTCTTTTGGGCTTTTTGTTTGTTTGTTTGTGGGTTTTTTATAAGAACAACTCCAGAGTTAGAAGTACTTAAGGAATGTGTTCTCTAAAATCCATATTTATGCAAACAGTGGAGGGAGTTACTGTGATTGTACTCTGTGTCTACTACACAAACTGTGTAAGTTAATATATTAAAAACAATTTTTTTATGCATTTAGAGAAAAAATGGAAAGAAAACTAACAGGAAGCAAGTACAGTAGATAAGTATCTTGTAATGGCTGATTTTCACAGAATCACAGAATGGTTTGGGTTGGGAGGGACCTTAAAGATCTGAGAAAACATGTGCAGCATTTCTCTCTTGTGCTCTCTCTTAAGGTATCAAAAGAACTGAAGGCCCTTTTGAAAAAGATTTAGTGGGTGAATTTTTGGAGCCTTGTATATTTTTAAAGTAAAACCCCTTCAGTGAGCTCATAGCTCTGAGCCTGGGATCTTACAGTGGCATCTACAACTTCTCTAGGCAACCTGTTCCAGTGCCTCACCACCCTCACAGTAAAGAATTTCTTCCTAATACTTGGTATAAAGTTGCCCTCTGTCAGTTGAAAGCCATGTTCCCTTGTCCTATCCCTCCATGCCCTTGTAAACAGTCCCTCTCCAGCTCTCTTACAACCCTTTTAGGTACTGGAAGATGCTGTAAGGTCTCCTAGGAACCTTCTCTTCTCCAGGCTGAACAGCCCCAGCGCTCTACCACAATCCCAAGACCTTCTCCCCAGCACTGTGCTTGATCCAGCCTTCCAGGTTGGAATAGTCCTCTGGAAGTCATTGGTCCAACCCCCCTGCTCAAGCAGGACTACTGGATGCCAGATTGCTACATAGACATGTATATAAGAAGTAGAAATGAAGATACTGAGATCTTTTCTTCAGCATACATTATCTAAGTGTAGCTTAAAACTGTGGATTTTAACATATCATACTGGAGTCAAAGAATGTAAGATAATGCCAAAGTAGTAAAAAAGCATTTTAGAAAGTATAGCAAGATTGAACCATTTTTTGGTGAAGCTCTAGCCTCAGTGTTTCGGTCAGAACTTAGGTAAAAAAGCAAGTTAAATACAACGGTGGAAGGTTGTGAATTCAGGGATTTTTCAAGTGAAAAGAAATCACAAAAAGTAAAAAAATTACATATATTGAAAATGGGGATTGCTTAAATTATCTTGGGAAATGCATTAGTCTTTGGTCAAGAAACTCACATGAGCCTGAGGCCTTAACAGGATTCAAGTAAATACAGAATGTGGAGAAACCTTGTATTCACTTTCATACCAGAGGATACATGATACTTTTGGCTGACTCTGTGTGATACATAGAAGTGAGTTGAAAGAGTTGCTGTGAACAATGTGACAAACAGATGAACTTGCCTGGAATCACTGATGGATTGTGAAGAATCTGTGAATTAGTTGGAGTGCTAAAGAAGTTCAGTAAGAGTCAAAATAAGAAATTGATGAATATACTTCATTAATTCAAAGAAATTAATTCATGAGAAGATTAGGGAAACATCATCTTGGTATGCTGAAAACCATCTGAAATGTCTTCAAAAGAGCATCTTATTAAACATAAGGCATGACAATATCTTTAGTAGTTATTTGTCTAGTAGGATATTTAAATTTCACGCTGGTTGAAAGACTGAAGAATTGCTTATCACTGTCCCTAATAAAGGATTATTGAGGAATGAACTGTGGGAATTATCACTGAAGTGTCAATAATTGGAAGGTAGTTCATGCCATTAATAAAAACCTTTACCTTTTGGTCAGTCCTGAAGTGGTCAAGTAACTGGACTAGAAGATTCCTTCTAACTAAAATATTCTGTTGTATGTTAATGCACAGTATCATTAGAGGCCTTTGGTAGCACAGAGAAAGATCCAAGTGGGTTGTTCTGGAGATCAGTGGTAGGACTGAGGCTTGATGTTTGTTAATTTGGAAGTTATCAAGACTGTAATGGAAGATATTCAGGTGGCACGCACATAAGAAGAGCAGGAGGTTCCAACACACCACAGTTGAGTGGGATTCACTACACGTAGCAAAAAAGAATTTTCCATCTCGACCAGCTGTGCACTTGACATGTTGGTGTCCAAATTAACTGACCACTCTGGCTCAGAACTCACATAATTGGCTCATAGAACATTCAGAGTAAGAGGACAGAAACACGGATGTTGTTACGTTCACAGTCTGTATTCTTTGGCTGTAGCAATGAAAATTGGAGTGATGGACAACAGTTACTCATGGCAAATACTTTGGAAAGTTGAACTACTTTACTGACAGAGAGGGAGGCTCTACAGAATAATTCGCAGCCTGGAGGAGGGCAGAGGCTAGGGGAGCATGCATTTGCATTTGAGGGGTGATAGCCAAAATTCTTTGGACACTCAGCTGAAGCATAGTGTATGCACAACTCCTCAGTACAAGATGTCAAAGCCAGAAGTGTTAATTTGAGTCAGGAGACCACCATTGTCACCTTCCATAATAAAACAGTAGTGACCATCGAGTCACTGACAGGGTTAAGTGTAACCTCCTTAATCTAGAGACAATCATCCCTGAGTCTCATTCATCTTTCTTTAAAATACTAAATATTGAAAGGAGTTATAAAGGATAATGAACTAAGTATAAAAACTATTTTACTTGTTCTTTTGACCTTTTTTTTCTTTCCCTCATGACCGAAAAAGCACTCCAGTCTCTTTGCTAGCAGAACAACTGAGGAAGACCACTGTCTGGTGTGGCATCATCCTTTTGTTCATATACCCGTGGGGCTGCAAATAGGTTTGTCATTAATTCATATCACTTCTATAATGAAGGTTGTGAATTCATACAAAGGCTTAGTGGTCAGCAGTCTGTCCATAATATTTTACATTTTCATATGTTACAGAGATTAGATTTTTGGGAAGCTCAGGATATATTTTCTGGGATGTCAGAGTACTTGCAAATGTTCTCCCATGTGCTGAAGCAAAGAGCTACAGCACTGTGATAGTGCCCAAGCTACTTGTCCTGGTTTTTCCTAGATCAGCTCCATCTACTTTGTCAAAGTACATGTTCAGTTGCTGCAACTCATTTGTGTTAGAATTTACAAACATCTTGAAGTTTTATGAGTAGCTGCTGTAACAAAGAAAAACCTTTCTTCAGAGGGGAAAGAGTAGAGAGAACAAAGGAAAGAGTCTTACTGAGTTCAAGAGTTTTTTGGCACTTCTGTGGTGTGGAGGAGAAGCTGTATCAGTTTTTGCAAGTATTCAGCATGACTTCCATGGAGGTCTATTAGAATTAATATAGCCATGAGAAAATGGTTAAATATTATTAAACCAATAAAATGTGGTAGTGTTTAACAGGATAAAATAGATAATTCCTAGCAAAAAATTTGCTCCGGTTTTAAACAATAAGATTGTTTTGTTTGTTGTTCAAATAAGATAGACTAATAT
Source organism: Pachyramphus minor (assembly GCA_013397135.1). Lineage (NCBI taxonomy): Eukaryota > Metazoa > Chordata > Aves > Passeriformes > Tyrannidae > Pachyramphus > Pachyramphus minor. The sequence continues at coordinate 33,683 of VYXB01009833.1, read as the reverse complement.
GTTTGTGCAATGGAAATTGGGAAATAATTTACCATATGAGACCTCACAGTCATGTAGCCATCGCTTGAAACAATGAACATAATCTTTTCATTCAAATTGAGAACAACGTAATCTGTTTCGTGACCTTACAGTGGGAGTTGCACATCCTGAATCATTAATTCTCCCTTTTATGTGGTCTACTTAAGACTGTCCTTACAAGTCTAAGTGTAGTTGCAGTCCATTTCTTTATTTCCTATCTTTGCAACTTTTACTAAAGTTTAAAATTAAAGTATAATTGTGCAATATAATTATTTTTCAAGTGATTTCAAAATCATTTTCATTAAAAGATTTTTAAAGACTGTTTCAAGTGTTAATCAACTATGCAACACAAATACTTTAATGGCTAGTTTGTCATTGTAAAAGCTCAAGTTTTGTCATAACTGATTGATGGGTCATTCTCCCTCTAAAGTTAACATCCATCTGAAACTGTTCTAAAGATCATTTATTTCTGTTTCTGCAAGCAGCAGGTTATATTTTCTAAGCATTGTCTTTCTGTGCTTAGTTTTGCTGTGGTTTTAGTTTTCAGTTTGCCATTTTCATCAGTTAGTTCCAGTAGCATTTAGCTACACCAAACTAAAAATCCAGATTATGAATGTCAAATGTATGATTTAAGCAGCTTCTCAAACTTGCCAATAAGTAAATATTTTCAAGCATCACAAATTCGGAAAAGAAGTCTTAGACTGGGAGGATTTTCTGTTGTGGTTAGAGGAGAGCTGGGGGTGAAGGTATTTGGTTCCTGTTTTGAAAAATGTATGCCCTGTTAAAACACCTTGTTTAATAAGTTCTTGGTGAGATTTTTCTGTCACACTAGTGCTGTATAATTTGTGGCAAGTGTAAGTTTTTCGAGTGAATTTTAAAGTTGGGGCTTTTTTTATGTTTAAAAAAACTTAAATCTTGCAACCTCCATACTGGAGACACCATCTTATTGCTTGCTTGTGGTTCTCAGTTTTGGTAGCATAGATAGGTGGAAAGGGGAAACTTGTCTTTCTCCTATCTTTGCTTTTAAGTAGCCAAAAAAGGGTATTTTGTGACGTACCACAGGGTGGTTTCATGTCATTGAAAGAGAAATTTTCTGTGATATACTTTAAAACATTTCCCCAGCTAGAGAGAAGAAAATTATAGTGTTGAATTTTGCAGGTATTTGATTTGTATTTTTAGTACTTTCCAGCATGTAGTGCCTGGAATAGGCAGCTTAACACGAACTTCCATCAGGGCAGGAGGAGAGTAATTGCTGTCACCTGACTTGTGCAAACAAGTTTGTTCCACGTGACTTCTGTTCTGCAGAGACTCTTTTCCTTAATCACTCCTTCCAGTCACATTTTTGATGCCCCTGCACAGTTTCTGACCTTTTCAACGACATTTCCAACTGCAGGTGATAGTTTCGGCCAGTGAGATACTTGAGGTGTTCCCACCTACTGCATATTGTCGTGTGTGCTGTCAAGCTGTGAACTGCTTCCCCCTCTTTGTGGACTTAGTTGTGTCTTTATTGTATCTTCACAACCATCCCTGTGCTTTGCAACATACTCCTTCACATTTCCACCTGCCTTGATGTGTCCAAATACCTGATGCTCACACACTGTTGAGTGTCTGAATGTGAATGGCTGCTTTACTCTCACTTCACCAATTTGGTGTCTTGTTGTATCAGTCTTTGTGATTTGTGTTGCACTTAAGAGTTCTTTGAAGCAGATTCCTTCATGCGTTACTACTTATTCAGTAATTAGCATAGGGTGAGTCTGGTTTGATACTACAGCAAACAAATAGCACGTGGTCAGCTGTGCATTATCTTTGATTTACATACAGATAAATTATCCTGTGTGCTTGTGCAGTAGTAGCTCTGTGCAGAATCAGTTCAGGTCTGTGAAGAATTACTAACAGTAGCACAAACCTGAACAGTGTCGCTGCTTCTGGCAGTAATGTGAGCTGGGAGAAGCCTTTGGAGCCTGACGATGGGAACCAGACCTGAGCTGGCGACTTACGGAGCCTGCTGGAATTTCTTGGCATTTATTCCCACCTGCTCCAGGTTCTAGGTGTGACTACAAGTGAGGCCTCATTCCAGATGTGGTTGTTGTGTGGTTATGGAGTTTTGTCCCAAAGCTAAAACTGGTTTTAGGCATTCTAGGAGAGTTTCACATAGACATCCAGGATAAGGTGGTGGGAGCCAGTAAGCTTGGGGGAAAATGTCTACATAGAGGCATTCAAAAGCATTTGACATTTGCCCCAGATTTCTTCCTATGTTCTTATTCACTTACATTTTTCAAGGTGTCAAGAAAATTAAAATATTTAAAATTTGGGTCATTGTTATTTTGCTTAATCTAAGTTCTTGTCTGCAGATTTAGAATGTTGATTGCTTTGTGGTTTTTTCATATGATTGAAATTGGGGCTTACGAAAGTGTATGACACTGCTTTATTGCGTGGAGGAGCTACATTTGGCTTTCTGAACTACCTTGGTTTGGTACCATTTATATTAAAGTCAGGCTGAAGAGGGCCCTTGTGTGTCTTTGTGAAGATAATGGAAGAGTTATGTGAAGGCTTTTTCTCTTCAGTGTAAAGAAAAAGAGCAAAACAAAGTGGGTAAATACGTGAAGGGAAGCAGGAGGGGCAGCACATAGTTGGGTAAATGATTTGAGGGAATACTTTTTTGGGTGAGAATCAATAACCTGAAATTTAGACATCTAACCAGAAATTTTGCTCATAAAATTATCTTTCTGTATTTTGTTAGATAGTTTGTCCACAGTTACAGCTTCTGCCTGCCCTGCATTCTGCTGTTTGTGTGCTGATAGCTGCTTTTACATATAAATGCTCTTAAATTTTTGACTCCTTAAATGAAAAGGTTGAAGTATTTGGTTTTAACTCCATTGTAGCACAAACGTATCAATGCCAATCTTTGACCTAATTTTTATTATGAAGTTTTTGTCACTTCAATTTGAATTGTAAATATCTTACTTAGTTTTTTTTTTTTAAATTTTTGTTTATTGTCATTGGTGTAAATTCTTTGGTTCTATTTTAGACTGGTTTTTACTTCCTTTGAAGGACTATGCTGGTCAACATTTAATGAGATATTAATGTCCAAGGCTAAGCTGTGGCTCTTAGTGAACTAGAAATGAGGCTTACTGAATTAGAAGTAGTCTCTAGGGGGTTTTTTACAGTTGGCTATTTTTTTTCACCTTTTAGGCAGTTGTAGAAATCTATGGGTAGTTTAAATACACGTTGTCCAAAGAGAACATCCTTAAAAAACAGCTGAAATAATTGATAACAGCAATTTTTTTCAGTTTCCATTCACCTGCTGTAGACAGATAAGTAGAAAGCACATGTGTCTCCCTATAGCAAGGGAGGCACCAAAAAACACACCAAAAGAAACATGTTTTACTGTTCTCTGCTGTCCTTGAGGATATGCAAGGTTTACAGGCTCAAAAACAAAGTCAAGGTAGATCTTGAAGCAAACTGGGATATATTTGAAACTTTGCGCTGTTTCACTGTCATTTTTTGCTGGTGATACAGAGAAGGTGTGAGTTGTGTCAGCACCTTTCTTTACAACTCCTTATTCATAGTGGAGTGAGGAGTCTAAAAGTTCTGGATTTCTTTTTTGGACTATCAGCCCTTCAATTCATTGCATAATGACTAGGTAGTTTTGTGTCTTCACCTCTGGTTTTAGCCCCCACTTTGACATCATCAGACTCTGTTGGTATTCCCTGGATGCCCCTTGCCTGTCAGGGGAGGAAAAAACCCAAAAGAAAACAAAACACCAACAGAGTTTGGTCAAAGGGTATTGGGCTATGAGGGAGAAGTCATGATGCTGGAAACTTCTGGGCAGGAGAATAACTGGGAGAACTTTGGTTTTTGATGTAGTGTTCTTGAAAACTGTATCCTTAAGGAATTATTGTAATGCATGGTAAACACATCTGCTGTATTCTGGAGTAAAGAAAATTAAAGTAAATGCTCTGAAGAAGGGGATTGTTACATATCAAGAACTGCTGGGGGTGGGAGGAGCATTTGTGCTATCAGCTCTATAATAACACAAAATTGAACTGTTAAAACAATTTCCTGGAAATTCTGTCAGAGTGACTTCTCAAATATCCTCAGCCGCACTTTTAATGGGAAGGGTGTGTGTATATACACATATGTACAAAATGTTTTTCTTGGTAGAATTATATTGTTTATAAGTGAGTTGTGTTCCATGGGATTCCTTAAAATCACATTCTTTTTAGATGGTGTTAAAACCCCATAATTTTTCAAACAGAAACTTAAAGTTTGTTTTTTACTTTTTAGATGGTTGTGGGGGGAGATATTCTGTTTCGGATTCTCTGGTAGCAGACAGAAAAGTGAAGATATTTGAGATTTCTAAAGAAAACGCATCACCAATAAAAAGTATTGATTGCAATGTAGATGGTTAATTTATGGAATTTTTTACTTGATTTTAGGCCTGTGGATTCTAATGTTTCAATTCTTGTTAAAACATTTAAGAAAAGCTTGTTGACTCTATTAGAATGAAAGTTTTATGCTTCATAAATCATTGCAATAGATAATATATTTATCTCAGTATAAATATAATATATTGAGATATATCTGAGTATAATATATTGAGATAAATTGTTCCTCATTGCTGCTTGTGTGTTGATGAGTTTGGGGTTATACAGAGAATCTTCAGAAAAGGCAAAGTTTTAAGCCTATTTTTATAGCATATTTTCAAGAGAGCACTGAAGGGTTTTCTAAATTTTTTTAGCTTACTAAATAAGGTTTTTGAGTGAGAGCAAATGAAGTAGTGAAGGATGATGTCTCAAAACAGGAACACATCAAATTAATGTCACACTTCCATACAGAAGTAGCTGTGCAGTTATTACTGACAAAGCCTTTCCGTATGGAATGAAACAGTAATGGTTAGAAATTTGGCTCATGACTTCCTCTAAACTTCTGTTACATCACTGGTAACACTTGCTACTCTGTTACCAGAAAGGTGGTGCTGACTGATCAGTTTAACAAGAGGAGTGTAGATTTTTAAAATTGGAAAAAAAAAGTTCAGTCATGTGCATATAAGTAATTCTGCACAGATTAAATTAAGCATGTTTAGACAAGAGCTGCAATTCAAATTTCATTTCACAGCTTTGTTTTCAAACTTCTGAATGTATTCAGTGTCTTCCCCTTTTGTTTCTGGTATATTTATGCAGGAACATTGGAGTGAGAGTTGCAGATCTGTGTCTGCACATCTAAGAGTGCAGCAGGGGAAGGAGAGGAGTCTCACCAAACTAGATGGGATTATACCTGAACTGTTTCATATTGAAGATTAAACCTGTATATTAAAAATAGTTCTTCAGTTAATTTACAAGCAGTAAAGGACCAATCAGCCCCTTTTCTGAAGAATTACATTTTTGTGTAGCTCATTTAAATAATAAGCTAAAAATGGATGGAAAATATTATTTTAACCAATCTTTCTAATTACATTTTTAAAATAATTTCTTATTTACAAAAGTTCTCACTGGACAATTTTTTATGGGATTTTTCTTCCATTCTGTAAGGTGACATTATATAAACTTTATCACTTGCCTCTTGTCTAAATTTTTATTCTACAAACTTCTGCAACATCTACCACTCTTCTTCCTTTTCTGTACGTTTCTTAGAAACTCTTTTGAGTAGATACTTTCTTACACAATTAAAAGACTTTGAGAAACCTGCCAAGTTATTTAATATAAACTATATGGCCTACTTATGTTGGATTATATCACTTCAGCTCTTCAAATGGAGCAAACAGTATAACTGTTATAAATAGTTATGAAATCTGGTTTCAGCACAGACACATTATTAATTTATGTGAGCCTGGTGGATCTGCCAGTATTTGGCTGTAGGGATTAAAATTCTGAGCTTGAGGGCATCTGACAGTACTTTAGAGAAACTTGTGCAAACACTTCTGCCAGTCTTAGAGCAAAGATTGAACTCGTTGGGTGGGAAGAGTGGTAGGAAAGCCTGTGCAGTGAAGAGATGAGTTCCTTAAATGATGGGAGAGCTCATGTTTAGGGGGACCAAGTGCAGTTGCCTGTTTCTTGGAGTCCGTAGCTGAGAGCAGAACCCAAGGTTCCTGAATCCTTTTGGACCAGCAAGCCATCATCCCATAGCTCTGAAACAAGTGGCAAGAGGTCCATCATTTTCCTCTGCTTTTCTTCATGGGAGGCAATACCCTATTAGTGCTCTGTATCATCTGTTGGCAGAGGACTATGCAAGTAAATCAGTAATTTCTGAACTTGATGATGACTTGTGAGAGGCTATCCAGCATACTTTGGGGTATCTATCTATCTATATATACACATATATGTATATATCTCTGCTGTTGATAAAAATTTAGAAAATTTTTTCCTGCTTTGTACATGCTTCCAGAGTATTGATATTCCTGTTGAAAAACAGGCAAGCAAAGCATTTGGTCTGCTCTTCAGATCACCTTGCCCTTTTGTGACTTGGCTTTTTCAGGAGGCTGGACAATGCTTTTGCTGAGTGTATTCCCCTGCCCCTTGAACATGTCACAGAAACCCTACCTTGAAATCTCCTTGTTTCATTTTTCTTATTGTCAGTGTGCTCAGCACTGGCTGAATTGCTTCTCACTGCAATACAAAGTTCACAAGAAAGTAAAGCACAAGAACATTAAGATCCAGATTGGAGTGATTGCTGAACCTTGCCAACTAAATTGACAAATTTGGGTTTGTTAGAGTATTTGGATGTATTAAGGGTCATAGAGTGTGAAAGTATAGCTCAATCTGAGAATATGACTTGAGAAGCCAAAACTAACAGCACTTGAAGCGTTATTCACTTACCTGCAGAAGTTTTAGTTGGTTCCATGTGGCCCTCAGAAAATGTTGCCTCATATCAAAACACGACGTACCTGTAGACTTTGAACTACTTGGGAACAGCAACTTTCAGTAACCAGCTTGGTAGTAAGTGAATCTTTGGTTCTGGGGTGCTTCAAAGAGGTATGAGAAGATGGATCTACGCAAAATCAACTTTAATCAGAGAAATGCCTTGTTTTAATGTTACAGAAAATATTTGGTGTTTTGTTACCAGCCTGTGTACAAAACAGTTCAGTTGTGTTTATAGTTGCCTGTTCAGCTGCTCAATAGCTGTTGTTATTTGGATGCACTATGGGCTGACCTCTAAACCAAAATAAGGATAGTTAGTTTGGCAAAAATATTCTAAAGTAGAAATCTATTTACAGCCCTGAATTGCAGTATGTCAGAACAGAGGTTTGGAGATTTGCAGTTTAGGCTTCTTGTGTGGTTTTCATTTCTTGGCCTTTGTTATGAATCCCTACTGGATTTGTGTCTAATGTTTTAGCTTTTATTAAAAATATTACTTTTCTTTAGTAGTTTCAAGTTGGCCACCTATTTGAGAGGTTTTAGGTGGGTTGGTTTTTTAGGGTCTTTTAAATGTCTAATCAAGTGTCTCACATGACTTTACAATACGGAGTTTAACTTAATGGAGGGCAGGCAGAATTGCTAAATGTTGTGTTTTCAAATACAGCCATTTTTGTGGTTTTGAGTTAGTTTAACTTGCTCATAAGCATATATCTTACATAAGAGAAATGCTACAGAAGAGCCACCCCTTGAGAAAACTACTGGAAGTCATTCAGTAAAATAAAGAAAGAAGCTGAAGCATTTGCAATGTGAAATGAAGCTTCCCTTTCTTTCTAGTCCCAGTGCTGGGATTACCAGGTGTTTTGTGTTGAATTTCTGGCCTAGGACACATCTTCGAGTGCAAAATGTGTCCTCATTTTCTTTGTCACAGTGGTTAAGGTGTTCACCTGGGAGGGAAGGGATGGGATGGGATTTGGGATATGTTACTGCAGAAAAAGTGGTTTTCCTACTTTCTGGTCAGCTGGTTTAACTACTTTTGATGTATAAAATGAAGTAATATCTTTCTCTTTGATACTGTATTTTTTTGTTACCGTTTTCCACAGACTGTTTTTCGAAGAAGGGGCTGTGTTTTGCTTTTGCAAGAAGATGGTTACAAGCTTATTTCTGACAGGATTCAGTGTTATTTGAGAGAGTTCTTGTTTCTAGATCTGGATACCTGCGTTGCAGAAATGGATATTACTGTGAGCAGTGTTTCTTGTGGTAATCCTAGATGACTGTCCAGTCAAGAGTCTGCCTCCTGGATTCTGTCCTGAGTTACATGAGGACACAGTTTCATGTTACTGGTTTATCATGTAGCCACCACTGAGCGGGTGCTCCTTCCCCAGCCTGCTACACACCAGTTTGTCCATGTTGCTTTCCCCATGTCACATGTGGTGGTCTCACCACTGTGGTGTTTCAGCCAGTTCTTCTGGGTAATCTGGTGAAACCCTTATGCATGGAAAAAGAAGGAAAGAAACTTCTGAAAAGGTTCTGAAGACCTTTTACTTGATGATTACCAAGGTCATTCAAGGGGATTGATAGAAGCATTTGGGGGAAGGGTGGCAGGACTGTCCTCGACAGAGTAAAGGAAGGTTTTTGCGTAGACCTTTAGATTCATAATAAATTCTTTCCAAATTTCAATGTGAGGAAGTGTAAACTTTAAGAAGAAAGAGTCTACTAAAACATAATTTTGTTTTTACTGTGTATTAAAATATTGTTCATAATGGTGTGATGAAAAATGGACTAATACATGCTGGTATGTTGTGTCTAGATACTGTGGAAGGGGAAAAAGATCAAAATTTTCTGTTGGTGTATCAAAGGGGAAAAGTTCATGGATACATTTAAGCCATTCTACCTGTTTCACAGCAGTGTGGGAGAAGTTGTTATACCTAAAGACAGCTTTGTGTGTTGTATAATTTGGGGGCCCTGTGGGATGATCTGTTGTGTATCAGAAGTTTGAAACTATTACCAGAGTCTCTGAGTTGGAAAGGGTAATTAGTGTTTAACTTCTGAAAACTAAGATTAGATCTAGCAACTAATCCCAAAACCGGGTAGGTGGTAAATGGAGAAAGAAGAGTCTGAGTAATTGCATGAGAGAACAAAAAAAAAATCTAAGCAAACAAAACCAAACAAAAACTTGTCCTTGTTGAGTAATATTCTCTGTAGGCCTCTTTGTGAGTTATGAATGACTCTGGATGACAGGGTATGAATAAAAATAGAAAAGGGGTTTGGGTTTTTTGGTTGGTTGTTTTTTTTTTTTTGGTCTGGTTTTGGTTTTTTGGTGGTTTTTTTGGTGTTTTTTTGTTTTTTAATGTTCTGAATTCGAGTTAAAAAAAATTATATATTAAAGATGCTTATTTCTGGAACATATGAATTATGTGTTGGCATTGAATTAGAAAAATAAAACTCCCTGGTAATACAGATAATCCCAACAAAAGTTTCTCCTTCAGGGAGAGGGCATGTCTTCATATGTAGGAAATCCAACTTGGTTGGCATTTTGGATGTTTTCTTCCATGGTTGTAGTGACAGACCTGGGTTAGCATTGAAGAAAGACCTGAAGGTGCTGCTTGTATTTTCCCCAGTCTGTAAATGATCTGTGAAACGTGTATTTATGATAAGGGACAGGATTTTGTGGCTGTTGTTTTTGATAGAAACAGAAACAGAGCCTCTTTGCTACAGTAAAAGGACTATATTGTTTCTCTTGCTGCTGGTAGCAGTGGATAACACTAACTTAAATTTCATTGTTTGTAAGAAAGTGGCCAGTGAGCAAAATTAATGTTCAGTGTACTAACATGTATTTACAGTTTAGAAAGGTTCAGTTTTTTGTAATAGTCTCTGAACTGTTCAGGAAAAAATAGGTAGTTGTGTCTTACCCTGATTCTTGGGTTGTCTTTTCCTCGAGATTTGGAAGGATATGTGGCCATGGTTTTGAATTTGGCTGAGTTGTGGAAAATAAGCATTTAGTATTACGTCTTGCAACACCGAAAAACCCAAACAAATAAAACTACAACCATCACCACCAGAAGTCAAAACAAAACCAACAAAACATACAAACAAAAAACAAAACAAACAACCCACCCCAAAAAACACACCACAACCGTAAAAATTACACATCTTTGAAGCTTGGTTGTGTTTTATCTAACATAGACTTGAGTAGTGTCTATGGTAAATATAGTTTGGCAAGCTTTACCAGCGTATTTTGTTTAGAGATAGTTAGACCAAAACTACATTTTGAGATAGAAGTACCTAATTTACTTTTGTAATTGAAACTAAAGTGCAAGACCTCAGCATGGATAGTGGCCTAAGTAAGATAATGGACTCTCTCAGCTCTCTATAGAAGAAATTACATTTTCAGAAACTGCAATATTCAAATTAAGAAGTCTTCAAGATTTGAATTTTTGATTTTTGCTTCTAAGCAATTGCTCTTACACAGTTTAGTTTTCTATGTATATGCACAAATATTTGATTATCCCTTGGAGCTAAAAAAAGTTTTGCGTGAAATATGAATATTTTTAGTTCATTTGAAGAAAAAATGTCTTTAGCTTTTCTAAGGCTATGTGAGAATCTGCTCTCAGTTTTTAATGGAATAAAATCGACCTAATCGACTTAAAAGTCAGCATCACTGGAAGAAAAGTCAATGTGCTGGTTCTCCCACTCTGTAACTCACTTCGAAACTGAATTTGTTCTTCAGTATCTCACTGAAATTGTTGGGCATTGGTTTCAGAGTCCATCTTAACTACAATATTGTTCTTTTTAAGGGAGGATTTGTTTGAGCTGTGAAACTTCTTTGTCAAAAGCACAGAGACAATATCAGAAGTTAATGGCTGAGAATGATTGTGAGGCAATGACAATATTTTAAGAGTAGAATTTTGAGAATAGAGCATTTATTGGCAGGGAATTGACACTTTTTCAATGCTTAGAAGTTGTTTGCGCCTGAATATTGAAAGCACAAGATTGTTTCTTTCCCTGGTATTAGACTGTCTATTGGAAAGTGTTCTTAATGTGTTAGTAGCTCTGTGGAGTAGTTTCATTTTGGTTTATTGGTTGCTGTGAGCATATGGGTTTACTGGTAAAAGGAACTCCTCAGGGAAGAATGGTGTTGGGAGGGAAACTTTAATTTTACTTTGAACTGGAATAACTTTACCTGCTGCATCACACTATTGGGAGAAAAGGAAAGGGGAAGAAACAACTCTGAATTTCCTGGGTTTATTTATTTTTCGAAGCTTATCCTGGCTTTGAAAATTCCTTGTGGAAACCATTTTCTCTCGGGAAAGAATGCACCCAGTACTTTGTGTCTGTGTACCTTGGAAAAGGAGGTGATTTGTTTCAACAGCAGCTCTTACTTTAGTAATATATGTTTCATATTTACAACAAGCAAAGACACACAGAGAAGGAAAAGTACTGTTTCCTGGAAGAAAGCACGAGAAATTGTGATAATGAAGTCAGTTACTAGATTTTTAAAGCAAAGCATTGCTAGCAGGTTTTTGAGCTGTTTAGTGAGCTTGTCTTTGTTTGCTGCCAGGTGTACTCAGTAATGTGGTGTGCAATGGCTCGTCTCATTTCCAAGGGATATGTATGCCCACATCATTAATTTCACTTTTTTTGCATTTGTTGCAAGTGTAATGTTGGTCACTGTTTCCATAGTGAGCAATATCCGTCTGGATATATGGAGATTAAAACGTTTAAGTCTCTTGGAATTTCGTGCATGTTATTATACTAGCATGGTTCATTAAACTGGTCACTAGTTGTATCTGTTCATGGAGTCTAAACTTAGGTTCAACCTAAAGGGAGCAGCACATTTTGTGTATGCTTTCAGTTGTCAGAAAGCTTGTGGAGTATTGCAAACTCTACTTTTGAAAAGATTTTTGACTAATGGATTTTTCTTTTGGTTTTCCCCTTGCAGGTTCGATCTGTGGATGAGATGAATCATGAGTTTCAAGCTCTTGCCCTAGAATCTCGGGGAATGGGAGAGGTAATTATTGAGGGCTGAAAATCCAGTTGGTGGTTTGGAAATGTTGATACAGTTTAAGAAGTCTGAATAATACAACATGAAGCAAAGACATTCTTTAAAGAACCAGTTGATTTTTCAGGCAACTGGAGATTTCTGTTCTAAGGTGAAATAAAACTAAGTCCTTTGCAAGAACACTGGGTTGGTAGTGTCTGTGCCAGTCTTGGTGGATGACTGATACTCCTGGGGAAGTGACAGGGTGATTTTTTTTTCAAGTTTGTGCAGTTCTGTGAAATGGGGCATGTTTTCAGTGTCACTGTATTTAAGTTAGTGAAACAATTGCATGCTACTCCTGAAAAGCCAAGAAGACTGGGATCTGAAAAAAAAGTTTGGCTCCAGAAAAAATGAACTTGCATACCCAGCAGAAATCTGTGGTAATTTACTTTTTTTTTTTACTGGTAATTACTCCTTAAGAGGAGATTTTAAACAGCGTTAAAGAGTGCTATTATATCATTTAGCTAGAGAGAAGGACTTCTTGTTTTATTGATTTGATTTGTTTGGGGTTTTTCAAGCCAGTGTACCTTATGAGCAGGAATTTAAGATCAGGGAGGATGAGCTGGCTCCTTCAAAAGTAGTTCCCTGAGCTGTTTAGAAAGTAATTGACATGAATTAGGGTTATTTGCCCTGACAGGACATCGTAAAGAAATAAATGCATGTTGAACTAAGATTTCAAATTCTGATCCTCTTGTCTTGCTGGATATTTACCTAATTCAGTTAATAATTGAACCAGTGACAATATTTCGGCTCAACTTTCTTAAAATAATGATAGGACTGTGATCTTTGCAGAAACCATAACTTAATGATGAAAAACAAATGCCGTGTTCTAATTGCTGAATGTTTCTGAGCTGACACATGGCTGTTTTTACTTGATTTTTTTACTGTAATGAAGCATTTAAGCAATCACTTGGCTTTTCAGCAGTTTTTGCTTCATCCAAGGTTGCCCTTCTCCCCTTTGAAAAACCAATAATAGGTGAATCCCTGCTCTTTAGAAACCTGAGTAGCCACACTGGATATGTTTCCTTCCCGTCTCAGCTCTTAAACCTCTTCTTGAAAGGTAAAGGTGTTAGTGAGGTATCTGTGGTAGTACCAGCAGTGTGATAGAGTGGATGGGTGAAATTCGTAGTGGTGTTTGTTCTTTTGACACCCACAAAGTACTCAAAAGATTGAAAGCAGTGAAAGTGAAGGATAGCACAAATGCCTGGGAATTAAATTAAGGTATGTATGGCCATCCATGCTCTTAATTTAAGTTATCTGAGATGAGGGGTGTATATTTCTGCATGATCATGATTCTGTTCATTTGTTTTCATGGGTCTGTAAAGATATTTAAAAAACAAGATGGACAGACTTTTGGTACAGTACTGCAGAATCAGAAATTGATACTGTAGTGTGGGCCTGCACTTACCAGGTTATTTTATCTTTCATTTCAAGAGTCTTCCATGTACCTTGAGGTGATACAGGTTCACATAGCTAGGTTGACTTAGTAATTTTTGTAATGTATTGCACAACAATAAAGCAGTCTGGGATAAATTCTATGGCTATTTTAACCTTCTTTTTGATTATAGCCTTTTAAAATGTTAAAGAAAATGTCCTTGCAAATACCCTTGTAAGAATTGTATGTTCTTCTGTGATTCCCTCCATCTGCTTGGAAAGGTGTGAAGGAGAGGTCATGTCAAGCAAACTGCTTCTAGCTATAGGGAAGTTATCTGCCTCATTTTCTCTGTCTGCACAGATTTTTCTCTGAACTGAAATTAATTTCTTGGTCATAATTCTAATCCTTCTTCATACACTTTTTCCCAACTGGCTATCAATACTTGGCATTTGGAGGCTGTTAAGTCTTACTTTTCATATCATTACTAAAATCAGGAACTGTCTGTGAATCATCAAGCAAGTATCTCTTCCATGTGCTGATGTAAAGGATAGAGTATGAAATCTCTTTTCGTTGTACCACAATGAATTTTGGAAATGTTATGTACTGTTAATCCTTCTGATTAGTTATTGATCTGAGCTGCATTCAGGTGGAGCCTGGTATCAGTCAGTATCGGGAATAGGACAAGGTAACATGAGCCAGACCTGCAGCTTCCTTGATCTGTTTCTGTCCCTCAATTCTTTGTTAATTTATTCTGTAAAGAAACAGACCAAAGTTTTGTTAGCTGTATTGCAGATTGGCTCCTAAAGTTTTAGCTATTAGATTGGTTATACACAGATGGTGCTTCTGGCTCCAGCTCTCAAAATCTGTTTGTGACCCTTAAGGTCATGTTAATATTCTGAAGAAATAAGGACATGTGGTGCTATTTCTCTAAGCATCTGTTTGCTGTTTCAGGGTCAGGATGGTGGTGGGTTTCAGGACCTTTAGTGTGACCCAGTGCAGGTACACATAAAACTTAGTGCCAAACAGAATATAAAACTAAATCTTCTTCTGATAATGTCTATTCTTGTATTAGCTTACAGGGTCGAATCACACACATTTCATTATGGGAACAAAGTATTCATTTCTAGTGTCAAAGCTTCAGGGAGAAAAATTATGCTAAGGTGTTCGTTCAACTCAATAAGATCAACTTCTGATCCTAAAAGTAATTTTTTAAAAATAATTTCAAAATCTTAAATTCAAGAGCCAGTAATTGAGACTGTGCTGTTATTTATCAGAGAGCTGGTTAAGAGGCAGCTTTAGCATAACTGGTTACTATTATTCATGTGTAGCAAAGGGCTTTGTTCATCTGGCAGACACCTAACAGGGATCAGTGCTGATACTGAAAAAGACACTTTTTATTGTACTGTTGGGAGAACTTAGTAACAAATGTGATAACCTTTCCCATCATTTTTAGTTAGATTTGGATGTATGTTTGTAAAGCTTGTTTTTGGATTCAGTACAGGAAATGTGGAGCAAACATATTGAAGGGTAAAGCACAATAATTTTAACTACTTGTATTTGTTTATGGTGACTTCCTGATTAAGTCCTTTTCAGTAGAACTAATCAGGTGCACATTGTGTCCTGTCTGTCAAAGATAAACACTTGTTATGTTTTTCTGAAAACTACTTTTTTTTATTCCACAATGAAGTAGTTGACAACTGCCAGTGCTGCTTGTATGACAGTCCAATAGCTAAAATATCCATTTTCAAAAGAGCATAGTGCATGTCCTGTCCATCATCTGTCAAAAGTAAATCATAGGTCTGAATTACTGCCCCTCAGGGAGTTGCAGTATTGTAAACTTCGAAATATTGCATTTACTTAAATATTTGAGGGATGTTTTTATTGTGTGGAAATTTTAATGAAAATAATTTCTGTAAATCTGTTTAATCTTCAGTAGTTTAAGTTTAGGCTCTTGAGGTATGGATGATGCATCATGTTTTGTGTTAAAAATATTCTATATTCTTTGTGTACCAGAGTGCATGAAAACTGCAAGCAAACGCCTCACCACAACAAAATCCCCCCATTACTTTTGCACTGAAGATTATTGCTACTTTGTGCCAGTGGACAGTTTTTCCTTTGCTAGAAATCCTGTGAATCTGTTTTGAAATCAAAATATTTCAGTGTATTCTGATTGAAATTTGTTTATTGTTTTTAACACTGATTTGTCAGAACACCTATCTGATAGTGGTACTTACTAATTTCAGGGTAATTACTTTGGGTAATTCTCATTTTATGACACCCAATATATTACTAGATCTGCTTCATTCTGACAAGGTTGTGTTAGGCTGTGACACCTTCACTTCTGTGTTTCATCTCAACCGGACATGTACTTGAAATTGCCTTAGAAAATAAAATGTCATTCCCAAAACCAAGGTTTCATAGATGCTGTTAAATGCTTGCTTTCTGTTCTGCCACTGACCTACAAAATGAAAATGAAGTAGTACTGCAAACTTGTTACAAATGCAAAGATAATTTGATTGCATAAGCGGATCTGGATTTTGTAGTATTTTGCTTTTAGTTGAAATGCAGTTGTAAGATCCATTAATCTGTTTCTCTGTCTTCTGATGGCTAACTTCATGCCTTAAATTTGGGGTAAACTTAATATCCTGGTGCCCCCAAAGTATGTTTGGTTGACACCTGGTGGTCATTCCACAATGCACTTGAGAGTGGGCATCTCTGTCAGGGCAGGTCATAACAGTCCAGCACTCTTGCAAGGATGGTACTCTCCTGTGGTTTTGTTGAGCTTTGACTGTTTATCATCCTTTAACCTGAATCCTTCTGTATTAATGAACTTCTGGCAGGAAACCAGGAATCTGAGTATGTTAGTCTGTCAAAATCCTTTGTTTGTGGTAAGAACTCTGGGCAGCACAGAACAACAGCAATCCTGAAGTTACTCCAGAGAACTTCAGTGACAAGAGAAGCTCTTGTCACCTCTGTTGCAGTGTCAGTACTCTGGCCTGCTAATGGCAATCTTCTCCTCCTCCTCTTTAAGCTGTTTTCACAAGTTCTTTCAATGTTACATTAAGAAATACCTAAAAAATACTCCAGTTAGTAGTTTCATCGAGGCTCATACTCAACAGCCATCAAGTTCAGAAGGGTTTTTTAGTCGCTTAAGTTATAGGAGAAACAAATTTCCAGAAAGTACTCATTTATTACAAACAGCTTGATCAGATTGTTTGTTTTTTTTCTAAGTTTACAAAATTTAAAATTCTAAATTCAGCATCACATTATGCAGAACCTCGTGGATTATGCTGCTTCCTTCAGAGCTCTTCCCAATGTTTTTTTGCAAGTTGTTTTCACTTTAGTTTCAGTTGATGGACCTTGTAAAGTATGTACTATATAGTATGAGAGTACAGTGTTTAATTACAAATTCAAGAGGAAGTGTGATATGTAGAGTTTGGCAATTGTACTGTTACTGATGGGAGAAGTTAGAGGAACACAGTAGTAAAATGGAAGTGACAGCGTGACATTTGAGGTATTGTGCAATGCTTCTGTCATGTCCTACTAAGTCCTTCTGTCCTGAAGGACAGTACAAGAAGTGATACTTATCTAATGTGACAATTTTCTGCTTTAGAAGTAGGAATGAAAAAAACACACAGCTTAATGGTATCATTGGTATGTAGAACTTCACATTTGAATGTCACTGGTTTGTAACCGAGAGAGCCCTGTGGTCTAAAGGAGCTGGTCTGCTACTGTGTGTTAGTCCCTTTCTAAGATTTGTGACATGATGCACTTCTGAGTGAAGAGAATTTCACAATGAACTGCTGCTGTTTCCAGTAACAGCCAAGCTTTTGAGCCTCTGGAAAGAAGGCCCTGTTAGTTAAGGCTTCTGAGAGGATTGACTTGATTTAACACAGGGATTAATTTGATTTGCTTTTTTCATAGCTGCTTCTAGATGATGTATTTTTCCCTCATAACTTCAGAATCTTTCTTGTTGCAGTCATTCTGGCAATTCCTTTATACAGCATCAGCTGTAATAGGAAGTAGCTTTCAAGTGTTATATTATTCCTCAGCGATACCTGCTGCCTTATTGAAAGCTGACTTTGGTATCAGTGTGAGCTTGCAGCCCAGAAAGCCAACCATGTCCTGGGCTGTGTCAGCAGCAGTGTGGGCAGCAGGTCGAGGGAGGGGATTCTGCCCCTCTGCTCTGCCCTAGTGAGACCCACCTGGAAAGCTGCATCCAGCTCTGGGGGCCTTAGAACACGAAGATGATCAGAGGGTGCTGGATCACCCCTCCGNCTGCCCTAGTGAGACCCACCTGGAAAGCTGCATCCAGCTCTGGGGGCCTTAGAACAGGTCCAGAGGAGGCCACGAAGATGATCAGAGGGTACTGGATCACCCCTCCACCCCTCCTATGGAGACAGGATGAGAGAGATGTGGTGGTTCAGTCTGAAGAAGAGAAGGCTCCCAAGAAACCTCAGTGCGTTCTTACAGTACTTAAAGGGGACTTGCAAAAAGGAGGGAAAGCAACTCTTTACAAGGGCAGATAGTGATAGAATGATGGGAAGCAGTTTTAAACTGAAAGAGGAGAGATTTTGATAAGATGTAAGAAAGAAATTCTTTACTAGGAGGGTGGTTGAGGCACGGACACAGATTGTCCAGAGATGTTGTGACTGCCCTATCCATGGAAGACTACAAGACCAGGTTGGATGGGGCCCTGAACAACCTGATCTACTAGTGGCATCCCTGCCCATGGGAGGAGAGTTGGAATTAGATGATCTTTAAGGGCCCTTCCAAACCAAACCATTTTATGATTCTGTGATTCTATTAATTACTTGCATATGCTCTTAAAAGTATTGCTATTTCTACCCATTTATAAGTGTATTTAAATAAAAACGTTTTCTCTTTTTAACAGCTTTTACCTGCCAAAAAGTTTTGGGAACCTGATGATTCAGCAAAAGATGGACAAAAAGGGATATTCCTTGGTGACGAGTGGAGAGAGACTGCATGGGGAACTCCTCGTAAGTGATTGTTGTATATGTATCAAATACATATTCAGTCATGGTTACTGAATGTTCTTTCAAAGCAAATTAATATCAAAAAACGTAACTGTGTATTAGATTTTATTTTCTTTTAATTTTAATAGTGAAAATGTATATTACACTGGTGATTTTGTGTCAATAACACTTTGAAACTGTGATTTGGAATTTTTTATTTAATTTAATTTTGGTCTTGTTTAATATTGCTGCTGTAATGAAATGCAAAAACATTACAAATGGTAATTTAAAAAAAACAACAAGAGTTTTATTTATTTATTTGTTTTTAACAGACCATTCTATGTCCCAACCTATTATGGTACAGAGAAAGCCTGGACAGGGTTTTCATGGAAACAGTGAAGTAAATGCTGTATTGTCTCCACGATCAGAAAGTGGTGGCCTTGGAGTGAGCATGGTAGAATATGTGTTAAGTTCCTCTCCAGCTGATAAATTGGATTCCCGGTTTAGGAAAGGAGCTTTTGTAAGTAATGCAGTGTGTTAAGCTTGCCTAGTTACCTGCTATGGTCTTTCTGTTACACAGTTATATTTTCTACTCTCTTTGTCCATTTTCTTTTGTAACTCTCTTCGCTTTAGAAGCAAATGTGTAGTTGCTATTTGTCTGTCTTCCTTGGTTGGAGGGGGCAAAAGAGGGAAGTGGTTTGGGAATTTTGACTAAATAGCTGTCTTAAAGTGCTTTCCTAAAAACATTATTTAAAGGAAAGAGATTGCAAATAGCTTAATTTAAAATGTGTGATGGGCTTTATTCTAGATCTTCCTATTCTTTCTTTTCGTGCGGGTTTGTTTTGTAACTGAATGTATAAATTGTATAAAATAAACTTTCATCTAATTTAAAGTGTTACTGCTTTAACAGCACCGCTATAGTTAAGGTTGAGTTAGCTCTTCCATTATAAATCTTGGCATTCCTTTTCACATTTTGGCAGTTATTAATTGCATATGGTTGAAACTTGATGACCAAGTTACCCACCAAATGCAATTTCATTGACAACAAACTGTTTGTTTTGTTTACGTGCACTGTAGTGTAGAATTAGGTCACCTTGTGGTGCTCCTATTGTGTTCTGTTCAATATTCAGAATCAAACAGATTCTTTTTCCTCAGGGCACTAGAGATGCTGAAACAGATGGACCTGAGAAAGGAGATCAGAAAGGCAAGGCTTCTCCATTTGAGGAGGACAAAAACAGAGATCTTAAACAAGGAGATGATGAGGATGTTACTAAAATAAATGGCAGAGGTTTGCCAAATGGAATGGATGCCGATTGCAAAGATTTTAAGTAAGCTTTTAACTGTTTCTCAAGAAGACGAGCATGTCTCTAAGGGCATTATTACAGTTCTGGTTTGTGTGTCAGCTTTAAACATTATCCAGCTGCAGACTGATTCTTTCCACCTCAAGTCCTCCCTTTCCCGCTGTGCCACATGTTTCTTAGGATGTCATTAATGTGTGTGTCACTTCTCATGAGACAAATTCATCTTAACATAGTTATTATTAAAAGTAAATGGGTACCTTTTAAATGTGGTGAATTAAGGAGGGATGAAAATTTTTAACCCTTTTGCTGTCAAACTAGATCCCTTTCTCTCTCTGCTTCTTTTTAATACTCTAACTTTTGCATCTGAGTGTTGTTGTAGAGAGTAAGTCCTACCAGAATTTTAACTTTCCTTCTGATTTTCTTAGTGGATGCCACAGCCTAACACAACTAATTATTTCCCCACAAAAGTCTTTATAGAAACCATTTCTTTGACTTTGGTGGAACAATGTATTTCCCTATTCACATAGTTAGATGTCACCTATCCACAGTATAGAATGGTGTTGTGGTTTGGTTGTTTGCGTAGGGGAAAAAAAGATTGGACCAAGCTCAAGCTTTGGAACAATGAACTCCCATATGACAGTACAGCCAGTCTGTTTTTTTTCCTAATGCTAAACTGGTTTTTAAGTTTGGTATTTTTTTTTAAGGACTAATCTTTCTTTTTTGAGTTACTGTGATGCATTTGTAACTGTCATACAGAAGAATTAACAAGATAGAAAACTAGAATGCTGCTCATAAATTTATCTTAATGTGGTGAACATGACTGGACAGTTGTGGTTTCATTAGTTCATTGCTGAACAAGTATATCAAAATGCTTGTTTGAATCCCATATGTAAGTATTTCCTACCCTTTAAAAAATGTATTTACCTGAGGCTAAGGAGGGATTCCTCAAGTCTATTTTTCAAGACTTATTATTGAAAATAATATAATACCAAGCGTATTAGAGAGCTCACATTAGCTCCTTCCGGATGCATGCTGCAATGTGCACAATAAACAAAGTTACCTTCAATATTATATGTAAAAAATGCAGAATAAAGGTTGTCCTGCTTTTCTTTACCAGTATCTATTTCAATTTTGAAATAGTTGTTTGCAAAGTACCTTCTGTATTATTTAAAGAGAGAAATTATTAAAAAATACACAAGTGCAAAAAAGCATCCAAAACCAGTAAACCTCTCTCAAAAAAAAAAAAAAAAAGGCCATCTAATTGAAATGGGCCATATAAAGTGGTAGTATAAAGCCCTCCAAACAGAGGTTTATAATTGAAGTATTGACACAACTTTAACTATAGCAACAGAACAGCACCAATATAAGGAGCGACCTATATTAGGTAAACATAAGTATTAACAAAGAAACTTTGTCCTGTCCTCCTCCTTGTATTTTTATTGTACTTGCAGCGTTTTTAAACTAAAGTATGTACTGAAATAACTGCCTTTTTTCCTTTTGTTCTTCACTTCGTTGATGCTGTATTTCATTTGGGAAGAATAGGGAATATGAAATGGCGTCAAACTCAAGTTTTGTACATGGAGCAAGACATAGTTGCTTAGGTGGTAGCCAGTATGGTATAGGCAATTGTCATGAGGCTTGTTGTTACGTTAAAAAAACTCTAATGTACCTACTTTATCGTTGAAGTAATTTTTTGAAGTAATAAATCATACAGCATTGCAATAAACTCACTGAAAGACTGATTTTTATCTGTGCAGACTTCAGCGTTGGTATCAGCAGATACATAAGTATTGTCAAGGGATCATTCTCTCACACAACTCTTTCCTAGTAGTTAACTTAGATTTTTGCCAGTAAAAATTGATAGTCTAAACAATGTAGCCTGACACAGAAGGTGAGATACCGCTCCAAATTAAGGTACCCTAAATCTCACCCAATACAGGGTTGGGCTTCTCTTCAGGACGTGAATCTGTTGACACCTCACTTCACATATTTGCCTGTAGGCATTATCAGGTGCACAGAAGCTCCCCTGTAGTCAGTGGGGATGTGGGTAATATGGCCAGTGCAGATGAGAAAGCAATTCAGCTTTTATATATAATTATACATATATATAAAATGTTGTATGTAATATTCAGGGCTATATTAAGAACACTTTTTTGCCACCAATCATCACTGTAGTTTAGTCTGTTAAATGAGTTGTGTAGGAAATTAAATGTTTTAGTCAAATGCCAAATAAGGCAGCTATTAGTTCATTTTACTTATGTTAAAAATAATATTTGCTTCTCAGATGTGACAAATATTTGCTTTATTGTATGTTTGTCTTTTCCAGTTGAAATTTTACTGTGTCTTTCTCTCCTTTGGCGTGAGATACACTTAGCCATTTCCTTTTATTTTTATTTTAATGTATCTTCAGTACATTTTCTAATAATTCCTGTCACTCCCAAAATACAGTAAAGAGCCATCCCAAAATTTTACAGATAACAATTTACTCCATTTGACTCAAAACAGCCTCAAGATTTAGTTTGTTTTTCTCATAGTGATTTGAAGATTGTATAGTCTTAAACTTTTTGAAAATACATAAAATTATGTATTGAAATGAATTGTGTCCATTATCTTGAGCCATCAATGCATGCTGGTTGAAATAGTTAAAAACAGTCTGTCACTTCCCTTTGTAAGGTCTCTTGAGTTCAGAGGTCCTTTTAAATTATAAGTGCTGCACTCTGTCCATGGACAGCATTATTTCAGACTGAAGAGTCTATCTTAAATTTCTTCTGAACAGTCGTACCCCTGGAAGTCGACAAGCCTCCCCAACAGAAGTAGCTGAACGCTTGGGCCCCAATCCCAGCACCACAGAAGGATTAGGTCCACTTCCCAATCCTGCAGCCCACAAGCCTCTGGTAGAAGAATTTTCAAATCCAGAAAATCAGAATCTAGATGCCATGGAACAAGTTGGTCTTGATTCTCTACAATTTGACTACCCTGGCAATCAGGTACAAATGGACTCTTCAGGAGCTACTGTAGGACTTTTTGACTACAATTCTCAGCAGCAGGTCAGTAATGAACTTGAAAATATGGTAAATTGATCCTTTGAGTTGTTCATTATCCTCTTTTGATAATCAGTCTTTTAAACATATAATTTTATTTTGTCTGTGAGTTAGTCGAAGGCAAATAACTGTATAATTAATCTAGAAGAATATTGGTGCATAGTTTTCCGATGTAGTGCATAATTTTCTAGTTAGTTAAATCTAACTTATTATTATAGAAGCCTGGTTTGAAATTTTGTTTTGTAAGTAAATCCCAGTATATTATAGCCCTGACTTCTGAAAACTGAAATGCATCTTTTTTTCTTTTCCAATAGCTTTTCCAGAGGACTAATGCTCTGACTGTTCAACAGTTGACAGCAGCCCAGCAGCAGCAATACGCCCTGGCTGCAGCTCAGCAGCCACACATAGGTGAGGTGTCCCAGGCAAAAGTGGGTGTGTTGCTTTGACAGAGTCCTTTCAGTGTTACCCACAGTATTCTAACTCAAATAGGTACTGACCACTTGGCCCATATTAGCAGTTCTCATAAAAACTGCTCAGAATGGCTGCATAAAACTGTTCTGTCCTTAGAGGAAGTTTTCTGTTGTTGTAAATTTTCCCCTACTTTGAACAAAGAAATAAAATTTATATTTGCTCGTGTAGCACAGTACTTTAATTTTGATGTGAGTAAAAGTAAAAAAATATTACTGCTACAAGCAGCGATGGAAACACCAGCTTTCTCTACTAAAAAACAAAAATAGGCAATTCTAACATTCTTTTGCAGTTTAGTATTTTTGATAATCCATTTAAAAACCGTTGTACAGTGGAACTTGGAAATCATATTGTTGTGTTGGTTGACACCTTTTAAACAGACAACTCTTTCTTCTTGCAGGTACTTTTGTGATGGAGTTATTCTTTAGCAGGCATTTCTTTTCTGTCCCTCTAATTCATGAGTTAGTTAAATGCATAAAGTTCTTAGTGTGCTGCAACTCAAGAAGGAGGCTTTATTTCATTGACCACAGTTTTATCTTCTGCTTCAGGGAAGCTGTCAGTGTTTAAAGTGAGGGAGGTTGGAACACACATGGAAGCAATTCATTGTTTAAGGAAGGGATGTTCTCAGATTCTGACACTGTAGGGGCAGACTTAAAGATTCCTGCCCTTCCCACTCTCCACCACTGGACTGTGGAGGTGTATGCACAAATCTCCTTCCTCTGTGAGGGAAAAGGGGTTCTCAGGATCAGAAGGGCAGGCAGAAGTAGGAAGCAGTATCTGCAGTTGGATGTGTCCATGTTCTCCTATGATAGGGTAGCAGTTAAGTCCAGATAGGGATCAGCAGGCTATAGCTGGGGTCAAAAAGTGTGATGTAGCTGAGTGATGCCATCTGGGAGCTGGAGAAATGGCAGATTGAGATGGGAGTCTACAAGTCCTGTCTTTGACTGCAAAACTCCAGAGAAGCCCCTATTTTGTATGAAGTGCTGACTGAGCAGTCAGATAAATCTTGCCCCTTTGAAATGTAGCCTTCTTCTGATATGCAAATTAATAGAAATCAATCAAGAAATATTTGGAAGGAGGAACATAGTTTGGTGTGCAGTCCTTGCTGTAGCAGTTTCTGACTCAGTGTTGGATAAAGTATGTGAACCTGACTGACAGGAAACTCTGTGTAGCACTGCTTTGTTAGGCTGAGTTTCTTCTGTTGTTTCCTTCCATTATGATGCCTATATGAAATTAAGATTCTTGGAAGGAAGATTATCATCTCATAACTGGCTGTTTAAAAGCCAGGTATCTGATTTAAACTAACTGGTTAGAATTTTTTCCTAATTGTCAGTGAGGAGAGATTTGTATCTCTTGCAAGTGGTTTGTTTCATCTGACTGATTCACTTAAAACACTAGATAATTTGTCTGATTCAGATTTCATTGCAAGACTAGTGTAACTTTTAGATAGTTAAAGTTGGGCAAGATAAATTGCACTTTGAATATTCCCTTCTATATGAGTGGGTAGATACATATGAGATAAATCTCCTTGGAGTCTGTAGATCCAACAAACAAAGCTGTTAGGCCTTGGAATTAATAAGAAAGGACTGGTGAGAAGACATAGAAGTGTTGATTTCTATAATGATGTACCTACTCTTAGAAGCTGAAGTACAAGCAGTTCTGATTTTAGCAGATAGGTTTTGTGATTTGGTTTGAATGTGATGAAGCTTGCCAAGTGTGTTAGCTGTAATGAAACTCTGTTTATTACTGTAGCAGGCGTGTTCTCCGCAGGCTTGGCCCCGGCTGCTTTTGTGCCAAACCCGTACATTATCAGCGCTGCTCCTCCAGGTACTGACCCGTACACTGCAGCTGGATTGGCTGCAGCAGCTACCCTAGCAGGTAACTGAACACTTCCTAGTGTCTACCTTCATAATTTTCCCAGAATGAAAAGAGAAAAAACTGAAAATCCATCCTTTTTATTCTCTGCAAATATATTTCTAGGAAGGAGAGACTAGCAGGAAAATTAATATTGCCATTTTGAAAATTTTTACTAAGAGGTAAAATGTTTCAGTTTCTGTTATATATGGATTCTGTGTTTCTCTTTCCACTGGGCTTTTATATGTAACAGTTAGGGGGTTTTTTCTGTTCTGAAAATGTTTATCCTTAGTGAGGTTTCATCTGATGTTATAGTATGTATTATTTTCAAAAGATGAGATAGCCTTTCCTTGTACGTTTTCACTTGGTGAAATAATTTTCTAATTTCAGGTTTTCTTATTTCCAGTGGGCATGAGAATAAAGATGGTGTCCAGAATGCTAAAAGGCCCGAACAACAGATAAAATCCAAGCCTAGGAAAATCTCTTAGAAAATTAGTAGATGTCGCTGTGAAACAACATGACTGAATATTCAAGTCCCAGCTACTGCTCAGACTTGAGCATAACATTTTTTTTAAAAAGCCCTGTATTTCCAGTTGGTGATTTCACAGGAAAGGCAGTAGATAAAACTAAAATACAGGTATACATAATGCATTATATGTGCAATGCTGTGAATATAGAGAGATTATTCCTCTGTGGGTTCTATATCAGTAGACTGGAAGAGTTAAGTGTGCCCACTCCGAAGAGCATCATGTAGTATGCAGGGAAGGCAAAGACAATAGCTGTGTTTATAAGCAAAGACATCATACACAAAGGACAAATCACAGATAATCAAAGTCTCAGTATATCGCAATCAAGAGGATGAATTTTGTTATTCTGTGATGTTCTGAAATGATATTTTTTTCCAACTCAGAAAACTTTGGTATACAAACTCTGAATGCTTTTAAGTTTTTTCTTTGTCATGTGAGTCTCACAAGGGTGTTTATTCTTTCATAGAGAAGCTATGGTTTGGTGTGAATTTTTAAAATTATTATCCTGTTTGTATTCACATATCCTTTTAGCTAATATGGGAATTCATTCTTAATACTGATTTCTCTTTTGACATTTAGAAGGTGGATCAATGAGGGATGCTACAAACAGTGTTTTAACTGTCTGCAATAGATGGAATAATCATGCTTTCTGGTTTTAGGACCTGCTGTGGTTCCGCCTCAGTATTATGGTGTTCCATGGGGGGTGTATCCAGCCAATTTATTCCAGCAGCAAGCTGCAGCAGCAAACACCACAGCAAATCAGCAAGCGGCTTCCCAGGCACAACAGGGACAGCAACCGGTATGTTCTTTGTGAAGAGCAGATGTGCAGTTTTCTTATGTTACTGATTGTCATTGTCTTGCAGCATTCTAAATATTTAGGTTATTTTACAGTCCCAGTTTTTAAAATAATAAGCATTAAAAATAGCTCGTATAATCCAGGCTGCTGTTACCAGGAAGGTAATGCTTCCTGTGTAGTAAATGATTGTAGAGTTATAAACTGATAGAGTAAACTAACATAAGGGGATGAAAAGAAGTGTTCTGGTAATTTTAGGAGGATATTGTTTCTTTTGAGCTTGGGAAAAAAATTACCTGGGTTTTTTTTTTCTTTTTTTGTTTTGTTTTATGAATTACCTGGAAACTTGAATGCTACACATTTTTTTTCTGTCTCTTTAAAAAGTAGGGAATCAGTTGTTATCAATAGTTTTGATGTTTCATGGGGAGGAAGGGTTGCCCATATTTTTCTGTGACAAACTAATTGTATTGCAACATCACAATGTACCCTGTTATTTTTGCCTTGGTTAATCAAGACTGAGCAGTTGTTATAAATACTTTTTGAAATTTCCATTTCCATAAGTAATTTTAAGAAACTGCTAATTTTCTATTGTTACTCGAGGTACACTTTAAAACTATTATATGATCTTTCAGTGTAAACATATGGCCTTTTTTCACAGAGGAAAACCACACATTTTCTAATCTTATGCTTGAATGAATGTAAATATTTTAAATTTTTTACCAGCAGTATGGTTGATTTCAGTACCATTCTTAGAAATTTAATATAAGCGGTGGCTCCAAGATACCATGGAATGACAGTGGTTTTATTACTATTTTTGTATTCAGGTGGGTCTTTCCTCCTAGTGTTTATTTTTGCCTGTGACCTGCACTGATAACTAAATGTATATCATCTCTCCAATGTCTTTTTTTTTTTCTCTGTAAAATTAATATCAAATTTATGCAAGTCACATATAAGATACTTTGTGGGGATATATTGTGAACTGTATTTCTTTCTCTTATTTTGGACCTGAAGAAGATGATTTTAACCAAGAGGAATAGAGTGGTTGCAAGAATTTAGATTGCTTTTCAGCCAGATTCCCGGAGATATGCTGTCAGAACATAATAAAATATGCCTGTGTTACATGGTGATGGAGTGTTATGTGAATTTTTAAAACTTAGTGTATGTATTATTTACAGCTCTGTTGGCAGTGGAGTGTTAATTATTTAGAAAAGTTACTACAAGCACTGAAATATTCAGATTTACATCATTCAATTGCCTGGAAATAATGTAAACAAATGTGTTTATCAAGAAAGGTCAGGTGTTCCGTTAATAAATAATGTCAGTCATAAATGTATCGCTCTTACAGATTTTCTTCCTCACTTTATACTCATTAGCATTGGTGGAACATACATGAGTCCTTCTGTCCAGAGCAGGGAAGATATTTTATGGTCACATTTGTCAGCAAAATAATATATACTTTTTATTCTTTATATGTGTATATCCGTGAAACCAACAAGATGGAGTACTCCCAAAATGAAATTCAGAGCTCAGAGACATCAAATACACAAAGCAACTGTTCTCAACCTTTTTTAACATGTAATGGACTTACTTCCTTACCTTTTAAGGACGGGGTGTTGTACTGGCCTTTTCCAGGTTCTGCGTGCTGGAGCAACTCAGCGCCCACTTACCCCCAACCAGGGGCAGCAGGGGCAGCAGGCAGAGTCACTTGCAGCAGCTGCAGCAGCAAATCCAGCTTTGGCTTTTGGTCAAGGTCTTGCTACAGGCATGCCAGGTATGTATGTTATCAGTGGATTAAGAGACTCACTGAAAGGTACAATATTGGAGTTATTAGGTAACAGGTCAACAAAGTCCTGTTATGTTTATGATAAGCTGCTTAGAATTGAGTTTTATAGATTTATGTTTTTCAGTTGGTTTAAAATACTGGCACAGTATTCTCAGAGCACAAGAAACTCCTCTAGCATTTTTTTGTTAGGAACATTTTCTCTGTATTTGCTGTTAAAAATATCTGAACAAGGAGTATTGTAGATTTTTGCAAGATAATTTCATATGTAATGAACAACAACATGCTGTCTTCAAAGGTTGTGTGTTCTCAGGTTCCTCTGCAACAGGATGTATTAATTTTTTTCTATTATAACTTCTTATTTGTGGCACAATTGTAATAATATCTAAAATTGAGAATCCAAAATTAGGAAATTGAAAACAAAATTACTGCTTAATCTTCTCTGAAGATCACAACATGCTTGAAGTGGAAGCTCTCCAAAGCTTGGAGCCTCAGATCACTTTAGTGTGCCTGGCTTCTGACTTATTGAGGAGTGGTTCATGTGTCAAGGAATAGTTAGCTTGAAGTTTTATATGAACTGTTTTATAACAGTTATCTGGGCAAGAACAATTTCAGTATACCTGACCCTTCTTCTCAGTATGAAAGTTAAGATTTTTGAATGGTTAAGTTGGATAACATTGATGGCGGCTGCATTCCTTTCACATGGACAAGTTCTCTTCTCAGTGGGCACCACTGTGAAATGCCACATGGCCTTAGGGAAGTCAGTTGTTTCCTGCATGCTCTGGGGCTGCACTGTGCACTTTCCCTCATGTGATCAAATTTTAGACCTCCATCTGCAGAACTGACTGGTTGTTGTGTTTTTCTTGCCTGTTTTATTTTTATAACTGCCATTTCTATTTCTTCTCATGCAGCAGTATCTTCAGCTTTTAGCATCTTTCTCCTAAACTGTGGAATGAACAAAGTGCTGTCCCAGCACCTGCCAAATGGTGTCTGTGCACCTCACCAAGGCCTGCTAACAGTGAGGCATATCAGAGATGTTATAAGCATCTTTGCACAAGCCTCAAAGGCTTAGCTGTACCTTCTTTATTTTTTTGAGACGGGGTGTTGTCTGTTTTTTTTATAGTTACTTATTAGTTCTTACTTTGGGCTTGGAGCATCTGTCTTAATTCAAGAGTAGCTCTTAAAACCCATAAAAAGCCCCACCCCCCACCCCCCCAACCAAATAATTGAAAGAAATAGAGTGGTCAAATACATAAACTCTGCAGTGCAAGAGCCTGTCCTGTGAGGAAGGTACTTGTAGACCTTTTCTGCTCCTCCACAAGCCCCAAGAGGTTTTCTGTGAAGGCAGGAACCTTTTTATTTAGTTTTCATTGTAGTTTGCTGCTTTATCCCATCTCTTGCTACATGCCTGGATGGCCAGAGAAGAATTGTGGATATATTTCAGACTGTTCTGTAATAAGAACTGTGTGCAACTGAGTTTAGCCCTGCTCACCACACCCTTAGAGTGAATAGAACTTAAAGTGTAAACAAAGACATTTAGTTTATCAATCATCATAAGATGAGTTTGTAGTGAGTTATAGGGTGTGCTGGTGATTTCTCTTTTTAGGTGAAGGAGAAGGATATAGGATGATGAATACAAGCCATTTTATGTAGGAATCCTCATACTGCTTTAGATGTCTGTATTCGAGTGAGATACTTGGGCTCCATTTATAGCTAACAAAAAGAAGTAGGTACTTTTAATCTTGATTTGTCTGCCTATATTTAGTTACCTGATTTAGGTTAAAGTGAGTTTTGCTCCAGAGGTACCTTTTTCTATTCCCTTACTATAAAATTGAGTCAAGATGGCTAAATAACATCAACATAGGAAAATGTGGTTCAGCGAATCCCAGGTAGCAACCACTGAGCAACACATATAATGTCATCAACAAGAGGAATTCTTATTTCAATGGACTGAGATGTTTT
Source organism: Pachyramphus minor (assembly GCA_013397135.1). Classification (NCBI taxonomy): domain Eukaryota; kingdom Metazoa; phylum Chordata; class Aves; order Passeriformes; family Tyrannidae; genus Pachyramphus; species Pachyramphus minor. Next base: position 3,696 of record VYXB01009833.1, on the reverse strand, counting down.
ACAAGAAAGTAAAGGTCCAGACTGAGTTTCAAGCTTTTAAATATTCTTTACAGAGAGAATATTTATAATTTGGCTTCACTTCCAGCTAATAAGGGAGAGTATATTGTTGAGCTTGTCCATACTGTTGTCCTTAAATTGTTTGAGCTGCTTTCTCCTTGCCACAGCCTTCATGTGGGATGAAATTAATGTTATCCCAACTATGCAATTGTTTTATTTTCAATTTTGATATATAAAGTATTTCTTTATTAATTATTTAGGAGCTGTATTTCTGTATTGCTTAAGGCACAGATCTCATTCTGCATGCAGGGTGAAAGTATCTGAAATTCAGGTTACTTTTCACAGAATATTGTTTCTAAGTCTCTTTTCAGAAAATCATAGAATTATAGAATGGTTTGGATTGGAAGGGACCTTACAGATCAGTTCATTCCTACCACTTGTCATGGACAGAGAACCTTCCACTAGACCAGGTTACTGAGAGCCCCATCAAACCTGGTCTTGAACCACTCCAGGGGTGGGCTGTCCACAGCCTCTCTGGGCAACTTGTTTCAGTGCCTCACAGTGAAGAATTTGTTCCTAATATCCAATCTGAACTTATGCTCTTTCAGTTTAAAGCTATTCCCACTTCATGCCCTTTTAAAAGTCCCTCTCCAGCCCTCTGGTAGTCCCCTTTGGGTACTGGCAGGCTGATAAAAGGTAAAACTTTTTTTTTTTTTAATCATTAAATGTGAAATACATTTTATGTTGGAACTGTGCAATTACTTTTTAAATTGTTCTAGTCCTAATTTAGCAGGTCTTTCAGTAAAAAGGATTCTTAAAAAAGAGAGCCTTTCTGATTGAATAAATGTGTGAGACAGAGGGCATTCCCAGTTTCATAGTATGGCCAGTGTACATTCTTTTTACAAATAAAACCAATCCTCATCACAGAAAATGTCTGGACTCAGCTTAATTGTCCAGATTCAGGTATCTGCTTGTGACCTTGGTTGTCTAAGGAGCCATTGTGCTCAGTGGAGATCTTCTTTCTGCAGTTGCTGTTCAGAGGCTGCAGAGTTGCTCAGCTTACCCTCAAATAGATGTCGAGCAGAGGGTCTGCTGAATCCCTCCAGATGTTCCATTGACTGCACTGACTATGTCAGATACAACTTTATGTAATTCACACAGTGAAGCTGTGATGCTGCATCTGGCTTGCAGGTGAACATGTAAAGTGAGTTGTAAAACCCCATGTATAAAACACTAAAATCAACAATTTCTATCTATTGGCATTGCATTTTTTTTTTTTAATTACCTAGAGGAATTTGAAGTGTGACATTGCAGTTGGTCATACATTCTGTGCCTCCAGGTAATAAGAAGTAGAAATCAGATTTCATTATATCAGGCATACAGAGAGGTACAGTATGGGCAAAGTTACAGTGGTTATAGGAAGTATAAATCGCTTATGGGTAGGATAGTAAATTTGAATTTGATTTGTGAGAGTACACATGCAGAGATAAGGCTGTGCATATCTTCGTCAGAACAAGCAAAAAGTTACAGGGGTTCAGGTTTTGGGGAGGGAGGGAGCAGGATGACATCGTTAAAAGGGGCATAATTGAGTTGGCAGTAAGAAATGTCACATCTGTTAAATTGTGTAGAGGGAAGTGACAAACTGACATATATTTGGATGTCATCATCTCTGAGGGAAGTTTCAGTACTGAATGGGTAAGAGCAGCACTAAGGATGGGCAGCACAAACCAAGAGAACAGATTTCCTTCCTCTCATTCTCCTTTTCTTTAAGTACATTTGAGGTTTGTGTGATAAGAATACAGAAAGTTTTTCAGAGTCTGTGGTTTTTTGAGACATTTAGAAATCTTTTCAGCAAAACACCGTATTGATAAACCAGATTATTTACTTTTATATTCTCTGCTGATCTGGAGGCAGTAAATGTAGATAGAGCAGTTGAACTCTAAAATAAAAGGTGTGATTAGGAAACAGAGTATGTTTTAGTTTTCTGATTGCAGTGGAAGACCACAATAAGCTTCAATGTGAAGGTACTGTAGTAAGCTTTGATAATTGTTAAATTGGAGGGGAAATTGCACAGGCAAGGGGAGAGAGAATGATATGATGGAGAGGTAATAAAAGCTGAAACAGGAAGAGAGAGGGAATTAGAGAAGATCTGGCAAGTCACCACCAAGTCTTTGATAAGAGAGAAGGCTGGGGAAGTTTTTAGCTTTGTGCTCACCTTTCTGGGATGAGGCACAAAGTTTGTGGAATAGTGTAAAGAAAGGGAAGATTTAAGTTTTGCTATGAGAGCTGTCCTTATATTACATAATCTGATCTGAGATGGTCTCTCTGAAATTATATTTTTGATGTCAAAGCAAATAATTTTATACTTTTGAGGCTGGAGATGCACTGAACAAATTTTTAGCAATTCCACAAATAGTCTTACATTGCTTTGTTTTGGTAGATTTAAGTAGAAAGCTGCACCTCCTATTTCAGATCAGAATGTATTCATTTCTGAGGTTGGGAACATAAATGCAACCATCAGTTCTCATGCATAGCTTGAACCTTCTGTATAGACAGTTATATATAATACCTTCTGTATTGACCTAGCCTGTCATTACTAATTTTAAGTGCCTTGTCTGTGGGTGGATCACAGGTTAAGATAGTGACAGGGAAGTGTCAAGAGGGATTGGGCAACTTGTAATGTAAAGAGCAAGTGCAAGGTGCTTTCATTTTTTAATTTAGCAATTGTACAAGTCAATTATTTTAGAAAATCTAATATTAGTGTATTAAAATGCATTAGTATTAACCTCAGTAATTTAATTTATGCAAAACTGTAAGTTATCCTCCCCTGCAAAGTATTTTACATTGGAAAATAGGCTTGTTTACATTATGGGCCTGAAGACATATAAAATGCTGTATATTAGTTTCAGATGAGCACAAGGGTGTAAACATATGATCAGTACTTTTTTTACAATTACAGCATTATCCATGGGTTTTTACATTTGTGGACAGAGTAAATACTGGTTGGTATTGGCCAATTCCAAGTTCTGAAGATGTGGAAGTAGAAATTATGTAGGTACTAGTAATTAAACATTGCTAATGTATGCAGGTACACATGTTATTATAAAGAGCTTTCTTACTGTGTCACTAATCTTCTTATATTTTATGGTGTGTTCTCTAGAAAACTCCAGTAGAACAGAAGCAGTCACTCACCTTTCCCTACGTTGGGAATGTTGCAGCCTTTCTTAGTGGTGAAGGTAGAGCAGCATAGCACATTTTTGTAGGTGGAGGAGTCAGTGGCAGCTATAGCAAAGGTTTCATAATTAATTCAATTGTAAAAATCTGTTTTGGTTGTTTTTAACTAGCTGTCCTGGGTTACCAGCCCCCCTGGGCTGAAATAGTCAGGTCCAGGTAGATTTCCGGAGCAAAGCCCATCAAAAGTTTTAGTAATGCCTCTGCTAATGACATATTTAAGGGAATGGAAGAGAAGGGGGATTGCGCAGAAGAAATTAGAACCATGAAGTAAGAGGGAGGCAGCAGGCCTCTGAGTGGGGGCCAGGCTCCCTCTTCCCCCTGGCCCTGGGCCGGGGGCAGGCGTGGCACTGAAGCCCCCCAGCCAAGACATGTAACAGAGTGGAGAAGAAACTCTAGAAAAAAACTGCCCCCCTGAAACATTTGCAGAAGAAATTCCAGCCCTGCAGAGAGCAGAGGAGAGCATGA
>VYXB01009826.1:0-162270 GCA_013397135.1 Pachyramphus minor | reverse complement strand
CGCGGTGCGCGGCGCCTGTTTCTGCGGCACCGGGAGGGTAAGGCGGGCCCTGCGCCGCTGGGGCTCCGCGGGGGCGGCGGCGCGTCGGGGGTGCTTCGCCATCTCCTGCCCCGGTTTGCCGGGGCGCCCTTGTCCCGTCTCAAGGCATGGCGGGCCCCTGCGGACGGGGCTGCCTGCTGGGCTCCGCCCGCAGCCACGGGGAAAGCGCTCTTGCTGTCGTCGGAGCTGTGCCGATGGGCGGTTCGGGCCGGAGCAGGGCTGCGGCTGCTGGGCTTGGGGAAACAGCCAGGAAGCCCCCGAGAGTAGGGACACCCCTCGGTTCTCCTCAGCAACCGGCCCTGTGTCGGAGGCCCCGCAGATGACGCGGCCCGCTGCCCACTGCCGGGCAGTCCCCGTGTCTCCTGTTGCAGTGCGGGCTGAGGGGGCGTTGGCGTCGCCCTTTGCCCCCAATACCAAAGGTATTTGGGTAACGTGATTTGAATGTTGCTGTCCAAGCAGTGGCGTGGCTGACTTGTGACCGTGGTGACCTTTTTGCAGCCTTCCTCAAGGGAGCCTACAAGAAATCTGGAGAAGGACTTTTTGAAAGGGCATGTAGTGACAGGACAATAGGGAATGTATTCAAACTGAAGGAGAGTAGGTTTATATTGGATATAAACAGGTTGCCCAGGGAAGCTGTTGATGCCCTGTCCCAGGAAGTGTTCAGGGCTGCATTGAATGGGGCTTTGAGCAGCCTGGTCGAGTTGAAGGTGTCCCTGCACGTGGTGGGAGTTTTTGAACTAGATGATTTTAAGGTCCTTTCTAATCCAAACCATTCTGTGATTCTATGATTAGGGGTTGCTGGAGGCCACTACCGGTGAGTTCTCCCTGGGCACAGTGCTTCTTACCAGTGACTTGGCTTGTGTGTTTCTGAGATGGCTTTCTGCAGTAATTTCACAAGTCACTTCCACCTGTTGAGTGAGGGTTGTTTTTTTGGCTTGTCTATGATTTCGGGGTTTGTTGGGTGTTTTGTTTTTGTTGAAGCAGTTTCCTGGCTTCTTTATATCTCTGTTTACACCTGAGGCATAATTTAAAACATTGACCTTAAATAATTGAATGATTAAATTGAGTGGATCCTGTCATAGAAGCACCTTCTGCAAGCTACATGATAGCTGCCTTATGAAAAGATCAAAGAATTGTACCAACTTCACTTCACTGGCTGCTGGATTGCAGTACTTTATTAGTCTTGATGCAGTCTTCTGCCAGCCCCTGCTATGTCCTGTTTCCTAACAGCAGAAAGAAAGCTGTTTGCATAGTTTATGTAGTCGTGAGCAAGATCAGTGGGCTGTGTCTGTCATTTAACAGAGTGCCTGATCAGGAAGTCTTAGTGCTGCTTAGGGCTTATGTCCCTGTCCTGAAGGAAGAGGGAGTCCAAGTGCTGTCTTGATTTGCAGTCTCTGCCTTCAGCTGAAATTCTCCAGAGAAAGCTTTTCTCCTGAAGTGGGATGAGTAGGGAACTAAGACAATCCCAAGAGAGAACCTTCACACTTCCCTCTCCTGGAGGCTTAGTAATATTTTGGTACTCTGTCAAAGTATGCAAATTTTATTTGCACTATAGAATTAAAAAAAAATCAGTAGTATTTTACAAACTTTACAATTTCTTAGTAGTGGATCTGATCTGAAGAATTGTATTATTTCAGAAAAATGTGGTGTTCTTCAGATTTTCCTTTTGGTCTACTTGCGTTCCTTAGAACTGCCTTTGGTTTCTTCTTCTTCTTCCCTGCCCCCCCCAGTTTTTTTTTAACAAGCCTGTTGCACATAGCTGAAGAGTCCAAGTTCCAGAAAGAATCCCTAAAGTACACACTTGATACAAATGCTGCAAGACTTACTGCAATGCTTTACTTTTGTGAGAATTCTAGCTTTAGTTCGAGCTTTACTTTCTGAACTTTGTTTTACATAGCACCCACAACTCTTCTTCACTCTTAGTTTTTCACAGAATATTCTGAGTTGGGAGGGACCCACATGGATCATCAAGTCATCTTCACTCTTAAGTGAACGGCCTGGACGGGGATTGAACCTGCAGTCTTGGTGTTATTAGCATCATGCTTTTGGCTCCATTAAATTGTCACTGTAATTCCATGATTGTTCTCTCTGTTTTCACCTGTATTACTTATGCAGATGTATTACCACACAGAAAGATTCACATGCACTTTCTCAGGCCAGATTTAAGCTCCGTGAAACCCCCAGTGCATTGTAGCTTTGGCATGTACAGATTAATCGTCTACCACTAAAAATGTTATTTCTTAATTTTAGCGTTGAAAATGTCAGTAAACGGAACAATAAATTGTAATATTTTTACTATTTTAAAACAACTTTTCTTCTTTGTGTCAGTCTGAATGGAATGATTGCATGTTTTATTAACAATATTGTACAAGAGTAACCATTCAGTCTTCTTTCCTGAAATAGTATTAGAATTTCTTTTGTATTAAAATAAACACATTATGGTTCAAGTACAGGTTGTTATTATTAGAGAAAATAAATATAATTTACAGTCTTTAATTTTTTGCACTTAAAAAAATCAAATTTAGTTTTGTCATACTTCGGCATGTTTGCAGCTTCAGCTTAAGGTAATTTTTGTATTCTAAATAATAAGGGAATTTCTGAATTATTGCTGTAATGCTGCAGTCCCAAAGTGTTTAATTCAGTCATTAGATTAGGGCTTGAGTTAGTTTAGTGTGTTGAGATGCTAGAAATATCCTCTCGGCTGTTTTTGTTACGACTTTCTTGGTAACATCACAAATTTCTCATTTCATTAGTGGGATGTTTTCTTACTGGTATAGCTTGCTAGATGTAACAATGAATTTTCTTCTCTTTTCATGTGAGTTTTTAAACACCTTCCAGATGTGTCTTTTTGCAGGGACCAATTCTTGAGGGGCTAATTTACTGTAAATATTTCTGCTGGGACAGAATGTGATGCTGGTAATATAACCCGGCTCAGTTTTGTCTGGGAGATGACATTGGTTTCCTTAGTAGTTCCAGTATCAATTGGGACAAGTCTTGTGGAGTTTGATTCTGTCTCATTCTCCAGTAAAGAAGTATTGTTGGCTGCAGTAGTAGGGGATCGAAATCTTTTGCACTAGTTAAGGATCAAAAGCTTTTGAATTTGTAAATATGTACAGATGTAACCTCAAAATCACATGGATTTGTTTATGCATGAAGTTCAGTGCAGATATGAATCTGAAGCCCAAATCCTACCAGGAGTCAATAATTAGTTGGTGATGGTTTTCCACGTGCTTTAGTAAAAGCTATAGACACAAAAGTGCACAAAATAGCAAGAATCATTGTTCAAATATTTTTTCAGTAGTTCTCTAGTTGCAATGGAATATCTAAAAATAGCTCAAGTGCTTTCCTAGTCTAGAGTTAGCATCAAAGTGAAGGTGTGTGTGCGTTGCTATAATACAATCTGGCCATTCTTACATTCAGTTTATAATTAAGGCAGTCATGGTTGTTACTTCCACTGGCATAAGAAAATCTGATCTTGTGTAACAGTCCTGTATACAGAAAGGAGAAAAAAACCTAACTTTTCTCTTAATTTCTTTCAGTTTTTCAGCCGTGGGCCGAATGTGCTGCATCAAGACAGCAGTGCACCGCAAGCTGCATTCTTTTCACCTCTTCAAAAAGTGATGTTACCACCAAATTCCTTCCAAGGGAAAGTGGCCTTTATAACTGGTGGAGGTACTGGGCTTGGCAAAGGGATGACAACAGCTTTGTCCAGTTTAGGTGCCAAGTGTGTTATAGCAAGCCGGTAAATATTAATGAAGATGTTTTAGAGCTTTCATTTAGTACCAAATACTGAATAGATTTGTTTTCTTCTTCATAAACTGGAAAAATTATTCTATTTATTCTACTTCAGTGCACTTTCAAATTATAGTGTCATGTTCTAGATTCTAGAAATGTGCAGATCCATCTACAGATGTCTAATTGTGTAAAAAACAATAGAAATAAATAAACCGAATGCTTTTCCATGAAATGTGGCAGCAAAATAAACAACCCTGAATATTAGACATAAATTCAACTAAAGCCTTAAGGAGAACAAAAAATTGCAGTGGACATTATCAAACATTTTTAATGTATTATTGCAGGTGTTCTTGATACAGATTTGAACTGCAATAAAGAATTAAAGCTGTTCCTCTTCTGACTTTAACAAGAACCCTGATTTTCCCTTGATGAAGATGATCTCTCTACAGCTCTTTTAAGTAGCACTGCAGTAAAGTCTAGAAAAACAATCTCATTTTTAATCAAAATAAACAGAAGCATTGTGACATTCATCCAAACAGTGGTTTACTTAGTTTTGAATCTCAATATACATCTCTTATTAATGCTAGTGGAGTAGTAGCTAAACTGCATGTGATGATTGTGCATTCTGAAAATGAATACGTTTTCTAGCTTGTGACGTTCGATTAGCTTCAGATAGTCTCTTACTGTAGTCACTTCTGAGTTACTTTGAAGTAGCACTAACCAGAAATTACTTAGATTTAAAGTTTTCACTCAGAAAGTTATTGTCTAAACACAGTCTTAAAGCTCAGTTTTTATGAAAATCAGCAACGTGCATGTGCACAAACACTTTTTTTTAAGTAATAGCTCATACTTGCTCAGAAAATCATGAGAGTTTATTAATCTGAATGGTAATTTCATTTAACTGAAATAAGGGATGTTATCTACTTATTTCTAGGAAGCTTGATGTTTTGAAAGGAACAGCAGAAGAAATTTCTTCTAAAACAGGGAATAAGGTAATTTTTTAAGGCATTGTGAATATGTTACTTATTATACGTTATAGAAATTTTTTGCATTTATCTGCTTCTGTGGACTTTAGTTTATGAGTGACATAGTTTTCAAATCTAACAGCTGTGTTTCTGCTATTATGCAGGTTCATGCTGTCCAGTGTGATGTGAGAGATCCAGTTTCAGTTAAGAATGCTGTTGCCGAAGCAATCCAAGTGGCAGGACATCCTGATGTAAGTGTTCTAGAGAAAGGGAAGAACTTCATTCTTCATTACTGAAAATACTCTGCGTAGTAGGTATGGAGAAAATTACTGTGCTAGAAAGTTAGTGGAATCTAAAGAGACACTAGACTGAACAGTGGCAGTACTTTAAGGTAAAGCCAACATTCATAGTTGGATTGGTTGCTCTGTTCCTGTTGTTCTTAAAATACTTAGAGGTCAGATAGACAAAACATCATTATCTTTACTCTGAGGACTAACATCTTCTTTTAAACAGTAGGACAATTCTGATGAGATTCTTTGAATTAATTAAGGGAATAGAATATTGCCCTTAAATCCTCGTGAAAGGGGGACTTACCTGCATTTACTGAATTGCACCCATTGCTTAGTAACAGAATGTTTCACAAATTAGAAATGGAAGTTATCGTTAACATCTTTGATCCTTGCTTAGGCTTATTATTATACACAAAGAACGTTCAAACTTGAAGACTAATTTCTCAAAATCAAGAAAAAAAGACGTGAGCCAAGCTAACCTTTTTTTTTTTTTTTGAATAGTTTGGCACAAAACACAGGGCTCTTTACATCAGACTCTGAGAAGGGTGGTCTGGTAGAGTCCAAAGGATGATTGGTATCAAATTTTGATTTGATGTAACAACTTTGATCCTACTGGCTGCTAGAAAGTATGATGAGGCTGTTAACATTGTTATAAAGGGTAGTCAGATTTAAAACTGTTTACTGTAGATTTAGAATGGTTGTATTTGTACTGCACTCACCAGGAGCTTCCTATAGATGTGGTAGAGAAACTACTGAATTCTAAATATATTAAGAAGTGGAGAAACTATTTCTTGCAGCTGTTTGCTCTAACAGTGCTAGAAACAAGGTAGCTCATGTCCTGATTTGTAGACAAGATACTCTGGGATATTTTTGACCACTGCTAAATGCCATTTTTGGCCAAAACACATTATGATCTCCAGATTTAAAATATGTGCAGAGAGGGAGGAGACTTCTTCCTGTATATTATGTTTTTAGTACACCAGTAGTTTTCTGCATAAATACTTCCCATGACTTTTCATTTTAATTTCACATATTCTGTGTGTTTAAGGTAGACTGTAGAGTAAATTGAATATTCAGTTCTTTTTGTTCAGGTTTTCTTTTAGTGACAGACATGAGATGTAAATTTATGAATACTGCAAGCCTGGGTATCACTCCCTGCCACTGTGCATGTGAGGTGAGATCTCAAAAATAGAAGTTAATGGCAGTATGATAGTTCTTCTAGCTTTGCTTTGTTCATTTTGTCTGTAAGACCATTACTCCCAATTAGAAAACAATAATTTTTGTCATGTATTATTGTTCAGTCCTGTATATCTTGAAGATTGTATTGCCTAGTCTTTAGTTCACTAGTTTTATTATTATGTTTTTGCTGTATTTATTTAGTGATTCAAACAACGACCTCAGTATCTTGAGGTGTTTGGATTTTTTTTTCTTCATAATTCCAGGGAGGCCTTTAAATTATATTTGCTATCTATATGTATAATTTATGACTGTTGTATATTATTAGTTTTATATTCATATAATATGTGCTGTGCTCTGCTTTGTTATTGAAAATTCTAACGTCTTCATTTAGCCTGGAAGTTCTTCAGGACTTTGTTTTACATGCAAACCTTCATGAATCGAGGTGCCATTCCTTAACTAATACACCATTTTGTTGCTTCAGCACGTTATATTACTAAATATCCAGGATCCAGCCACATAGGTTTTGGTTCAAAAACTGCTTATGTGATGCTTAGTCCCCTTAAGAAAACATTATCTACTTTACTGGCTTAAAGGGCTAAGCAGATGATAAAGTGAAAGTATCCTCTGCCTAATTATTGTTTATAGAAAGGCAGCAAGTGAGGGATGTACTCATCAGTTTTGTAGTGGTTGCTTGTGGCAGACTGTATCACAATCTCCTTGTCCTGACTGATTTGACTTCCTGTTATGCAACAGTCAGCCACCCCAGACTTTAGTTACTAGGTTGCCTGAACTTCTTTTGCTTTTATTCCCTTGCATCTATTATATTAAATATATGTCATGTTGGAACTTGGTGGGGACAAACTTTTCTGTTAAGATGCACTTGAGATACTGTGGAAAAAAGCAGCTTAAATCACTTCCTACATTTACTGTTCCTCAGTACTAAACTAGTAATTACAGTAGTTTGGAAATACAGCTCATTTTCTCTTACTGATACATATCTGTGCTGCAGATGTTAAAATTTCTGATGGATTATTTTCTCTCTGCCCCCAACCCCTGTACCTTGTTTGAGGATATTTTTGCTTTCATACCTGGAAGCACTAAGAAGTTCCTTTTAAGTTCTTTTCTTTTGTCCCAGGAAGAGTTCTTTTTAGTTAACTCTCATATTTTCCTTTTTTCAGGTTGTGATAAACAACGCAGCTGGAAACTTTATTTCCCCTTCTGAACGACTTTCTGCTAATGCATGGAGAACAATAACTGATATTGTGCTTAATGGTACTGCTTTTGTAACTCTGGAAATTGGAAAGGAGCTCATTAAAGCACAAAAAGGTATCTTAAAATAAACATTGTGACATTTGATTACTTGCTTACCTTGCCATACTATTATTATAGTAGTTGGAAAAGAAATGCAATTTTTAACATTCTTATGGAAAGGAACTCCACTTTCAGTGAAAGCTGTACATAAGTATCACACAGTAGATCTGGCTGACAGTTATTTCATTGTAGCATCAGGCCTTACAATTGGATCCAGAGGCCATGAGGTTGAATATAAAAATGGTATTGCAGAGTTCTAGTTGTAAAATGTTTTAAAAACTAAAAAAAATAAGGCTTTGTGTGAAACAAATGCTGTTATTTAAGTCTGTTATTTAAGTGAGTAACTGAACATGGGATATTTATTTAAATGAACAGCAAGTCAGGATATCCCCTTGAAATTTCCTCCTACACTTAAGTAAAATCTACAGCTGTGCTATTTGGCTAATAGTAGTAGAGAATATTACCTTTGAGATAATTAGAAAAATAATTTCAAAATTGAAATCAGTGTTAGATTTTATTTTCCCAGATATAATTCTTAGTTCTAGACTACCTGGGAAGTTGGGATTTAAATCCTAGGAACCTAGTATTTAATCCAATATCATAGCTTTACCTTAAAAATATGACAGTTCTTTTTTATACTTTTAGCCAAAGATTTGCTTAACTAGATTATTGTCTTTAAGGGAAAGATAGTTTATGCCCTTCTATGTTACATCATAGATCATATACAAAGAACTGCTTTCATTTTATAATATTTTCCAGTTAAAAATTGAAAAAACAATGAGTTTATTTTTTTCTAAGAATGATAAAATCTCAAATTCATTTGAAAGCAGTAGCCATGTTATGGTTTTCCATGTGCTTTCATTTCTGAATCTTGCTTTCTAGGTACAGCCGCTGTGTTGCAGTAATATTTTTGTATTTGTACTGTGTTTCTCTAACCCCTGAATTAGTTGAATTTCTTCAAAACTTCTCTCCAGAAAGTACTCACTGAGTTACTATTACTAGTATATATACTCTTACTACTGTATACCAGTTAATTATAACAATATAAAGTTAATGTTATTTTGGTAGGTCTGTAACAGTTTTTGTTACTATACAGGTATATCCCTCCTATATTTTAGCAACATATGAAAAAAATCATTCCACCATTCTAATGTTGATATTCCCTCATTAAAAATCCATCCCTAGTTCTGACTTACTATATAATTATAGCAGACCATTGTAATAGTTTGCCTTATGGCTTTCCAGGTTCATGCAGTGTCCCTGTATAGTAATGTGAAATATGGCTTCAAACACGCTTTTGTCTTTGCTGTTGTTGAATGAAAAACTACTTTCCTTTCTTCCATCCTCAAGTTTGGTAAAATTCAGAGGTTTTTCACCTTCATGCCATCTCTCTTCCTTTCGCTTCTAAGCTTATAAAATGTGTGAATTTCTTTTGCTATTAATTGCATGCCTTCTTTCTAGGGGATTCCATCTGTAAGTAAGACTTTTTATTTAAAGCTTTCTTTAAGATGTATTTTTGCCAGTAAATCAAGTGTCTCTTTGTCTTCTCATTCTCCACCTTCATTTTCTTCTTACTTGATTGCTTATTAAATTTTGAGCAGCTACCTTAGTTTCTAATGTGATGTGATGCTAACTAATGCAAATATTTTAGAGCAGTCTGTGAGGATACTGTGAATCTGATCGTTTCTAAAACACTGGCACATCCTTTAGGTCTGCAGCATGACCTACATTAAATCTAATGTGGTAAATAATAAAACTTTTCTGCTTTAGACTCCCAAGTTTTTGCTCGTATTTAAAAGGAATTTTTATTCCGCTAGTGCGTTACTTACTTTTACAAAGTGGGAGAAGTTAATTGCTCAGTTATTGTCCATTTTATGAATATAGGCTTTAGAAATAAAAGCTGTGCATGAACTGAAGTGTAGTTTAAACTTCAGAGATGTACATTTATCAGTTATTCTTGCTTCTGTATTAGATTCACCTAACTCACCTCTACTTAACCTATATTTTAGAAAACTGTGGTTTAACTCTGTAAAATGTATAACTAACAATCATCTCTAGATAGCTTCAGATTTGTTCTGTGTTTTTTTTTCCTTGTTTTGATTTTTCTTTTCAAATTCTCTCAATGTAGATTACATTTTTATAAGCAGAGTCCATGGTTTCTTGATATTTACTGGTATTTTAATCAGTGCTTGTTTATGTCTCTCTTTAGTTTCTTTTGTGTAACACTAATTTTTTTACCCAAGTCTCTACTTCACATACAGTCTATCAGTGATGTATATTGTTTTAGAAATGTCGCCTGGGTAGCTATTCTAATTAAATGACTTTTAAAATATAGAAAGTAGAACTGTTATATTAGTTACTGTGGCATAAGTGGTGAACTGTCATCCCTTGTCCTCCATTTCTCGGTTACTGTAAACTCATGCTAGTCATTAACAGCATATCATTAACAGTTGGAATTTGCAAGATTCTATAAAAGAAAGATTGAATAAACAGTTGCAGTTTCCATGATTTTCCAGAATGTTTTTTGCTAAATCTGTTACAAAATACAGCATATAAAAGTAGTATTTTTATAACAGAGTTTGTTTTGATAATAATGGAGAAAGTTATGCAGGTTAACTTTGTAATAGGCTCTATTGCAGAAAAAGCTTCTGAAAATGTCTTTAAAAATTACTTTTTTTTCTGCATAAACTTTTACTCAAGGCTTCAACTGTGTCATTTTAAGATTATACCAAACTTTAATGCTGATTTGCCCCCCACTCCCCGCTTCAGGAATTCATGAAATAAGGGCAAAATACCTGATTATTGAGAACTAGACTAGAGCAGCTGCTAAAAAAAAAAAAAAAAAGTAAGATCTTAGGCCTTCACACCAGTTAGACTGATTTGTGCATTAAAGTCATTATCAGTAGAAATGTGAGGCTTTAGACCTTTGGAGCCATACCTATAGCTATTTACACTTACCTGAAACAACTCTGAAAAGTCTTGCAAAAGAGCGAACTGAAATGAAAAGGCTTGAAAAGAAAGCTTCCAAGACTGTATTTCTGAAATGCCTTTTCACAACCCAGAGTGAAATGGCATCCCTAACACTTGAGCTGCTAACTTCTGTACCACTGATGTTGCTTTTACCTTAAGTTCGGAGTTTGATCTTCGTGTATTTTTTGTTTGTTTGGTGTGGGATTTTTTAAAAATGTGTTTGCAACTTCTAGGAGCAGCATTCTTGGCTATTACAACAATTTATGCAGAAAGTGGTTCAGGATTTGTGTTGCCAAGTGCCTCTGCCAAAGCTGGTGTAGAAGCAATGAGCAAGTAAGTAATATAGCAAAATGTGTGTTCTGGTTTTCGCATCCTTGAGATAGAGTAATTGGTGCGTAAAAATGGAGCTAGTTGGTATGATCCTCCTATTTTATTGTACCATAAAAGATCCCTTCAGGCTCCAGTCTTATCTTAGCAATATCATAGTATGCTGACAGACTTCTTACAGACAACAGTATTAACTATAATTATTTTGATAGTACCTATCACAAGGCAGAGATACAGACAAGTAGGACTCCTACTTTTGGCAATAGCAAGTTCCAATGTTTCAGTTTTAAAGAGTTTTGATATTCAGATTCTCTTCTGTTCTCATAGGTGAACCAGCACTTGAAGACAGTTTTTAGGGAAACTGTTCAAAGTCTATAGTAGCTTGCATTTTCTTTTGTCTCAGGAAAAGATGTGCTTGCATTTGGGTATACTATACTGTGGCTTCACCTCCATTTCATTTCATCAAGAAATTTGTTTCCTATCACTAGTTCAAATTAAGGTCTGCAGTTATTCTTAACTCAGAACAGTATTGTTTAAGGTATTCAGCAAACAAAAGGATTTCTCTCATTATTAAGTTCAGGCTAGTCCGTAGCACATAAATCTTCCTCTGCAGTTCAGCAGAAGGAATTGAATAGTTTGGCAGCTTACTGCTAGAATTCTTTATCCAGAAAAAAATGAAGGACTGAATATGGTCTTGATTTCTGTTCTATAGACCTGTAATTGAAATATGTACTTTTCAGAGACTTTGTGACTCAGCTAATTAATTCACCATAGTGAACCATCTATCCAAAATACTTGTTATGCAGACAAAATCTCATAAAGCAAAATTATTCTGGTGGTCCCATTTTAGAACACATCCTCTGTTTTGTGTTATTTCAGAACATGCAATGTGAGAGCTACGTAGAAAATGTTAGAAAAGTATAATTGTGGGATAGTCTAAATTGCCAGAGAAAGATGGTGGCCTAACAGTCGTTTGTCAAGGAATTCAGGTGATGAAATCATCTGTGATTAGCAAGGGAAAAAGACTTGCTCCTTAATGCTGCTTTATCTATGATGCATCTATTAAATAAATATTCCTATTTGTGAATGCAATTTTTTTTTTTCTTCTCTGAAATGTTTTTGTTAAGAACAGGAAAAAACCCCTTCAAGTAGAAATTGTTTCAGGAAAGTTCTAATGTGTTTTTTTTCTGAATAGGATTGTTAAAATATTGCGTTTAAAATATTGATGCATTCTGTTAATGAATTTTTAGGTCTCTTGCGGCTGAATGGGGTAAATATGGCATGAGATTCAATGTGATTCAACCAGGTCCAATAAAAACAAAGGTACATAGCATGAAGTAAAACACAGCCTTGAATATGCTTTGTAGTACAGACTTAACTTTAACATAGTCTAACCTTTTCTACAGCTGTTAAATTCCAAGTATGATTTCCTTGCTAGTCAAGACTGTGCTGGAATATTGAATACACTTCTCACTCAGACTTTTTTGTAAAATAGGATTTCTTGAACTTCTGAAACCTGCCACTGCCCTTTCTGCTACAGCTGATATAAACTGAACCATTTTTTATGTTTCCAAGAATTTGAATATCAAAATACGCAATGTTGATTCTTATCAACTGTTCATATCTAGTTTGTCAAGAGAAATGAATTCAGACTCTTGGTGGAGTAAAGTGCCTGTTTCTGCCTGAACTCCTAATTATTAGACAAAATATCAATTCCAAAATCTCAGAATCTCTTTTAGGTATATGAGAACAGAATCTCACTAGTTTTTTTTGAAAATCTCAAAACTAGAAAAACTAAGCTGGCAAGGCAACGAGAACCTTTGATGTGAGTGAAAAGGAGGACTGGAGGGTTTCAAGGAAGTAATCCAGACCAGTGGGAACAAGAAGAATAAAGAAAGGAGTCCTACAGGAGGAGAGAGGAGGATCCATTTCCCATAGAATCAAATTATTACAACTGTGAGCAGTAACAGCTAATATAATGGTATTGCTACTACCTGTAAAATGTTTCACAGTTGGTTTTACTGTTGTTTGGGGGTAGAGGTGTGGAGTTGCTTTTCTTTTTATCTTTTTTTTTTCTTTTTTTGTTTCCTTTTCTCCTCTTGTCAGTTTTAGATGCTCTGTACAACTTTGTTAAAACTTGTTTGACTGTAAAGAAAAAGAAGTGGCAGAATCAGCAGGGTTATAAGAATGTTGAAATAGCATTATAGATCGGATCAGGAGTCCTCCAGGTCTTGTATGTTGAGGATTTTTAGGCAAGAGTAGAAGAAAAACATTTAATGACATTTCTGTTTTGTGTCATCAGCCTCTAGCATTCTGGGGAGTTTGATACAGTTGGTATCTCTTCATATTGCAATTATCTTGGTAGGTTTTATTCTTCCATTACTTGTTTCGGTCCTTTTTGAACCCATATAAATGTTTGGCTTCCACTATATCACATTGTGAGATCTCTTTGATTTATAAATCCTTGTAATTTTTGGTAAGTTAAGTGCTTTAAATGTCAATATTACTACCTCCTGGTAATGTTTCTCATTTAAATAAATAGTGTAAAACACACTTGAGATACCAGTGTTCTTGATAAAGTATTTTATTTGTCGTACTGGTTCCAAGTTCACATTTCCCTGAAAACTTAAAAAGGCTTTACTTAAGACAGCGTATTGCTAAATCAAGGTTTTCTGCCTTAGGGGCTGTATCCATTTATTTAAAAAATACTGTTGTAAGTCATGATGGGGAAAAAAAAGAAGGCATGCAAGCTCAATAGCATTGTTTATAAACTGGCTTTTAAAAACATGGCAATAGACAACAAAAATGGCATGACTACCACCATATTTACATAAATTACAGTGTGCTTTAACTTATAACTTCAGTATCTTAACATAAATATTAGTTACATTTTTCATATTACATTAGGAGGTCTTTTCTTGTGGAGGAGTCAGAAAGAACAAAAAAAAACCTTTCTATTTTGCATGCCATTTTAAGCTATTCAAATACTAAAACTTCCAGTGGCTTACTTTATATATATATACTTAGGTCTAGCAGTTGCTGCAATTTAACTGAACTTGATTTTTTTTTTTTTCTTTTCCATTTTTATTTACTCTGTCATATATAATTTATTGCTGGCTACTTTCCTGCTCCCTTCTCCCCTGGTTCCTCTCCCCTGTCCATGCAGCAGTCTTGAGTCTTGCTTATTTCTTCAAATGTGTACCAAGGTGTTTGAAAAATAAAGATCATTAATCCCATGTGTTTTTCACAGATAGATGATGGTGAGTATCCCAAAAGTGTCAAATTCCAGCTTATCATCTTCAGTAGATGCATATCAGTGCCACAGGGATAAATTGCTTTCTCTTTCCTACTCCCTACTTATTCATGCTACTGACAAAGAGGGTGTAGACAGCTTACTCACAGATGTTAACTTCCAAATTGTGTCTGCGGAGTCAAATTTCCGTTGGATTTTATTTTCTGATGTAGTTAAACTTTTTTTTTACTCTTTCTCTTAATTCTCAGGGTGCTTTTAGCCGCCTTGACCCAACAGGTGCATTTGAGAAGAAGATGATTGAGAGGATTCCCTGTGGTCGTCTGGGAACTGTAGAAGAAATTGCAAATCTTGCTGCCTATTTCTGCAGCGACTATGCAAGCTGGGTTAATGGAGCAGTGAGTTTTGTTTGATCTCGTTTATACAATTAACCTGATGATGATGTGAGTTTTGCTGATATTTTTTTAAAGCACTGGTTTCAGAAATGAAGCAAAACGTCTTTGAAATCCTTTACAAATACTATTCACCTTTTGATTATAGTGTATGGTAGTTAGTACTTTTAAAAAGAACTTTTAAAAGTGATTGAATTGGATTATTTTGAGCATGGGGTTTTCTCACCCAAATCAATAAAAATTACTTTCACAGTTCATAACGGGAAGACTACAGAAAACCCACTATTACTAAATACACTCTTTATGCTTTTTCTAGGTTATTAGAATGGACGGTGGAGAATATGTTTCTATGGCAGGAGAGTTCAATGATTTGAAAAGGGTACTAATTTTCTTTCTTGCTGTTTTACATGCAGACACTCAGATGTGTAATTATTATATGGAATTCCAATAAAATGCTCTTTTTCTTTTATTAGGTTACCAAAGAGGAGTGGGATATGATGGAAGCAATGATTAGAAAAACAAAAGGCTCTTAAAGTATGTAACTGTATGGTGGAGACTCTTGGAAATGAACCACTGCTTTTTCGTTAATATTTATAAATAACCATTTGAGAAATAGCCTTCCAAATCTTTTGTATGCTAATTTTAATAAAACATTTTGAAATTGTTATATTTTGCATATAGCTGGTGTATTTTCCCCATCTAAAATCTAATCTGTTACCAATAGTGAACAACAGTTGGTACCTGAAATTTTCCTGTTCTTTAGATTGTCTTACACAGCCATGGTCTACAGTTAGCTTTTTTTTTTTTTTTTAAATCTTTCAGAGGATTTTTTCCTCAGATATGTGCAAGTGTCTTTTAATATTGTAATTTTAATAGTGTTTCAGCACTGTCATAACAGAATGTGATTATTAATCTGAATAAGAAAACTCCCAAAAATTAAGTCCTAATCTTCACACCTCAATAAAAATTAAACTTCCTAAACTTACAAGTAAAGTTTCAAGTTATTAGCGGGACTAAATACACTGAGACAGGATGTAACTCCTGTGCTTCCTTACAAAATCTTGAAATGTCTAACTGTCTTGGTCTCATCTTTTGTGACATTTTCAGTCTGTTAATTAGCTTATGCTGAACTTTAAAAATGGCATTTAAGGACCTGAAAAGCCTTTCCAAGGAGTTCATTCTGTGTCATGATTAACAGTGTTCTTGAAAATGAGAAACTAAAAATCGTTTGCTATTAACATATGTGTGACTAGGGGAGTCTCTCCATAAAAAGTGGTTTATATAAGGCTAGTAATGGACATTGGTAAATTGGGACTGAAAGTGTTGCTACCTCATTTGTTGAGATTTATTAAAAATCCTTAGGTTTCATTTGCATTCCACAGGCTGGTACTAAAGAAACTTTAGGATGTCGTTACCTCTGAATCTAGTCAGTTTGTCCATCCCAAATAAGCAGGTGATAATAAAATTACTGTCCCTCTTTTCGTATTACTACATTTTCCAAATTAGGGAGTTGCCAGTTGTTTTCCCTACTGCTTCAGACAGTGGTTGGAATTCTTCAAAGAAATTATCAGGCTCTGGCCTTTACAGCCTGAAATCAGTGTTTAACCAGAGCTTCTGTCTGTCTACACACACAAGTGTGGGCTTAGCTTTGTGTGCTTTGAGGCTGACACAGTGATTTAAGAGTCCAGATCACAGAAGCAATTCAAGGATGTCTTCCTTCAGGTGCCGGCAGTGGTCATGTATTTTTCTTCACAATTCAGGACATACCTACATGTATCAACAGGTGACTTTGAAGTCACTTGATTGCCCTATTACAGATCTGAAGCAAGGTAGTACGTGTTCTGCTTAAAGAATGGACTACACTAGTGCAGGCTTCCATGTGGCAGCATTCTCCCGTGAGTGATGGTCCCGTGGGGATCGAATAGCATATCTGGCAGTGATAATAAAGCAAATGTGTTTATCATAGCAGTCTTCAAGGTGTCTATTGAGCATAATGCAAAGATTTTTTGTAGTATCTTGGGTTTGGTAGAGCTACTGTCAAGATTGAATTCTGACATATCCATGTCTTTTACCCATGTATATCCATGTCTTTTCCACAAAAAAGTGATTTAATTCAGAAGTTAGGCCCATATCTGTTGTTTTTTGCTCATCATGCTTTGCTTAGATTTTCTCTTTGTATGGGACATAGTTGCATATAAGACTTTGACACGTGAAAAATAAGTGTTTAAGAAGAAAAGTTCAAATACATGTTTGTGAGCTATGGTAACATCAAGTATTTCTCTGCAGTATTTAGTAGGTTATCCTCTGGAGTTGAACTGTGCATTGTCTGTCCTTTGTTTAGAAAGCAAACTTGGCAGATCTCATTTCAGAAGGGTTTCTCTTCCACAGCAAGAGGCAGTGGGTTCCTATGCAAAAGTACTTAAAGAATGTCAAGTGCTTTTGCAGTTTAAAATGAATACTGGTTTTTTATCTAAAAATGAAAATATCTTTTTCCTTCATTGTTTTACTCATCAGAGAGATTAAGGCCAGCTTTGCATCTAGAAGAAACTCACTTTAATTCATAGTGAACCTTTAAGGGAGTGAAGCTCCTCAGCGAACCATGAGATTTACTGCAACATATCCTT
Source organism: Pachyramphus minor (assembly GCA_013397135.1). Taxonomy (NCBI): domain Eukaryota; kingdom Metazoa; phylum Chordata; class Aves; order Passeriformes; family Tyrannidae; genus Pachyramphus; species Pachyramphus minor. Next base: position 145,188 of record VYXB01009826.1, on the reverse strand, counting down.
TAGGGATTGCAGGTTTTGCTTTATCTGATAAGGTCAAAATATTGAAGGGGGCCTCTTAAATCTTGTCTTGTAAATAGATACTGGGGATTTATTCAATAACAGAACATTTGTCATTTGCAGAAATGGGTATTTCTTCTAAAGTATCATCCTCTGCCTGTTTACTGTTCATAGCTAAATGAATTCTTAATTGTCATGTGACAACAAAACATTTTTAAAGCATGTGTTATTCAGCGATAGAACCAGAAAGCACATTTTAAATTTTAATGAGCATCTACAATAAGAATAGACTTTCTTTTATCTTTCCTATACCAGTGACATCCATTTCAAACTGCACAAGTTAGTTGCTTTTAGTTTCTGAACATTCGATCTTGACAAGACGTATGCAATGTGTTGATGCTGATTTTAGAATTGGCATATAATGTTTTAAGAGTTATTGGATAGTTTACAAAATATTTCCTAACATGTACACTTAGTTAAGTGAAAAAACATAACTGATATTGTCATCCACTTCTGCAGGAGAATGGAATAGTCTGACTAGGATGCGCTTCTTTCATTAAGACTTGGTAAGAACAGGAAAGGAATATTACTATAATGACATGAATCTTAAACATCTCCTAAACATCTCAAGTGTTTGTTTTGCCTAAATACAATTTAATGTTTTAATAAAGGAGCAGCCTATGACATCTGAGCTCAGGAAAAGAGCAAGTGCCTTTATAGAAAATGGTTTGTCTTGAAAATTCCATAAGAGTCTGTTCCTAATGCTAATGAGAATTAGACTGTCCTGAAAAAGCCATAAAATATCCTAAAAACACAAGAGGTGCCCAATCCATAAGCATGCTCCACAGCTGGATGTTGCACACAGACTGATGTAACACACTCATCATAGCTGCTTTATTCCGAAGTAGCAAAGCTGGCAGGAGATAGTGTCGGCATTAAACATGCTGTCTTAGGCTGGCATATTTGTCCTGAGATTGTTACACTCCTCCCGGTATCTGAGATTGCCAGTGAGCTACAATGTAAAGGGAAGTGTGAAAAAAAGTATTTATTTGTGGCATAATCATTTTATGGAGGTGAGGTTGGAGGGACAGGAAGGTGGAGGAATGCGTCAGAAAAGGTGATGGTATACACTGGAGTTTGCAGCAGGAGTCAGTAGGGTTACAGAAGCAGTTTAATTTTCATGAAAATTATTTCATGAAAAAAAATTAAGGAAAACTTTCCTGAAATCCAAATACCTTTTTAAAAAATGACTTTCGTATGACCCGTCACTCAAAGGTGTTACCACTTCTGTGAATTAAACTTGGAGATGCCCACAAAGGACATTCATTGTCTGTTTTCAACTGAAAAGTACATCTTGTCTGCTTGATTAAATCTTGAAATTAGCCTTTTATTTCTGCAGATTTACTGTCTTTGAATCTGTCTGTTACAATTCCTTAGATTAATTCAGTGCTGTAAGGGCAGTATTGTGCTATAGTAGAGGCTTATAAACAGGTTATAAAAATCATTTAAGGTTGCAAATGAAAGAGAGCAGTTGTATTACTATTACTGTGATACTAGAACTATCGTCAGTCTTTGATTCTCCTGTTTCTGGCAATTCCCTCCTAAATATTTCAGTTACTGTTGAGAATATTGCTAATGGTTTCCTATTCAAGAATTTGCTTTATAAGCAGAAGATGACACTATTTGAGCGGTGTTCCTACCTGTCCATACTGGCTTCCGTGTTCATTGTCACATGAACTGCTCATTTATATTTACTTTTTTTCACATATTGATAACTGTAAGTAAAGGCAGTGAATTGTAAGGAAGTTTGTGCCTTTGTCTGACTATGGAGTGTCTTGTGTTGTAACTGCTAAGTGTACAATCCCACTTCAACCAAAGTAACCCCACAGTCTTTTATGTGATCATTTAATATGCAGTAAAATAAAATAGTCTTTGGTATTTCAGTACACTGGTCTGCTTTTAAGCGGTGCTGAACAACTTTACTTGATTTCAGAGGGATTTCGAGGCGCTCAGCATTTCAGAAAATCGGGCCAGGTGTATTTGGGTGCCTGAATAGGGATTCTGTGCTTCCTCATAGTCACTGCAGGTCGATGTGGATTTCAGTTTGCCTCCACAACCAGGGATTATAACCATGATTATGATGAGGGCTTAGTATAAATCAGAAAAAGCAAACCTTGTGTAATGAAACAAAGGCTTAATCCAAGGTTAAGTGGAGTTCAGCAGCGTGTATGTATCTTGTTCATTGGCGAGGTTCGTTTTGCATAAAAGTGCTGCTGACTGTCAGCATTCTCATCTGTATTTGACATTTGCCCATGGAATATGCTATTCCGAAATTTTGTAAGCTTGTGTGGGTAATCTTTTTAAAGATGCATAACTGAGTTGTAAACAGGGACGATTAGATCAGTGCTGTGTACTGTGCATGAACATGTGAGGATAGAACAGTGCAACCATGAATGAACAAAAGCCAAATTACTTCAAGGCCTGTGTTCAATCCCAGTTAAATCATTGGTGAAAATTCACATGATATTCTCCATGATGGTCAGCTGGGCAGTGTTAGTGACCCCTGAGGTGGGCTGATGGACAGTGGCGTGGGCACAGCTAGAAGCAGGCACTCACTTTGCCTGACCTGGTACTGTTAAAGTTTACTTCTGTCAGCAAACACTGCATTTATAATGCTAAAGGTTTATGAAGGGCCTAATAGTTACTGTTCTTGGTTTTTTTCTTTCAGTATTAGTGAAAGTTTGCTGGCCTGTACTTTAAAATTAATCGAAAATCACCTTCTTTGATTTGAATACCTAGCACTGTGTTAAATTTTAATCTGTACACGTTTAAACTAATGGGCTAAGATTTTTTCCAGTGTACGTGTAATTTGTAGGGCAGCTTGAGTATTTGTTAGCTTGAATGCTTATTTGAATGTTTATTTTAATAAAATACGTGTTCTTAGACAACAAAATGATTAATAGCTTTGATAAAGTGGAACCCAGGTAGCTCTGTGTTAGTCAGTTTCTCTGTTTAGCTGGAATATGGAATAGTTGCACTACATCTTTGTATATGCTACATTTTTACTTTTCTTTGGTCACCAGATATCTACCTGAAGAAAAAAACTTGCAGTCTTCCCTTTCCACCACCTTTGTTTTTATTCTAAGCCTCATTCTGCCCCAGCCGTGACATTTTTAGAAGCTCTGCCCAGGAGTGATTTAGAGAATTTAAAACCTGGAGTTTTTACAGCAGTTTTGACTTAGCCGTCCTTTCGGGCTTTACTTTGCACCTTTGCTAGAACTGGGGTTTTTAATTCCTGTCTTCTAGTCCAGGTGTTATTTATGAGAAATAACTGCAGGAAACAGTGTCTGTGGGTGACTGAGACCTGCTTTCGGTGTTATGCTCCACAGCAGAGAGAGCTGGTGGGCAGCAGCAGGAGCAGAAGGGTGCCTTCAGAACAGATATGTGACACTTTACTCATGTTCAGGAAGACAGATTTCAGTTTCTATGGTGACTCTTTGTCAAAACACTTTAAATGCTTTAGCAAACATATTTTGACACACAATGTTTGGGGTTTTTTTCTTTATACTCTTAAAATAAAGCAAAATCCAGGATTTCAAATGCACAATATGAACAAGATCAATCATTTATTGTACTGATAGGCAGATTCACTGTTCCTTAACGTACACAGTTGTATTTCACATTGCATAGAGAAAAGAGACAAGCAGGTGAGAAGTTAAATCACTGTGTATGGAGTGGGAGTAAAGCAGTGAGAATGAGCTAGTTTAACCTTATTTTAATGTTTTGTGTGGTTTTTTGCCAGCAAGACCCCATCCAGCACCACCTACTCCTTAACTTTCCAAGGCTCAGCCTGGAGGGAGCCCAAGGCCATTAAGCCATTCCTGAAATGGTATTTAGTTGCTTGAGTTCACCTGAGGAATTCAAGAATTCATTTCAGTGGGAGTTCATTGACTGTAATCCCAAAGGATCTGAGCCTCATTGTTTGAGGCACATTTCGGATAAAATGCATTTACTTCCATTTGTTAAATAAGATGCAGAGATGCATCTGAGAAGTTGCACATAGCTAATCTGCTAACCTGGAATTGCTTCCAAAACAGTTGTACATGGAGGCAGCATAGGTTTCTTGGCCTTAAGGCAGCCCAGTTTCCTTCCTTCTCCAGTACTTAGTGAGAACAATGGCCTAGACATTCATGAAGTTGTCTGACATAAACTTGGTGTAAAGTAAAAAGAAAAAAATATGCAAGAAGACAGGGCTGCTTCATATTATAGTTCCCATTTAGAAAATACATCTCTAACATAATAAAAAGCAGAGCCCACCATGTAAACTAAATTATGATATTGTTATAAAATCTTCACTATGTTTTTCATCTAGTGTCAAATTTTAATACTACTAGTGTAGACTAGTGATTTAGTGTAAGATCCAAGGAGGCACATTTTTTTAAAATAGTTTGTCCTTTACATGGTACAGAAATAAGAATTCAGGAGATACACAAACTAGACGCCAACAGTCTTAGGATATTAAATTTAATTAGAGATTACACAGAATATGATGTAAAAACAGCAATTTACTAGAATAATTATAACCTGCAAAATGTGAAAATAGTTTAGAAAATGGATTGTCATATTCTCTGACACAGCAATAGTCATGAAAGGTACACTTATCATATATTAATCTGTGTATTAACTATACTACCTGTCATTTAGCCAGGATTCCAAGATGGATTAAAGGCATTTATTTATAAAGTGCCTATGTTTAAATTCAGTAAAACAGCTAGATTGGAAACACTATGTTTTTCTCAACTACTGCATGGACATCTATTCCAGATAAACACTTTATCTATATGCTATGAATTCATAATGAGAAGAGTAATTGTAGAACTGCAGAGAGCACAGACCTGTAAGTGGGTGGCTTGACATCTGAAAATATTTCTTAATGCCTTGTTAAGTTTTGGAAATCAGACATGCCAATGTCTCTTTCCTCTTTCAGACCTAGATCATGTTTAATCTGAATTCATGTTATATTTAAAACCCTCGCATTTAGTTGAAATGGGAAAGATGCCTGTAGGTCTTTTTGTTATGTAGTTCAACAAGAAATGTTGCAAGTGTCAAAGGATATGATGACCACAGCAATGTCAGCAGGTTTAATTTTTATCCAGCCGTGTTTATGAAAGCAAAAAACCCAACCAAAACCAACCCTGGCATATTTCAATTTCTTTTTGAATATACAGACTGGCCCAAACATAGACATTCTCTTTATCAATCTTATTGTTACAAAAACTGTACATTACAAACAGTATAGAAACAAACTGAAAGGAATGTGCCACACATCCTGGCTAATTTTCTATATGCAGTTTAAAAATACAGCCTACTCCCTTACAGTGCACAGTTATTGTGTAGAGTACATCACTAGTTAAGTGGACATGATAGAAGAGCTCTAGTTTTCCTCAGCACAGAGAATAAGAGCCAATTCTGCTCGGTAAAGCTTTCCTCCATCCGACAAGGCCATGATGCTTTTCTTGTATGTTGCAAGGTTGGTAATGTCTAATTCCTATTTAAAGAACAGATAATGCTTTATAATCCTGTTTAGTTATCAGCGTGAACGAGTTTACTTCCAATGGCAGGAAATGAGAAAAAAAAGGTATTCTCAGCCTGTCCAAACGTAACACATTGGAAATGTTGTTTATTTGTATGTTATCTGTGTTTTAGCCATATGTTAGCTTGCTGATAGCTGGTGTTTCAGAAGCAAGCAAGATTTTGACAGTGTCATTGTGTAATCACAACTTCCCTAGTTCAGGATTTACACTGCTATTATTTCCACCACAATTTTTAGTTGTACTTTGACTTCAGGAATTATGACTTAGAAGCTCTATATTTATCTTATTAGGATGGATTAAAGTGTCCTTAAAATCCAAAATAAATCTAATCTCTAAGGGGAAAAAGTCCTCTAGGATTACCTTTTTGTTCTTTTCACAGAGATCCTTCAGTAGGGCATCAAGTTCATTTTCATCTATGTAGCCATTGCCATCCTGAAAAATATCATTAAAGATAATTTTAAAAATATATTTTTCATTTCTGAGGTTAAGGCTAGTTTTCCACAGATTCAGAAAATAAGTGCCATTAAACTACACTATTAATAAAAAGGTGTTTGAAGACTTACTTGATCATACATCTCAAAGGCTTTGTTGAATTCTTTTGCGCACATTTTGACACCCTAGATGCCAAAAGGAAAACAAATCCATTAATGACACCAGTTATGTGTGATGGTGACAGATTAACTGCAGAATGTGAATATTCATACCTGAAATTTAATAAGAAAATTTTCCTGGACAGGGAGTAGTCTTTGGAGAGAAAAAATAAAGGTCAAAATATTTAGTTGTTTCTATTACAGCATTTGGTACATGGTATTTGTTGTGAAAAGAAACAGAAGACATACCTGGCCAGTTCAGTAAGCTCCAACTTTCCATCATTGTTTGCATCAAACATTCTGAGCTGAAAGAATATATAATTTTACATTGCTAATGAAAATGAATTAACATAATGAAGAAAACACTTATTTAGAAAACTTAAATTCAATTAACTTTACCCTGAATTGATGGCCCCAGGTTTTAATCTGTCACATTTATCGTGTAATAAATTTATTTTAGGTACTGACTAAGTAATTAATAGTAATTCTGATTAACCTATGGTAAGGTAAGTCTTAGCTTGCCTACAGTGATGAATGTTCTGTATGAGAAGACACATGGAATTGTTTATAAATGAGGGGAGTGTTGAGGTAATAACATTTTACTTTTGACTTCATGTCATGGTTTGATAATAGAATTATTATTCTCTATTCATACAGATGAAAAAAAAAATCAGATTTAGTTCAATAGTTCAAAGTTCAATAGAATCCCAGGCATTAACTCTACTTAGACAGAAAATAATAGACATTTTATCTAATCGACTGCTAGGTCTAAATATTTAGGTAAAGATAATGTTCTGTTACTGTGATATATTAAAAAAGAGTGAACGGATGCTGCAGATGATGAGATTTTGCTCATGGTATGGAAATGGGAAAATAAATTTCTCCAAATATAAATAATTAAATTACAGGAATAAATATATTAATGTAATTTGACCAAATAAGTGAATACTATAATAATTTTTAATAACTCTATTGTACTAAAGTATTTTACTTTGAGGCCTTGGAAGTGTGATCTCCTGCTGCTTGAGAGGCACTAACAGCTCATATTAGCTATTAGAAGTAGATGGAGATAATGCTTCTGCGTGGGACTTCCTCTCCCAGTATTTATGTCTGTATAGTTCCATTTTTCTACTTTCAAACACTATATTGCATTTGCTGTATAAAAAAAATCACAAAAGCAGTATACTACAAAACACTGAAAGCACCTTCACCAACACTCCATCCCATCACTTGCAATCACAGTAATTTTAGATGTAATTTATAGATAAGAGGAAAAGCAGCATTCTGTATTGACATATATACCTAAGTGTATATTCTTTTAAAGAGAGAATTCAAGCAATGCAATGGGAAAAGACCTATTTTCACTTTAGACAGTAAATGGCAAAAGATGCCAGAAAACGTTACCAATTCTACAAACATTTATTTCTACAAAACACCCTGGTTCCTTTTAATACTTCCTTCTTTTAGATCAAATTAACATGATCTAAACATAATAATGTAATTACGACAGCAGGAACAGTTTTCCTCCTAACTGTGAAGATTTCAGTTTTACAACTAATGGCACAAGGAAACAAAACAGGAAAATAGCATATATAAAGAGAAGCTTAGAAATTCCTGAGCTTTTGTTTTTTAAGCAGCTCTGAGAACTGCCCATCGATACTCCATAGCTGTAGAAGTACTTGCAGTGCTAGATGCCACAGTTGTCTCTCTGTCGCAGTGACATAGCCTGATTGGGACCTAGTTGGTCTCTAAGTCATTTGGAGCCTTCCAGTGGCTAAACGGCGTTTAAATTACCCATTATTCCTTTCAATAATCTTACCATTATTTCTGTGTATTCCGTTAGCTTTGAGTCTTCAATCTGCTTATTTGCTTTCTGTAATAAATCTTTCAAGAAGCTCTGTTAAATAGAAGAGTAAGAGGTGAATTTTTATCTACAGTATAAAATATTTGACTTGCTAACTTTGGATTAAAGCAATGGGAAATACTATTTCACTTCCACTTTAATATTTACTGCTGAAGTTCCAAGTAAGTATGAAAAAAAATAGTTACTAACAGCTAAGAATATAACAGTTTCTTTTGATAAGTTCAAGTATACTGCATTTTATTTGGAAAAAGTGACTCCTAAAACTTTCTGCATTGTATTCCATTTGTTGTATCGTGAATTTGGAAAAAAGTTTGGCTTTCAAGAATACTGCTTCCTAATCAGCTCTATCAGTAAACTAAACTAATTAACCTTGGGTCTCCTTGAAAACTTGGATGCCTATTCACTTCTTGAAACATAGGAACAATTTTACAGAAAGGATCAATGATTAATCAAGTTTTGTCCTTGCCTATGGCAGTACCCATTGCTAGATGTGAACATTGCTCCTTCCTACCTTGTATTTTAAATGTGTGCACCCAATTTCATTGCATTTTAGAATGAGTATTTGAAGTCACGACTTGAAACACTAACCATTTTTACTTTAAAAAATAAGATGGTTTTCACCTATCCAGTGTTTTAAATTTCTGTAGTAGACACTAAAAAAAGAAAGATACCAAATCATTTAGCAAGGGCATTACAAGACCTGATATGTCTGTATGCCTGTCAATGCTCAATGAAGCACCTAATTCCTGTCATCAATTGGAGTGTCATTATCTTTGTGAATTTTGGGCCACATTTTAAGATAGAAAATGGGAAAGCATATAAGAAAACATACTTGAAGCACAGAAGAAAGCATACTTGTCCTGAATTTGAATGCAACAATGCCGATAGTCCTATGACTAATACCTGCTACAGTTGTTTTAGTTTGGCTCCCTCCATGCTGGAGGCCCTTCCTGGTAGTTTGTATAGGAAGAGCATGACTGAAATGCAGTAAATGGATGTTGCGGAGACACGTTTGATCTTGTGTCCTTTGATGGAAAATAGAACTGGAAAGGACATTGAAATGCTATCCAGTCCCTCTCTATGTCTCAAGAAAGGATTATATCTATCTAAACTTCCTGAATTACTGCCTGATCTGAGCTATTGCCAAACCTTTCTGAAACACAGTGATGATGAGTTTGCCTCCCCCTTAGACAACATATTCTACTGCCGTTACTATTGTTAGAAAGTTTTCCCAATTTCCAGCTTGAATTTCGCTTACAAAGTTGTCCGTGGGTGTACTCCTCACATAGCAAATACTTAAAATGCTTGTGCTTGTCAAGAAATGCTGATCTAAAAATAAAACTGTGTATTTATGTCTCATTTTCAACATGTTAGAATGACCTGTTTCTCTGAGGCAGACAAGAATCTCACAGTACAAGAGATGGGACTATTAGGGATTCAGTTAAAATGTCTTCATTCTTCAGCTGGTCCTCAATCAGCCCTGCCTTTTTAAGTCTGTTTTAAATTATAGCAGTCAGCAGCAGTCCTTAAGGCGTTATCTAACAGCTGGAGAGTTCTCAAGGGCTACCTCCTCCTGATCCTGCCAACTTTAGACACACCAACCTTCTGCAAACAGTCAGCAGGAGAATGGGCTCATCTGCCTGAGGGTTACCTTAAGGTTAAATCCTCAGCAAATGTCACGCAGATACCAAACTCAAAAGAGGAAGGGAAAAATGAAAAAAGATGTGAATTTTCTGATGTGGATTCCTTTTCTGAACAGAAGATCTGTAATGATTTTGGACATTGATCTCCTGGTGTTTTAGTTAATAAAACTTACATAACTCTTCTTTATATGACATATGGGTAAAATAGTCCAAATTAGATGGCTAAGCACTGCTAGGCGTTTCTCTTGCTATGAATTGCTTTGATTCCTTTGAATGTAAAGCTACAGTAATGAAACAAGTGCAATTAACTGTGGAAAATGGCACCCTTCTACTCAGATGCTATTGAATATGACCGTCTCTCCTATGAGGAAAGGCTGAGAGAATTGGGACTCTTCAGCCTGGAGGAGTTTCAGGGTGACGTCATGAAAGTATAAGGGAGGGTGCAAAGAGTATGGAGCCAGGCTAGTGACAGGACCACAAGCAATGGTCACAAAGTGAAACACAAGAGGAGGAAATGTTTTCACTGTGAGGGTGACTGAGCAATGGGGCAGGTTGCCCAGAGAGGCTGTAGAGTCTTAATCCTTGGAGACATTCAAAAGCTGTCTGCACAAGGTCCTGGGCCACTGGCTGTAAGTGTCTCTGCTTGACTGGGGGGTTGGACCAGGTGATCTCCAGAGGTCCCTAACAACCACTCTGTGATTCTGCGGCAGAGAAGATGCAACATCTACAAATTGCTGTTGGTTGTATGACTAGGGAAGTAAAATCATTCCGGTTTTAATGCTTCTGCAAGTCTGAGATGGCCAATGGAATAATCTCGATTCTGCTCTTATTTGTGCATATTAAAGCTGATATAAAAATCCTACTAGGGTAACCAAGGAAGGGCAGTACAATTCCATTTGTGTTAGTCTAACAGTATTACAGAGGAAACTGTAGGGTTACATGGTACTTGAGAGAGCATAATCTGTCCAGCAGCATTGTGATTAATGGTAGAAATGCCCTTAGGAAAAACCCAACAAAATAGCCCTCCTCCCTAATATACCCCAAAAAATAACCAACATATCTTCCAGAGGGCCATCTTGCTTTCTTAATCTTTCTTAGTTCTAGGCTACCTGCTAACCTGAGTCAGTTGAGACAAACTTGATCTGAATTAAAACATGTTTTAAACCACATTAATCAGATTAGGGTTCACTCTAAATAATTTACTGGCAATAAAAACATCAGCTAATTATATTCCTTTTTTGTTGTGTTTGAAATGCAAAAACATGCACAGGTGGGTATCTGAAGAAAGAGATAGAGCAAGGCTGTAATCCAACACCTGTTCTCATGTCATGCATACACATAGATAGTGGTTTACCTTAAGTTCCTCAGAATCAATGAAGCCACTGTGGTCACTGTCATATTTCCTCCATGTCTGCAATCAGAATATGAATGCTTTAATGATATATTTATGGCAAGCAAGTCTTGGATGGTTTTACAACAGGAAACTTTTTATACTGTACCTGCATGAAGTCTTCACTTGACTTTAGCTGCTGGCATCTGAAGAACAACAGAAAATTCTCTTCCGTTGGCAATATCTGAGCAAGCTGTAACACAGTTTATGCAAGATTAAATTTTGATTCTTCATTAGGCCAGCTGAGCATGAAGCTTTTAAAAAGCATATGAGATTCTTTGTGCTCATACTGCCCTATAGTGGCCCCATAGGAAGCTTCATCCTGCTAGCTGAAATGTTTGGAAGAAGGCTCTGAAAGGCTTTTGACTTGCAGCTTTGCTATATTCATCAAGGTCAAACTTAACTGAGGTCTGAGAGGAAGGAGTGAGGCAGCACTTTACCAAAAGGGTAGCTGGGGAAAGGGGAAAATATTCTCCCACGCAGAGCTGAAAACCATTGAACTGGCATGAAGAATGCATCGAGGATAGGTGTGAAGGACCAAGAATAAAGACAGTGAGGAAAACAGACTACTTAAAATAGCAAGGAAGCATGCTGACATGAAGAACACATGTGTAAGGCAAATGGTTAAATATAGGGAAAAGCCAGGAGAGAAAAAGTAAACAGGGAGGGTAAGGGTTGGCAACCAGTGCTCAATTGTCAGATTCGGAGATGTGTTCAAGAAGAGCTATAAATACCAGAAAGAAATCAAAAGGGTTTTTAGCCCTGCAAAACCAGGGCTGGTTCTTCCAATGCCTCTCCTCTACAAAAGGCTTTTTTAAAATCAGACACATTATTGTACTGATTATTCCAAATGTTCATTTACTATAACTCAATTTTGGCAAGTGACAAATGTAGAAGATGGAGAGCGTTGCTGTATAATTTAATGTAAAATCACTATTTGCTTTTAACAAAAGCCCAATATTTTTTTTTTCTGTCCTCAAAATGTATGAAATGTGTTTTGATTAAAGAAAACTTTTTACTTGAAGAATAGACCAGCTGTGCTTACTAGGAAGAGAAAATGGAGAAAGACAGATTTCTTAGCTGAATTCTTTAATGAAAAATTACATCCGCAGACTTCCTGGAGTCCCATCTTAAAATTTTGATTCAAATTTTTGTTTTTCTGCCTTCATTTCACATCCTCAAATCCCTTGTTCTGCCTATTTCAGTGCTATTGCCTAATTGCTGAGGCTTTTTTATTTTTTGGGGGGATCCAGCAGAGCCATAAGTGAGTTCAGCTCTCACCCCACAGGCACAACAAGGCTATGGAGACATCTCTCTTGTTTCTCTACAATTATCTATGCAAGGAATCAGTTATATTCTTTAATTGTTGGTAAAACTGAAAAGACACATCAGAGCACTCGCCTTACAGAAATGGCACAGCTGATGACAGGCTGTCAGACCCATCAGAGCCTTCTGAGTACTTTTGCTAAATGTCTGAACACCAAACCAAAAGCAGTTGAACAATGTGTTTTTGTCAAAAGCTTTCAAAATCTACTCCATTATAAATAGCATATATACATGTGGATAAATATATATTCATACAGACACAGTAGCTAAATGTGTCTTGATGTATGGAAAAATGTTTTTATTTCTCCCATGACAGGCAAGCTTTGATTTTTAGAGTACATTCCTATTTAACAGCAAATGGAATGGAAGAACTGCTTAGAACAACAACCAGAGTTTGGGGGAAGGGACTGATTATGACAGTGGGAAAGGCTTTGCATGTGTGGAAATTATAAATAAGATGTCGTTCAGTGACACAGGTAACTCCTGTGAATTTTGCAAGGGCACTGTAAAATAGTACAAGGTGCAAGGGTGAATGTAAAATAGTAACTGTCCAAAGAATCATTAACGGCTTATTAGCAGTACCAAACTGTATTTGAGGTACAGAATATATGACCTCATTTTAAGCTACACCTCTCACTCTTTCTATGTCTCAGGGGAAAGCATTAAATTGTTTTTCGAGGAAAACTCTGCAGTATTAAGGGTTGAAGAGGTTGTGTGGAAACTGGCTCAACTTTCCAGTTTTGTACTGCTATTGAGAAGAAAGATGGAAACCTGGTGCTATTTCAAGTCATGACTTCTCTGTGAGGATAAGCATAGGGGGACTTCATCAGAATGTTTGAGTAAGAGTGCAGACCTTTGCAAGTCCGTGTATGGCAGTAATAGTAGTTTAGTGAACTTTGCTGGTTTTATGGAGGATGTTGGTTATTTCTGTATCACAAAAAACAGAGGACAGCCATAAAGCCTGACACTGGTCTGACTCCTCTCTGCTCAGCTGCAGGCTCAGATGTGTCTTTATAGGTTATCTAGCAGAAAAAATACTCTCAGTGCCTAAATCAGAACTCTTTCCTAGAAATCATTCTCTAACTAAATTCCATTGATATTTAAGGCTATTTAAAATTCCTTTCACCTAATACTGTGAATTTTGTTTTTTGAAATCCTATAATAGAGCATGGGAGGACAAAGAATATTTTAGGCTAATGAGTAGTTATTTTTTTGGCAGCAGTAATCTTCAAATAATTTGAATGTAGAATTCCTGCAGTTCCGAGTTTTGAAACCTTGGGTTTCACAACCATATTTTAGTGAAAGCGTTGGTCTGAATGAGTACAAAAGGTGAATTAAAGGTCTCTTACACAATGACAAGAAAGTGAACAGGTCAGACTTTGCCTTTAGCTGGAGAGCACTGGATTAAAGCCAGTGAACTAACTGCATTGTGATTGCAAAGGCAGAATCGACACTTAATCTGATCTGAAAATCCACTCCTTCCTTTGTGAAGCCACCCAGGCCTCCTCTTTATCTCAGTCAACAGACCTTCCCTGAAAACTCTTGATTCACTTTCACATTTTTTGTCACATACTGGGGTATTCATTATGATGGTTGGGAGTGTGAATGCTTTACATAATATTTTTTTAAACAGTATTCATACACTTTTTTAGAAAAAATATTCGATATACTATGTAAATGGGAGCAATCTGGAATAAGTGGAATTTGGGTTTTTTTTATATAAGGAAGGAGAATCAAGTCCAAATACCAACTTCAATTTCATACTGCTCTGCACGTACAACACTTTTCATGAGTTCCATCAGCACTTTCCAAATCAAGCTTCATGCTGATGTAAGTGAAATAAAATATAGCTCTTGGGTTTGGAAACTGCTATATTAAGGGAGAAAGTCCCTTCAGTCACTGGACTCAATACTATCACTATTCAGTGGCTTCCATGGATGCTGAGCATGCTTGGCTCTTCACTGGGGGTGGTGAGCCATATCAGACCCTACTGCATTTGCTCATCTTTACCCATCTTTACCCAATATCAGAATCAGAAAAACAATTTGAAAGGTAAAAGTTCCGGTTATCTTTCCTAAGTGAAGAAGCACAGTTTTTTTCAGGCAGTGTTCACACATTCTTCTTGCATCCAATGCTTGCTATTATACATATTCAAAAAGACTAAATTAAATAGGATTTCTCAATACCAAATAAATATGTGTTTGTTAGTCCCAACCCAAACATTTTGTTAGACCAAATAAACACTAGTTCTTTCTAGATTCAGAACTATTTGGCCAATACTAAATATCATCAAAAGATACATTTTTAAAAATCAATTACAGCTGCAAGTTAAACAAACTGTTCATGTTTCTATGGTAGTTTAGTCATAATTACATATGCATTTAAACAAGTATGTGAAATTGAGACATATGATAGAAAAGATATCTTTACATTATCTATTATATCAGCAGTGATACTTTCTATTGACTTTTACAGATTCTATTGAGTCCTCTATTTTAAAATTAGCTACTGACCCAAAGTTGGTCGCTGTAGAATTTTTCAGGCCTGGCTTGTTTCCAGCTGTTCCCTAATTATCTCTCTAGGTCAAATTTCTTATTATCAGGAAAAAATATAATATCATTTAGTAATAAAACTGCAGTCTCACTGCCCTCAGAGTGACATAAACGAGTCATCGATTTAAGCTGAAAAAAGTGACTTCTCAAACTGTAACCCCACAAACTCTCCTTTTTGACTTGCAGTCCTGAAGAGTGAAAGTGAGAGAAAACCCTTTCCTAGCAAGTTGCCTAAATGATACAATTGTTGAGCAGCTACACAAGGAAAAGAGGCTGGTTATCTTTAACCTCTTCAGAAAGTGAGAGTATATGACAATTTTCTGCCTGAAGTTTTGTTAAAGTTCAAGAAAGGAATTCATAAGAAATCCTAATCTTTCCCTGGAT
This sequence comes from Pachyramphus minor, assembly GCA_013397135.1. Lineage (NCBI taxonomy): Eukaryota > Metazoa > Chordata > Aves > Passeriformes > Tyrannidae > Pachyramphus > Pachyramphus minor. The sequence continues at coordinate 129,848 of VYXB01009826.1, read as the reverse complement.
CATAACTACTATTAAAATTTGGTTTACATTTAACATGAGTAGCATGCTGTCTTACCGTAAATATTTTTTTTATAGTAGACTACATACTGTGATTGCCCAATTATGTTCACTTGTGTATTATCCTCACTATAAGAATGGTGACAGAGCAGCAGTTCAAAATCACACATAGCAATAAATCACATTACCTTTCACAATTTAAATTTCTAAAATGGAGCTCTTATTGGCTTTTCAGGAAAACTAAATTGCTGCTGATGCTTATTTGTACTGAATAAAGAGAAAAATGTTAAATTAAGTGTATTGAAATGTCAGCAGAGTAGTAAGGACTACCTTACTTTTTGTAAATGAAAATAACTCAATAGTGGAGAAAATGCTAAAGATCTTAAGAGAGAGGAAGAAATATTCTGTGTAACTAAAAATCCAAAGCATATTATGCTCACATTGTTCTGTGCTAAATGTATTTTCTTCAAGTAAACATGTCAGTCTTCTGTTACAAAGTAACAGTCTTACCTCAACTATTCCTATTTTTCCGTCAGTAGTCTTCCCATATTGGTCCACAAAAGCTTTCATTTCAGGTGTTAAATCCTACAAAGTTACAATGATAGAATCATTACTTCAAGATAGAGAGAAACATACGTAAACTTACTTGAATATTCTATTAGTTGCAAAACAATATGCTACATTTAATGACATACACTCATCACAGCTAGACTCCTCAAGTTTAAATGAAAATTAGAGGGTTTTTATAATGAATAATGTCACTGTGACAAATTTTACTTCATAAGGAATTATATTATAGTCAGTGTGAATGATTGGCATTTAAATACTTAGAACTCTATTTTAATTTACTGAATGAAAAAATCATAACAACAAGTGTATTGGAAGATATGTATAACAGCTCCTTTGTTTAAGAGTGTAACAGTGTAGTTCATAGGCATTTATTAGTCCATTTGCTCAGTTTTCCTTTTTAAATTAGTAACTTGAAGACAGTGTGAAATCTTTCAAAATAAGGAAAAACTCAGTGTAAGACATCTGAACACCAAAATAGCTTTTCCACATCTCTGAGTGGATTTTTCCTGAACAATGGATGCTATTTTAGTCCTAAAAGAACTCATCACAGTATCATATTTTTCACTGTTTAGTATTTGGTTATCATGGAAACAGACTCAAAATGTCACTGCTGAACTGTATAGAGGCAGATTTAGGGGGAAGAAAACTTTGAGCAAAATCTTAAATCTAACAGAATAAAGCTATCATTGTTCTTCATATAAATTACGGTCCCTGCTATACATTTGCCCTCTAAAGGCTATCCTCATTCCAGGCTATGGAAAAGATGCCAGCCTTGGGATGAATATCTAAATATTTGATTTCACACTTCAACTTGACTTGTCTTGCTTTGATATGAGATGCCATTAACCTTCAATACTGATCAAACTTTTAATTTTCATTGTATTTCTTATAGGTGTGAGCTATTGAAACCATGCAGCATTAATCAGGGTTACAATTATATTAATAGAATGAACAATTCTATGGCTATAGATGAAGATACAGGAAACTTTGGAAATTAAAGGTTTAGTTGCTATAATAGATCTGATTATATAGGACCTCAGTGACTCCCTCACTGGAGACATGGAGAATCTCAGCTGTACAAAGTCCATTGTAGTTTGTCCCAAATTTCACTACCAAAGCTAACTAAAATGTCAGTTCCTTGTAGCTGATACAGTCACGGCCTAGTATCCTATTTCGGTCAAAGTCATCCTTGGCAGGTTAGTAATTTGCCATGGCTTTAATTAGAGATGTGGTTATTAATACAATGCACTTCAAAGTCACCTCTCATCTAATGATCCCAAAGTGGGGACAAGTTTGCTTAGCACATAGAATAGAGAATTTAGACACTTGGATTTTAATTAGTCTTGGTTAAATATTTTATTGATCCTTCTAATAGCAGCTCTGCAGTGCCAGACAACGTCCAGCCGTGGAAGGAAGCACAGTCAATTACAGATTAAACAAAACAGGATGCTTGTCCTCTAGCTCAATATTCATACAGGATTGTGGGTTTTTTTGATGTTCACCTGCTCTTCAGCTATTTTATGAGTCTTTTGAGTTATATTGTTCAAATAAATATTTTTGGTCAAAAAAACTTGCCTAAATTTAACTAAGTCTACTTCTAAACTTGATACAGATGCAGTACTCAATTTTTGAAATTAAGAAACTAGCCCTTCACACCTCAGTCAGACACATCAGAAGAGAAATTTGTCCAACAAGTGGAACTGTAGAAAAAGAGTAGTGGTTTTTTATATAATTTGAAAATGTAAGGATAGATGGCACTACAGAAATGAGTGGCACTACACTTACATGAGTGTATTCATAAATCATATATTTCTGTGGGGGAATATTTTCATTATCTATATATGCAGGGAAAGTGAGAAACGAATGTGGAATAGTTCAACCAATATCCACCTATTGACATTTTATCAGCTTCTGTATTAATCACTAATATCCCAAAGTTTCTTTTGGCAAATAGGGAATGTATTGCATAAATGTGGGACAAAATAAATGGAAGCTTACATACTTATACAGCTTTTATCTTTAAAAAAAAAAGCAGTTCTTTTAACATGACTGAAATTATATCAGATCAATTCACTGTCTACCATAATGCATGAAGCAAACAGGCCTAATGTTACCAAAGCCCAAGCCCTAAAACTTCTGAGTACACATTCCCCCCCTGGGACTAGCCTGAGTCAAGCTGCATGCTCCGTCTGAGAAAAAACAGCTGTGAAAGTACAGCCTTACTGAGTGGATTAATACAAGGATTAGCATTAGAACATAATTGGAACAGTTCCGTGGTTGGGAAGAATACTGTGAAATATTAAACCACCCTATTTGATGACAGAATCAATGTGATTCTGATGCAAAATCCAGCTATGAAGAATGCATAATTGAATATTTCAAAAATAGTGAGAAGGAGAATGACCTGAAATGCAGAAGTTAATGATAACAAAGAAGCTTTGGGGTGTTAAAAGAAGGACAGACAAGGAAATTACATATAACCTATACTAGTTTTCAATGTGGCCCTTCTAGCAAAAAAATTCAATGCTACTGAATTAGTATCCCATGAGACAGAAATGAACTAATGAGATGCTTGTTTGGCAAATGAGCCTTCAAATCCAAGAATCAGGTTAGATTTGAAACATAGATGACATACAGCTGTACTCCAGAGTCTACAGACCAAGTGCTGAATTTGATGTTGCTACTGTAGATGGCTCTTAGCAGAACACTCCAAAGTTAGGTTTGAATCAGAGAAATGGGAAAGGAAAACTTTGACACCTGAGCATTTTTAAAATGCAGCATGAGATACAGGCAGGGATTATTTTGAAAAAAACACATAAATTATAAAATTTGTAGCAGATAAGAATAATCTTGTGAGGCTTTCTGTGTTGCTTTGCATAGGATCTGTTTTTAAGAGATGCATGCTTAATTTGAGAGAGAAAAGAATCTGATCTTAAAATGATAAATATTTTTGTCCTTGAGCTTCTAATGATTTTTTTAACTACTGAATAACATATTAGCATTTCTATTAACAAAGCCTTTCATACTAAATATAGAGAGGCTTTAATATCTTCTTTCTACTGAGCACACTTAAATTTCCTGCACTTTAGTATAGAAGAGACATTTGTTCTGTTGAAATACTTGAAATGTATTGAAGTTGTATTTAATATTTTCTGTAAAAAAAATATACTTCTTCTCTCTAAAAAATCCTGTCCCAATTAGCTGATTTGGTTTGATTGTTTGTTTTTACTTTAGATTTGGTTTATTTTGTTTTTAATTTTAGTTTAAACTTACTTGCGTTCACGAAAACGAGAGCCTACACCAATAGCTCTAAGAAGAATTAACTGGTACCTAGACTGCAGTAACATTAGAGGCACTGCTAGGAGACAGATTTTCATACGTGTAAAGTTTACATTCATAAAATTAATAAGACACAATTTTCCATAAAATCAGTGAAGAATAATTTTTTTCTTTTTGCATTTACTGCTAAAATATACAGCAACTTTCAAAGCAAAGTTAATTATTGAAATGCTATTGCTCAATTTGGAGACATTCTTATTATGAAGTAATAATCTGTTTCCTCCATGCATATATTTCATCCAGTTAAATTATAATTTTATTTTCTGTTTCTTCAGAAGTCTTTCGGCATAGATTAATTTAAACCAATTCCCTTAGGTTATATATTGGATTTTAATGCTAAAAGTGGCCTGATTTAGAAACTGGTTATTTTAAGGGTAATTTATTTGCTAAAAATGTTCACTTCTCTTTAATTCAAATCTTTACATGGAATCTTTAATTTCTTTCTTTGTCTCTTTTTGTTGTTGTTTTTCTCATATGGGTATAGTTTGGAGGAAATAAATAATTAATGTTTTGATAACTCATACACAGAAGAGTTTTGACAACACTGTCAAAAACTTTGCTGTCCCTCTGAACAATTTAAACAGCCAGGATTTGGTACTCATACTCATACTCTTAGTGGAGAGCAAGAAATGGTTAGGAGTCATCTGCAGATCTATTTAGTGACCACCAAGGGGCAGAAATGCATTTCAGCCCGTACTGCCCATTAGGTATGAAAATAAAACAGAGTGCAACTACCTTGAAGTGTTGGTTTTTCGTTTTTCTTTTTTTCTTCCCCCACCCCCTTTTTAATTTTTTTTTCTTTCCCATTTTAATAAAAGAACATGTCCAGATCAGATAAGACTAATTGCAATGGGATAAGGTCCCATCCAGGACAAAAAGACAACATCCATGTATTTCTTGACTTTCCTGGTTTAGCACTGTCAAAAGTTATCAGCTTGTAGCCTAGCAAGGCATGAGCGGGAACCTGCTCTCGATGGGGGTGGACCCTGGTCTCACCTTTCCAAAGCAAATGATTTATTTCATTTGCAACTTGCTCATTTCTAACCAAGCTGGTGAAGCAGGTGGATGACCCGTGTCATGGCAAGAGAGAACAAAAGGAACCGGGGCACTGGAGTTTGCTCAAGAAAACTCTTCTTTCCCGAGAAGACAGAAAAGTGGGGCCAAACATTAACCTACCAAGCCTGCCTTCTTCCGTGCCTGCTGCAGCTCCTGGATGAAGTTTTGTAGCTCCTTCCCATCCATGAACCCATTGCCTACAACACAAAGAGTTACGGTTGCCGTCACCGCTCCCTCCAAACTCTCCGCTCTCCAGCGCTGGCACAGGGACGTCTCCGACCCGTCTCTCGCTCCCGGCGGAGCGGCGCCCGCGCCCCTCGCCCGGACCCCTTCAGGGCTGCGGGGCTGCGCCCCGAGGCTGCGGCGGCGGTCGCCGGGCGGGGAGCGGAGGGGTCCCCCCAGCCTCCCGCGNCCTGACTTGACTCTGACCGCGGCCGGCGCGGCGACGGCTCCGACAGATCCGACGGCTCCTCCCGCCGCCGCCCCGCCGAGGGCTATTTATGAGGCCGCCCCGGCCCGGCCACTCCCCCCGGCGCTGCCCTCCCTTCCTCTCCGCGAGCCCCGGCGCGCCCTCCCCGCCCTGTGCGGGGGGGCCCGGGTCTCCCGACGGCGGCACCCACCATGGCCGGGGCCGGCCCGGAGCTGTGCCCTCGGGAAGCGACACCCTCGACTTGGCAGGGAGAGAGGGAGGCAGGGAGGGGTGTGCGTGTGCCGAGCGGGGAGCCCCGGGCAGTTGCTGCGGATCCCTTGCTGTAGAGAGCGTGACCATGAGACGTGAGGACAGAGGCTGAGGACAGCCTCTCAGTTTAGCCATGAGGTTTCCATTTGGAAGAGGGTCCTTGAATGTCAGAGTGTGGCTCATAGCACCTCAGGATGTCGCAGTACAAAAAAAAAAGCCACTTGGGACACCATGTGGAGTTCAAGGAGCCCGATTTTCACTGCTCCATCCCCAATCCAGTACTCCAGTCAGCTTTGCACAGACTTGATCTTTAACGAGCTGAAACCCTTTAACCTGATACTCCCTCTGAGATATAATGGGATATTATGATATCCATATTGAGACAGTATATGTACAGTGCGTAGGTGTGAGGGACACTACCAGACTGCTCTGAATGGGTAAGAGCTTTTTTTGGTAGACCAGCTTTGCATACTTTCCCTCCTATAAGAGTGGATTGATGGGAACGGATAGACCAGCTTACAAAACTCTTCCTTCTGAAATGGGGTAATCTGTTGCTGTACTAGTAATGATGATTAAGTCCCCTTTGGGATGACACATTTTAGCAATTATGGTCACTGGGTGCTCTGAAGTACTGAACCCGACTTTCTCCTTCTCACACTATCCCTTCGATTGAGTTACAATGTGTGAGGGTCAGAATAACCAGCTTACAGGACACTGCCAAACACAGCAGGCAGTATAACAAGGACGAGCGATGAGAACACTTGGGAAACTCAGGAATCTCCATGTGTTAAGAGAGCAACATGAACAACAGTAGGACAATAGTATGTTAAGACTCATACAACGTGAACATAAAAAAAATTAGGATAATGCAGAAGACAGTAAAATGCCAAGGAGGGTGGATAACCCAGCAGGATGAGAGGTGGATGCTTAGTAAAGGCTGACATGTCCTAAGAGGGATTTCAGCAGATTGGATGGCTGAAATCTTGTATGCATTATGGAACAAGATGTGGGCATAGCGATTAAGTAATCATGAGACCTTATACTTGATTCCCTCCATCTTTCCATTCTCCTGTTTCTCCACCTGTGATGTGCAGCTTTCTCCCCTTCTGTTGCTGCTGTTTGGCTGTGAGTTCTTCAAGAGATGCACTGGGTTAGCCTGTGTTTTGTTAGCTGCTGAACAAAGTAGCAGCTAAGAGGAATGATACAAGAATATTGACATTTATGTCTTCAGTTCAAAATATTTGTATTAGTGAAAAGTGTTCAGATTAGTTTTGCAGTCACAAATACCACTATACTTGCAAAAGGAATGAAAAGACGTTTTAAGTATTTCCTTACAATCAGGCTCTGTGTTTCACCATGTAAAAAAAAATAAATAAAAAATCATGACTGGGCCAATTTCCCATCTAGAAACCATTTTTCAGGTATGGCTTTCTCAGAGAAGTAGACTTCAGTAGGAACCACACCCTGAAACTTCTGTAGTCTGCCTACATCTTGACTTGAAAATAAAAGTCTGAAACTAACATATTTCCATAAAGCAGCAACGATGATCAGAAAAGAGAGAATTCATGAGGCTTTTTTTTTTACAGGCACAGATGTAGCCTTGAGAATTGTAAGCATAGTGAATCGAGCTTGGCATTATCCATTGTGCTTGGAAAAGACAACGGGGTGCCAGTGACGCAAGGACACTGGAAGGAGACAAAGGTAGAACTAGCATTTCCATCATTTTTAGATAGAAGAGGTCTGTGCCAGTGAGGTAACTTCTTATATGCCAAACATATTGAATTACTCCGTCCAGTGCAGAATTTCAGCTTCCAGCAAGCCTGCAGGAAAGGCAACCGAGTACTGAACCTGTTTCAACAGACCTCTGACTTGCATCTTATGTAGATTTGCTCCTTGCTGAATACCATTTTCCAGTGGCACATCAAATCTTGTGCTCATTCCTTTTCTCTGACCCAGAAGACTGTAGCTGAATGTGGGCAAAAAATTTAGCATTGTCTGGGGCCAGCTCAGCTTTGTTCATCTGACTGTTCAGACTTTTAAATGAACAGGACCTGCAATGTTTACATTTTCAGAAGTTCACAGAATAAAATATTTTACATAGGTCATACATGGCCAGGAGGATTTCAGAGAAGTCTCGCCAGAACTTTGCAAATATGGTGCTTCTCAGAATAATTGTGTAACTGAGTGCAGGTGCTTGGGCACGTTGACCTCTCATTATGCTAACATCTACAAAATCAGTGTTGGCTACAGAACATTTATGTATTTTTATGTGTTCTTTATAAAACAGTATATCAAGGTGAGTGTATTCATAAGTTCTCACTGCTGCACTTGACATGATCTCTCTGCACAGGCATAAAAGTAGCAGACATTTCCGTGCAAAAATAATCACTTATATAACTAACTGCACACCATATTTTCATGATTAATGAATTACCAAGTCAGCATTCATATTTAATCCCACTGGACTCTGCTTCTTATGCAAAACTAAATCAGAAACTGGTCATTTCAATTCCAAGAGGCTATTAATTTCCATTGAAAGAGGAAGCGCTGGAAAAGATTTAAAAATGTAGGCATATACAGGATGTGATCCATAACCCAGTGAAATCCATGCAATTTTTTCCAGTGATTCTAGAGGCCTTCATGCAGGGACAAAATTCTTCATATTTTCAGAAATTATGTGTATTGTGATAAGCATATATACAGAAGCCTAAGCCTTGCCATTCATTTTAGCTAAAGCTGCGTGAGCCAGATCCATATCTGGCAGAAATTAGAAATGCTACACTGAAGACAGGTAGGAATTTGACCCAGAATTGAAGTGAAAATTGCTATCTTTGAAAATATTTGTTGTTCACAGCTGTTTTTCAAAAGCTTTTCATTAATATTTTTTTTCTACATGGCTTTTCTGGGACTTCTTCACTCTGACTAGCAGACTTCTGTCTTCACTCTCAGAAAGGCATCTAGCAGTGCCCAAGGGTTTCTCAAGAAACAAGGGCAAACACCTGTAGCTATACAGACTGTAGTATAGCACATTCTGCTAATGCAAGTCCTAATGCACAGACCAGATGATAGGTATGGGCTGGTGCTTTATAAAGTGATCCTAGGAATCCAAAACTTGGGGAAGACTTTTTTTTTTCTGGGTATAACTTTGATCCAGGTACTCAAATAAGATTCCCAAGCTTACTGCTGACACATAAACCAGGCAGAAAGCTGTAACAGTGTTGGTACCTGGTTTGGGCTGTGGTAGAACTTGCCATAGTAGTGTTGTGCTCTAGAAGATGAGCAACTGCCATCAAGTATGGGTGCCCGTAGGTGGAGGAATGTGTCTTTTCAGAGTATTTGGCTAATACTACAGAACAGTTTATTGCCTGCTTTTTCTTTATCTACATTTCAACTAGTATTTTTATTCTTTAATAATGAAAAGTAAAATGCAGCATTGAAATTCACACTCTGTTTTGTGCCATTGGCTTGTATAGTCACCACTATATAGTGTACCACTCTTGGTATAGAAAATATATTATGGAAATAGTGATGTACACGAGCCTTCACTGTTTTTCACAGACAGCATTATATAGAAATATATTTTTCATGCATGAGACAGAATTGTCCAAAATAATTTTGAGGACTTGAAATGTATTTTAGTAGAAACTGCAAAATGGTGAGTCACTTGTGAATTCCAGCTGTGGCCTTAAACTTCTGACAAGTGAAACTAGGGCCTAATTCATCCCTTTTTAATCTACTTTATACTCTTACCGTCTCACCTGCAGCTTTCAGAGGAACACCATAATGACAAGACAATGCTCAGCAACAGTTTTCTTAACATTAGGAAGGTCCAAAGTTCATGCCACCATGTTTTGCCATGTCCTCCCACCCCACAAGATCCTCAGAGCCATCAAAACATTTCATTTTTACCTTGTAGCTCCCTTCCTTCAAGAACTATATGGATGCCCAGCACGGCCCTCATGGGTGCCACTGCCCTGGCAACTTTCTCTAGTCCAGCCATTCTCAAGGGCTGGGAGCATGACAACCTGTGGCTACAGGAATTGAGGAAACAGCGTTTATCTTGAAGGAATGCACTACCATGTTCATGCTAGATATGCATGAAGGGCTGTACTGGGTTATTAATGTGTCAGTGCCACCAGAAAAGCACCTGAGGTGAGTGGGATATGTTTGATGATCTACATTACTACAGACCAACTAGGAAGCCAAGAAGAAAACAAGTGAAACCTTGCAGTATTCTCCTACTTGTCTCCATCTTTTCCAAGATAATGCCTAACTGCATTATCTTCCAAGATAATGCCTAACTCCAGTGGCTGCAGGCCACTGGACCCAGTGCTTTATTTGACCCAATGTTTATTAAAATCAATGTTCACCCTTGATTTTCTGTGAGTTGCCATGGGATTTTTAGCGCCTTATGTTGCTGTATGGCAGACTACATTTTTATTTTATTTTTGATTGGATTTTCTTTCTGTTCCACTGTTTGGATCACATATATTTGCATGTAATTGAAAGTGGATTCAGCACAGTGTAGTTGTCCAGCAAGTTCTTATCTAGGATGTTAGTGCTGCTAATAGAGGTGGTAGTTACTGAAGCTTTCAAAAGACTCACCTTGTGAGACATCTTACTGGGAGACAGCTGGAAATTTATGATCCTAATTTAGGACGTTTGCTTGTCTCTTTGTATGGTTTTACAGCTCCTTTTTTAGTATTTAGGATACTTTCACTTTAAATCCTGGAGAACTCAGACTGTGTCTAGTTTACTGGGTAGTATACATGCTTTGGCTAAGGATTAGCTTCACAATGGGAGGAGAGCTGTGTGTGTATCAGTGGTCCCTGTTCCCAGAGTCCTCACTTCCTGAGCTGTGACTTTTTTTTTTTTTCAGAGAAACTTGAGCTGACAGCTGAAAGGAAAAACAGTACACCCACAGGTCCTGCAGTCCTGGTGAGTGAGGGACCAGGGCTATGGGGTACACTCTGGGGTGCACCTGCTCTGTGGCCCAGGCACATCCATTGGGCGTTATTCTACATGGAGGAAAAGCTGATTGTGTGACTGAAACTTGGGGGTGCAGTTTAGGAGTACGTAAGATGTGATGGGGTCCATTTAAAATGGTTCTGTGGGCCAATCCCCTGTGGACAGAATGGGAGAAATATGCTGCTCTCTGTACGTCTTCTTAACTGAACTCAATGATCTTTAAGAGGACCATGAATCATGAGAAACACAATCTGTATCCCAGAGTAGCTATGCAGGATGGTCACTTACTGTTAATTTGTAACTAGGTAATGCAGTGTTCTTCATAAAGGTTGAATCAAAAACTTAAACTGCAGTTTTTCCTTATTTGAGTTCACAGCGCAGACCTGTCCTGTGTGCTGCAAGGGTCTACCACAACATAATAGTTGCTTGTATCCATTTTAGCAAAGTTACAGAATATGAAGGTGTTTAATAAGTAGACTCAACCTTTTGTAAGTAATGGAAAAACTTGTGTTATCTCATTCCAAATTCTTTTATTACAGTTATAGGTCAACCCACACGACTTCAAAGCCGTAAAATTACATGGCGAGAGTCTCAAAGGGTAATATGGAAAAAACAATAAATAAAGCAAACAATATTATAAGGTGAACAGGTTTGTCTTCCAACTGTGCTGAACTCAAAACTAGCTCAGCAAAATCTACGTAAGTGCCCTTGTAATAAAAATCTCAGTCACTGCATGCTGCTGCGCAGCAACGTGGGTTCTTGGTATGGGCAGAAATCTGTGTGACCAATGACTACTGCAGCTGGAAGTCTACTGAGGCAGGCATATAACTCTGTTTACTTTTTCCATGCAATTAGCATAACTGTAGTTCAGCTGTAGGGTCCATTCTTATGCATGACTCTCACTGAAGATCAGTGGGTGGTAATCTTGCACATAAAAGGGAGAATAACTGTGCTATATGCTATTTAACTCCCAAATTATATGAATTCTTTTTATGTAGACTTCTGGATTCTTCTATTTATTTATATATGTCTTTTTACTTTTAATATTTTCACCATGGTATTTCCTTTCTTATCCACAGATTAAAATATATGTGTGATTTTATCAAGAATATAGAATGTTACATTGGGAAAGCAGACTTGCTAACAATATTTTCCATCCCTCTGATCTGTTTAAAAGAAAAGTTTAATGTTTTTAGAAATTTAAATAATTTACTTTGTGGATGAGTTCAAGATCAGAAAAGAGAAATTTGGTAAGGAATCTCTTTAATAATTCTCCTAGGCATATCACTTCTAAAGAGGATTGACAGCTACTTCTAAGTAGCTGCTGGAAATGATTGCAGCATCTGATAAGCACAGTGGTTTCTTGTAAGCTCGTGAAGGATACATTAAAAAGCATTCATTTTGTTTTATTTCAAAATTTGATCCATTCTACCTGCCTGCACTTGAGTTCAAGATTAGAAGCTTTCCTTCTAATAATTCATAACATAACCACTTATCAAAATTGTCCAAGGTTTACAGTAAAATTATGATTAGAAGGTTTGATATAAAAGCTGGACCCTTTTCTGAGCAAAGATCAGGGCCTTGCTTTATGATCATGGAAAGAAATGACATTTACAACAGTCAGAGAATGGAAAAAGTTAGCAAGTTAAAGCAAACAGAAGCTAAACGTTAGGCTTTCACAACACAACAGTGCAGTGTGTCCAACCTGTTATCAGTTTACAACTTTAGCCTCACAGCCCTTTTCCAAACTCACAAAGTTCTTTGTTACTTCTTGACAGAGGTCAACTTGGACTGCAAGGTGATTCCCACCGTGCCTCATGTGATACTGGTGGTGTGGGAACAAGTAAGAATGTAAGGGCTGTGCAGACCAACCTGCTGCATTATTCTTCATCAGTGAATGACAGTATTTAGTACCTGTCATGAAAAGATTTTGAGGAGCTTGCTTTCTGTTCTCAACTGAGGATTAGCCATGACCATCAGTGGGATTGCCAGTTTGACCAGGTGGAAGCAATGTAAATTAGAAAAAGTTAACCCCATATTTAAATGGCTCTGAACTAAAGAAATGACATGAAAAAAGGTACATGTTATGGACATACCAACTAATCAGGTTTCGCACTCAACCATACAGGAAAAGCATGTCATGGATACTTGAAATTACTTCTGTCCTTTCAGGGCACAAGCTTATTTTTCTCTTGGTCTCTTCAACTGCAACACAAGCCTGACCTCAGCTCCAGGTTTCTAGTCCCATGTCTGTTTGTGAAAGAAATATAGGGACACTCTCAGAAAGCCTCCTGTCTTCCACAGTCCCACCAGCAAGATTTTTATACCAGTTTTCTTTTCACGCCACCATTAGCTGTAGTGGGGCTCTTCATTTGAAGCATGGGAATCCCACATATTTAGGTGACCAGGCTGGCTTCCAAATGCCAGTTTGTCTGCAATGAACATATCCCAAACTTGCTGATAATGAGAATAATACCCAGAGACTCCCCACAACTTTTCAGCATGTCTCACTGGCTGTATTGGTTACTCAGTTTCAAAATGTTTGAAATGTCTGTCCCTCTGCTTTTCATGACATCCCTACTCTTCCCACAACATGGAGGAGGGTAAAGAAGAATAGTTCTGTCCATGGAAAAGCATGGAAGGCAAAACTGGCAGATAAAAGAGTATCTCATTTGTGCCTTTGAAATGAGATATTCTGCAGCCTGAAACAATATGAGAATCTGTGACCAGAATGGGCAGAAAAAAATATCCTAGAAAGACACAAAGAATTGAATAAACTGAGAAGTAGTAAAACTTGTGAGCTTTAACACCAGCATCGCTGCAGCCTGACAGAGCCTGTGTTAGACCTGAAGGAGGCCCCAATAAGGGATTATCCTGGTCCCTCCACCCGTCTGGGGGTGACTTTCTCCAGCCATACATATGTATGAAGGCAAACTACTCTTGTTCTGGTGCAGACAGAGCTCCAGGAACTTCTCTTGAAGTCATTCTTCATGCTAAAGGACAGACATACCAGAAAGTAAACATCTTTGCTGGTGCTGAGCTCCATTCAAGTCCTGCTTTTACCCTATGGAGTTATGCTTGACTGAACAAAAGCTTGCAATGTGAGTACCTCATACTTTACAGCAGGTTCATTCTGTTTTTCCATTCAAGGTTGCATTGTTCTCATGCCTTTTGGGTGGGCACTTCTCCTCTGATATTATCTAGGGTACAGATAAGTGGAAGAATTAGGAGTGTTTTGCATGGCTGCTCTTCACATTCTCATACACATAGAGCCTTTATCTTTGAAGAAAGTTTGATAATTTCAGTAAGCCTTTCCAGCACTGCTTCTAGAGACTTAGAACAATCTTTTTCACCATACAATTTCAATTGACAAACCAAGGTCGTAGAGTGGGATTAATCTTTAATTTTTATAATTAATGTTTCAAGTAACCTGAAGATGTATTATTAAATATTGCAAACCACATCTCTTCTCTGGATGCCAGCGTGGGACTTTTTTTAACTCACAGCCGCAATGAACATGTGTACATCTGGCTTCTTGATGCTTTGCACATCGATATAAAAGCTATAATAGTTCTCCTGTTTCTTACACAGGACTCATGTTGTTCCCTTCTGCTACACATAAATCTTCAAGGTCATCTGTTCCTAAAACTAATGTAACAAAGCAGATACAATTCAAGAAAGTGGGAGGAAGCTTTAATTTCACAGGATGGCATAGTGGGCAGTCTGGATTCTTTAGGCAACAAAGTCGGCGGAAGATTTCTTCGTGGTGACTTCTTCATGTGGAAATCACCGGTAATTGTAATTCATGATCTCCTCTCTTCACATAATCAAAAGACAGTAAGGCACAAGCAAACACCAACAGTGTACTCCTAAAAATGTTGAAAACTAGAAAGTATCTTGAACTTGCATGTAGAAGACATGGTCCAGGAACTCCCACCAGAGGTGATCCTTACAAAGCAGCCCGAGTTCAAGCATGATTTTTGCACTTATCCTCAGTGAAGACCCTAGGAAAGCACTACTTTAATCTGGAAGGGGTCTGAAGACAGTCTTGAATGTCATAAAAAAGTCTTTAAACCTTGAGAAAAGGTCTTTTTCACTGACTAGTATTGTTGTAATATACCAGAGCTATAGCTCCTGGGGCTTTATCCTTCCCCTGTCACAATGGTCATAAAATGTGAAAAAGTACAAACCTGTTTTTCGGAGGAAGAATGATGGATTTATTTGTTCAAACTGGTCTGCTTTCCGGTTTTACACACAGTCAGCCCATACTACTGGTGTGTGTAGGAACCTATACACATTTGTGTCCTATGCTGGGGGAGGAGCTGGCTGGGCCAGTGGTGGCAGGGACTGAAAGGAACAAGTGATGTTCACTTCCTCCTGTCCCAATGAGGAGAGATGCTGCTGAAAGCATATCTTATATCATGAGAAAAACTAGAGCATGAAACTTAATTTTTAAAAGTTTATTAAAAGAAGTAGGGAACCAATCTTTTTTATACAATAAAGAAATGTCTTAAGACTGCTTCTGGATGAACAACATTTTCTACCAGAGTTGCAGCAAATTAAAAACCTTATTTCTTCAGTGTTTGAAACTTCTAAGGGAGGATAAGTTCTGGGCTTCTGAGTCCTGATGTTGTGATACAGAGATCTTTGAAGGTCTTTTGAGGCTGGATAAGTTTATTAATAACGTGAGCTAAATGAATGCCCAATGTGATTTTCTGTTCTTTGAACCAAAGTTGTTAACAAATGCTAGAAAACAAGTAAAAATGTAACACTTTGCAGTTCAGTTTTTCAAATGGCCTTTCTTTCTCCTAAGAGAAGAAACCTTGCCAAAAGAATAATACGTATTGTTTAGTCAAATTCCCTGATACAGGCAAAACAGTTTAGAGACTTATATCTGACTCCAAAGTCTATATCTAGGCACCTGTGAACATACTGTATGACTTTCCAAAACTCAAATGCACAAAAATCCTATTAAAGCAGTGGAAGCTTCAGATATTCAACAGCACTTCATGAAGTCTTTTCCTGCAGGCAGAAAAGATTATCATCCTCATGAGTTTCAGGACCTTTTGTGGGGTGTACTGTAGATCAAATTGGGAGAAGGTGAACTTCTTCCTAAACCTCCAAAGTAGAGGTTCAATGTGCCTGAATGGTCTTCATATTTAAGTGTCTGTTTCATTTAACTCCACTGAGCTCAAGCTGTAAGTTTGGAAAGTCTACAAATTTCCTGTCTATACAGTTCAATGCAGGCTACATAATGATCAAGACATTATATCAAATTGAGATTAAATTTTTCCAGCACCAAAAGAGAGGAGATGAAATGAAGAAAATAGTCTAAGATAAAACTAGTCAGATCAGATATAGTTAACTTAAATTGCTTGTGAAGATCTATTTTAAACTTAAGATTAACAAGTTCGTATTGCTGTGGGCATCACACTATCAGACTGGTTAACACCAGTTGCTCTCCCGGACATGCTCTCTAGATTAACCAGACAGAACCTAAATATAAGTTTCTATTTTTGTTAGAAGGTGTTGTCCTTTCTAGGTAAAATTTCTCATTCCTTCTCTTGGTAGCATGTATGGTTTTATACAGTCAATTGCTTTAAAGTAGAGGCAAAGCAGTTATAGAGTGGTCACTTGTAATTATTTTACATTGGCAAATAAAAGTATTTGGAGCTCTAAAAAAGAATTTGGTGCAACTATTTTAGTAGCTCTACTTGATGATGCTGAAATCTTTCTAATGCCTTTAAGCATGAGGCATAATAAAATGAGTTAAATTTTTTGCTCATGCAAATGCTGTTAGCTGTCAGGCAGTGATGGTCTGGGAGATGTACATTGGCTTCAATTTCCATTATCAGCTTTTCTGGTTTTTTTGTCTGTTTGTTTACATCTCCCTTTGGACCTGGGTCCTTTTCTAAGCAAACATTTGTGCATTTGTGTATAATTCAGAATATTCTGGAGTTCTTTATTTTATTTATTTAATTTAATTTTATTTTATTTATTAGTTTGTGAAAAAAAGCCAACAAAACCTACAAAGTCCTTAAACTGTGTCAGTTTCTGTAGTGTTAGAAAACAAGAAAATTGATCACTCCTTTTTTTTTCTTTCTTTCTCAGTGTTTTAATTAGGAGGTAAGAAGAGAGGTCCTTTAAGCTTTTAGCAGGAAATATCCTTGTTTTATCAGCTTTTGCAGCCTTGGCTCAGTAAGGCACCTTATTTCCAGTACCAGGTCACCATGCCCAAGAAATCTCACACCACTGGAAGGAGTCCAAAATACTGTGGCCCTAACACTCCTACAGCTTGTTTCTGTATCATCTGCACAAAGCAGCCCTAATGCTGGCTTAAATGGCATCCAATGATCCCCAGCTCAGGGAGATCCTGGGAAAAATCATTTTGACAACTGCGATGGCACTTCTGTGGACCAAGGTGGCTGGGGTAGGTGAGCAAAGGAATCTCAGTAATTAGAGAAATCCTTCAGCAGCTCTTATGACCAGGCTAAGACATGAAGGGGAGGTTAGGAACAGGGTGAAGCCCCAGGTCAGAGTGCACAGTAGCCACCTAATTTCCCCTCATAAAAGTGATGAGCTGGGCCAGAGGTCTCTAACTCATATCTGTATAAATTAGGTATAAGTTGTGTATATATAGTTGTGTTAATGGATTGAAACCCTGATTTGTTTATTGTACATTAGTCCTCATTTACTGTTGAATTAGTGACTAATCTGCTTGTAAATGACTTAGGCAGTTTCTTTTTCCCACTTGTACTAAAAAGAATTGGTTCTGGGAGGGAAAAACTGTTCCTGCAGAACAGAGATAATAATCTACTTAAGGAAGGGAATTCAGAAATAGAAATAAGTGGGGATCACTTCTATGTTAGTTGTTATTATTTAATTTGTTGGCATTTACAGACTCAAGACCTGTGGGGTCAGTATTCAAGATTTTGGCACCTGTGGTAAATATGTCTCCAAAATGGATGTGTGCACCTTGTTTCCCAAAAACCCCATGTTTCCTCATTTGTATATAGGCAAAGCTTAGAAATGCCTTGTTTTAGTGTGTCAGTACCAATGTTGCCTGCAGAGCAAGAGTCTGACCTGGAAGGAAAGAACACTCGTTTCTCCAGAGGGTTTTGAATAAAGCCTGAAATGCCTTTGTGTGGAGAATAGTAGTGTGCAGATTTGTCCCAGCGTTTCCAAAGGTATCTCTTAAACCCATCTAAGACACTATTTCATACCTAGTACACTTGTGTAATATGAAATGCAAGAAAGGATTAATCAGTCTGCTATGACACATGACATAAAGTTCATTATTTATACAGTTCCAGTAGATTTGCTTAACACAGGGTTGAATTACATTCTTACTGTATAAGTGAAGTTCTTGCTGGTGATCTGCATCTGAAGAAGGACACAGAGCTCTTGCCATGCTGGTTCTGCCTGTTCATAACTCTGTTACCAGGGTTTGCTGGATGACAGCCGAGTATGGTATAGACATGACAAATTCTCTTTATTCACAGGAATCTCTTGTCTTTCATATCTTCTGCATAACCTAAGAATCTAGAAGGCACTGTGGCCTATGACTCACATTTGAAAATAAGATTATAAATATCATAGGTAAATTTTTCAAGGAATATTTTCCCTTTTTTATGGGTGACTCAGAGCTAAATAACCAAGGACAGAAAGCAATGCTTTTATTGATGTGTGGAGTGGACCAAAAGGCAATTATCAAGCTGGCGCACACAGTCTCTCTGCATGTCCAAAACTAAGAAGAGCAGGTTTGCACTCTTCCTGCTACCTGTGCACTCAGTTGCAGGGGTGAGTGCCCTAGAAGCAGGTGGTGAGGTACCTCAAGCTGGGACTTCCCCATTCTCCTCTCGCAGCTGTTTGACACTGCACTGTGTAGCTGCATGTTCCTCTGGCTGAAGGGAAGGACTATTGTCCCAGCCACTGGGCACTTTCCTAAGCTAGAGGAGAGAGCAGACACCTGCATAATACCCTGTGCAGGTATTAACAGGAGGCAGGATAGACACACAGGTGTCCATTTGCCTAAGGGAGCATCTAGAGAGTGATGCTTATCTTCTGGCCAATTAATATTTAATCATCCTGTATAAAATGAGCAGCTCTGACAGGAAAAATTGCAAGTGGCATTTCTTCCTTCCCCTCAGCCCCAGCAACCTGTGGTAACCTAAAAGAGAGAGCTTTTCTCTGCTGAAAAGTGTCAGGCACCATGCTTTCAAGTCCTTGTGGACAGAGCAGGAGGGTGTAACCCCAGCTCCCAAACTCAGTGAACACTTTGCGCAAGCTGATGGCTCAAGACTGGGGTGTGAAAGTTTCCCTTTTTTCTGAAACCACGTGCCTGGCTTGCCTTGTGTTACCACAATCCTTGACAAATTTTTGGAGCTTATTTGAAAAACTCAATTCTGTGACTGCCTTGTTCTTAAGTGTTCTTTATATTGTTAGAGGAGACATATATATTCTGAGGAGAAATGTTTTAAAGTGCCCCATCATCATATAATACAGTCAGTATTTGGGGACTGTGAATAAAGCCCTTGGGGCCAGAGTGGTCCACACCAGACTCAGCACCTTGAAAATTTCCACTTAGGTTGTAAGAGTCCCATGTTCTGTGCTTTGTCCATCTTTTGATTCTGGAAGCAAAGATCAGAATACATGGCTAGAATATTTACTGCTGCAATGGCTGGGTTTTACAAAGTCTATGCTGAGGACTCTTTTTCAGTAAAGTACTGGCCCATTGAAAATTGTATACTTACAGTATGGAGAACTTAAAAAATTACAACCTCAAAGTATTTTGCTGCCTTAGTAGGAGCATGATAAGACACATTGTTTACTTTTATGGTCAATAAAGTAAAGCCTGTTCTCAGATGCTCTTAAGTGGCTGTCCATTGCTAACATGAGACTTTAGACTGATTTTATCCTTCTGACGTTCAGGGGAACAAATATCCTGTAGTTTGCAGATAAGGATCACTCCAGGATCAGTTTCAGTTTGACACAGTTGTTTCAAAATTCACCTTGGGTATATTTTTTCTCTTCAACTTTATCTAAAAAACTAATCAGCTTGGCTAATGAATTAAAGGGGTCAGAGGAATCAATGGTCCTTATTTGCATTAATTCAAATTAATACATACCTGTTTTATTGAATGAGGAGTGACAGCTCAGGTATTCATAAATAGCTGATAGAGAATGAAAATAATTCAGTAAAAACATTATGTTTTTCTTGTATGAATTAACACACTGAATATATAAATATTTTTTTAAATTAAAAAGATTTATCATGTGAAAGTGATCTCTGTGCAGGTAAATGGTGCTATTGAAAGGAAGGATGATTGAATAGCTGAGGTCCTGCTGTTCGACTGAGGAGGTCTCAGCTCAATGCTCCCTGAACTGACTCCCTGAATGGCTCTGGGAGCTCTTTGGATCTCTGGTTCTTCAGTTTCCCATTCATGAATTCTCTTTCTTAGAGTAGTTTGGCGAAAATGAATACCTGAGAACCTAAGGATGTCAGATCTTTCAGTTGTGCAATATGGTAAGAATAAAAGACCAATACAAAAGAAAAAAGGTCAGTCTCTTTCGAATGGAATTAAGTAGTGTAGTGGGAAAACTGGAAGGGCTGACAAGGCTTTTATTTGTTAAAGTCCATCTTGTTTTTCCATGACATGCTAAGCTAGGTCAGTCTGTAATATGCAAGTCTACAAGAAACCTTATTTAAAAGCACAGTCTGTTTTCAGAACTGTTCAGTCCCTAATAACTCTTGAGACCTCTGGAAAATTGCACTGTATTCTTCTGTAAATTATTATATGTTTTTAAGGTAATGAACTTGTCTGACTACAGGCTGCAGAGTCAAAAGACTCATGACTATTCCTGTAACATTTGCTCAGAGGAAAAATACCCTGACTTTAGGTCCCACTCCTGCTGAAGCATACCTGCTTTTCATTGCAAGGGCACAGGATGTAAGCTGGCAGGACTCTACTAGTGTCAGTGAGATGGCTCAGGTGGGAAACAAAACTCTTCTGAGTAAGTCCCCTTTATGCAGAAGTAATGGACATGTTAGTGCTGTACAGTCCAGTGCTATACAGAGAAACCTGAACTGTTTCAGTGACTCCAGCTGGGACCACAGAAGATGGGTAAGCTACAGCAGCCAGTGTGGAGTGCTCCACTGGCATGGCCCCGTTGAGACAAACTGGTTTCATTTGCAGTAACTACTTAATGTGAAACCCTTTCTGTAATCTGTTTTAGTTCCTGAACAGTTATAAAAATTATATGCTCAGGTTATCTGTGGTAATCTTTTATTGAAAATTACTTTATATAAACCCCATAGTAGCACTCAGGTGTCTTATCTCTCATATAAGCATCCTCAACCACAACAGAGAAACTGTTTTTTCCCGTCTTTCATGCAGAAATGAATAGCTCTTACAGCAGGGATGACATGACTTTTTTGCAGCCCACAGAGGATGCACAGACAGGGCCCTCTCATGATCAGAGTTCAACCCTATTAGGACAAAAGCAGAAGCTAAATGTAGATCTCTGCATCTCAGATATCTGCAGACACCAACAGAGGAAGCAGATCCCTATTAAAACTTTGAATGAAAGGGCTGTGTTATGACCAGTTCAGAAAAGAAGTGAACTCAGATCAAGATTCAGGAGTATTGTGACACCAGTTCATAATTAATCACACCCAGTGTAACACCTACATCAAAAGAAAATTACCTGGTACAACACTGATGCCTGAAAGGCCACCTTCATTTTCCTGTGTCAGTGCTTACCTGTATGGGGAAAGATTTTGAGCTAAAAGTTGCAAATGGGGCGGATTTTAAGATGTCTTTTTTGGGCTTTTCTGCTTTGCTGACTTAGGTGTCTTTCCTATGGATTACTGGCTTTTGCCTATCTCTTTAGAAATGTTGCATTATTTCCAGCCTGTGTAAGCCAGGCAGTCTCCCTCCCCAGCTCAGAGGCCTAGAGGGCAGCAGTCTAAGATCCCCTCTGTATTTAACCTTCTGTTAGTATTAACAATAGTTCAAACATGAAGGCATTCAGATAATTTCTGTCTGTTGAGAAAGAAATGAAACAAATACTTAATTTGATTTAAAGCAGGGCAGGAAGAATGTTTCACAGAGCTTTGTGATGTCCCTGTTAACTTTCTCCATGTGCTGCACCTTTAAATTTCTTTCCTCTTTTTTTTTTTTTTTTGGTGAAAATTTAAAGACAAAACTCCTCAAACTGTTTTTATCGCTGTAAAAAGTTGTGGGTTTAATAGGAGTAATTTTGGGGCTACTAGAGAAGGAAGAGGGAACATTGGACTCTGGGGACACATTTCCTTAGGGTAATGCTATTGAGCTGCTTGATTTGTGCCTATCATTGTGCCTTGGAATGAAAGCCAGGAAGGTGTTTGGAAAGCTACTTACTCACTCAAGATATTTGGTTGAAGTTTGCCATTACTTGAGTGTGATCACAAAGTACTCATTTCTGTTTGTAACTGCTGTGCAGATTTTTGGCAGATATGCTGTTACACTGAAATGTGACTCTATTTTCTCCTAAATAAATAAGAGCTGTTAATACCATGCTGTGTTTCTGGTGTCTTTTTGCTGGTCAGTACTCTCTGCCCCCTTTGTTCCAGCACAAGCAGAAATAGAAGCAGTGACTGAAGACCTCTGCAACTCCCACTTACCTGGTGTTAGAGACTGGCAAAGTGAGAAGATGTCTAGGAGGAAGAGCCATTTTCTTTTAATCAATTATTAACTGGTAAGTCACTCCAGCCAATCTTCACTCAGCAGTTGAGTAAAACTTAGGAGCAGATCAGGCTTAGCCAAAACCAAGTGAAAGGAAAATTGTATTCTGGGCAAACCTACTGAAAAAATAAGCAATGACAAACTGTGGAGAAAATGAGAATACACCTACTTATATTTATAGATGTGCTCTTGTCCTAAGTATCATAAAGCTCTCTAGAAACCTAGAAATACATACAGCACATGGAGACTCTTTTGTTTTACCTCCAGAAACAAATAAATAAAAGAGGCCTTTTTATTACAGCACATGGTAACACTGCAGTGAAGAATATCCTATATAGTAGCAGGATATGTTGTCCTCATATAACTACCTAGTACCAGTTTGGCACAGTGTTGTTACTAGTGCAGCTATTTTTACTGAGAGTGATATAGCACCTGTAGCTAGTATATGTTGTCAAAACACTGATGATGTCTTCATCACCATAATACCCCTTAAAATGGAGAAGTGCACAGATGTAGTACAGAAATAAACCTCTACTTCAAACTCTTTCTTTCCCTGTGAAAAAAAAATGCAAAGTTACTCAATTGGTTTTTTCCTCACAATAAACCCCATCTGTTATTCTGATAGGAAGAAAAATGTCTCCAGTTTAGCAGTCACTCTAGCTAGGTATTCTGACAAAGGTCATCAAAAGGCAGATCATATTATTAAAGGAAATAAGGTCAAAGTTTTGGATTTGCAATGACATTGGATGCTAAGGAAGCATGATCCAGATGAACGTTCATCATAATAAGTGTCCCAGTTGATCTGCTGGACAAAGTAATTCCTGTAAGTTTTCTGTGGAAAAACTGATATATGTTCTCTACCTCTGATTCAGGGTGACAGGACACACAAACCTGGTCACCTTTCAACACTAGGAAGACTTTTTATGGCTCTGCAATTATAGCTTTCTCAGAAAAAGCCCTCTGGGACCTCAGATTGCCAATCCCCCTGCAAGTGTGTGCTACAGAGTTTAAATGGGGACCTGACGTAAATAATACCACACATTTGTTTGAAGTGATTAAATGTTCTCAGAACAGTAGATTCTCAAAAAATGCAGCTGTGTATAATTTTTGTAGTTGTCTTCAAAAGAGAACTTACTGTACAGTCACAGAGGTGTACCATTAATGAACAGCAAATTAATCAAAGCATTCTTCTGTTAATGTGCTTGTCTTCTACTTACATAAGCATTACTTTCAGCAAAGAATTTGCTAATGAGTTTCCTGCCTCACTAGGACTTATTCAACAGAAAAAATGAGAAATGCACAGAGAGCTGTGTGAGGCTTTAATGCTTCTAATTCACCAGAGCTACTCAAATGCAGTCCTTCTCAAAGCACCTCTGGTGTGAGCTGTCTCTGCTATACCATAAAAAAAATCTGCTTTATATGTTTTACATTTACTTTATTTGCATTATTTTGGTTCAGAAGTGTGCTTTGAAACAAATGTCTATGCTCACAATTACCATGCTTTGGTTCCTATCATGAAACAGTTTTTGAAGACATGAACTGGATTTTTTTTGCATGAAACTAGAGGGGAAAATGCTCTCTAGTACTGTAGCTAATGCACTGAAGCTACAAACAGGTCTTTAGTCTGTGGGACTGGACTAGAGCAGCTCTGAAGAAAAAGGTAAAACAAAACCTTGAGACAGGTGCTGTGTGGATGTTGGGTTCTTAAACTCCCTTTATCAATCTGCTCCTAGTGATCCACACAATTAGATAATAGAGATGTAGGCTGTATCATCATGGCTATAGCTACAGACGGGAGTGACAATGTGTTGCTTCCACCCTTGCTGAACCAAGCTAGCAAAGCTGCTGTTTGGTTTTGTGTGTCACTTCACATGTTTTCTTCTAATCCAGTCATGTTGCAGTCAATTCCTATGTTTAATCAACAAACTTGCTTAATGAAATGCAAAGAATAACATTTGGTAACCCCTCTGAAGAAAAAACATTGCAAAGGTGTCACTGTCACTGCAGACTACTTGAAATGCCATGGGGTCCTTACATGCAACCTTATTTGACCTTGGTTACCTTATTAATGTTGATGACATGCAAGTAGGAATAACATTTTAGACCTGATTCCCTGCTGAGTTCTCCAGACTGTAAAGCATGTGCCTTATTTCTATAAGTAACATGGTACAGGTGGATCCTAGCAGTACTACATCTAGAGATAGAAATGGAGTTGACATGAGGAAGAAGCTCAAGATAAGAAGTTGGAGATGGATTTTAATGTGCAATTAATGGACCAAGAGACTGCATTAATAATGATAAAAGACTAGATCTATTTGTTTACTAGAGTTCAGTAATTGTGTTTTATGTTAGTCCATAAAGTGTGCGTCAAACTTTTTGTCTTCTGAAGTTGTTAAAAATATTTCATGTGGCATCAGAAGGACAGAGCAGGGGCTCGTTAGGAATAAGCAATTCCCTGACAGGCATATATTCTAATGTGCACCAACTCTAATGCACTCACCAGTTGGTGGAAATAATATGCGTCTCTATACTAGATTTATATATCTGTATATAATTGAAAACAAAACCAATTTAGATTTCCATGGTAGTAGTACCATGATAATTTATTTCAAAAATTCTAAATGTTTGCATGTCTTCACAAGGAAAATTCTTCAGACTTTCTAATACCATTCTGAGATGTACTTACATGCCTAGGTTTTCAAACTGCAGATGGAGAAACAAGAGTCTCTTTTCAAGTTAATTTCATTTCCAAGCCATCTTGGTAGTGCTACTAATGAATTTCTGCCTCTATGTATATGATATTTCTGAATGTCTATCACCTGGGTACCCAAATGTCATTATAAATTTAATGAACAGCTGCTGCCCATTAAAAGTAAGTGTAACTTCTATTCCTTAAATTAAACTAGTTTAAAGTAAAATGAGCATTTAGGTTAGGCAGGGTGTTGCTGCTATTTATATCCAAAAGTTGAACTTCTCCTAGACCAAGGGCTAGTTTCAAGTTGCATTATTTCTACCACTGTTATTTTTCCAGAAAAAAGTTCAATGAATTTATTTCTAAACTGCAGAGATGGTAAAAGATGCACCTCCATCACAGCTCTGGTCATCTCTAAAATGTGAGTATTCATGACAGAGGATTGAGTGATCTTCTTAGATGAGGAACTTCTAGCATTTGCTTTTTCTATTGCCAACTGATGATATTATGCTGAGGTTAATTGGGTCATTCAATCGTGTTCTGTCACTTTGTCTTTCCTTAAAGGGTTCAGTAAGATTGCCTGCTAAAATTCCTATTATCTCTGTAACAAATCTTAGTTTTACTTCTGTTGGTCTAAGAGCAGAGAAAAAGATTGGGGCAGTTCCATAGCAGAATCAATTAATGCCCTTGATGCTCTTTTGAATACTCAGTTACCAGAGTTCAGAGGCATGTCCAGAATCAAACTTCGTCAGAGCAAACAGACAGGACAATTATAAGCTCTCTGCCAGGTAATTAATAGCAGCAAAAAGGGCCAGTTTCAGTGTATCTAGGACTGCTTTTCACACGTGACTGAGCAAGGTTCGGCCCCAAATCACAGAGCAATGCCCTGCGCAGGGAGATCATTCCCCTGTAGGATTGTAGGAAATCTGTTTATTAAGGCACAGAAAATGGACATAATTTGAGGGAAATAGAAAAGCATATCACGCATGCACAAATATTGATAGCATCTGCAAATCAAGAGGAAATGATGTCGTAAATAAACCATTTAGCATCCTTCCTCTTCACCAATGAGTACCTCTCATCACTCCACTTTAGACATCCACCCCAGCCTCTCCTCAGCTTAGCTCAGTAGAGAGCAGCTCTGTGAAGGTCTGTTTGCCTGTCTTGGGTCCTCAGGGAGCTTTTTCAATCCAGCTGTGAGTTGCTGTTCCTTTAGTGATTCAGATGCATGAAGAGGCTGAGAAATCAGGACTTGATAGTAGAGTCCACTGAGTGATGCTTTCAACCCCACCTTCTCTTATCTGAAGGATTTCCTGTAGTGTTTCCTAACACATAGCATTTCCCATCCTGGGGAGCAGCAGTCAGGGCTTGGCCTGGCCATTTAGAAAGGAATGGAGGATAGGGAAAGGTGAAGGTGGAGTTCACAAACCTCTTTGTTCTTGTGGTAACTTCCCAAATGTTGCTGGGGGACATGTTGGCCTGTGCCCATCCCCAGAGAGGTGCCTGATGCCTGGGTCTGGGGCTGCCCCAGCTGCTCTGCTCCCTGGTAGGGGCACTGGGGTGAGTGCAGGCTGCCTGGCCCTGTTCTACCACCCCTATGGGGAGCCCCCAAATCCCCCAGCCCTGAGCAGACCCTGGCCTGCTCAAGCTGTTTGAAAAGCCCCACTTTGACTGTGTATCTGCAAACATTTCCAGGTATTTTTCATAGCATCATATTAATTATCAGAAACCTCAAAAGACTTTTAACACATCTACCTGAGCAGATCTGCAAACAAATTTGAATGGAGAGAAATTTTCCATCATCTACCTGCAGTGGTTGGAGCCCACGTGTTTCGACTGCACTCCTGGTGTGGGATGTTTGGCAGAAGTCCGATGGGAGAGCTCTGTTAGATCCTCACTGTCTGAGGCTATCCCAGGTTGCAGCGGATCCAGCAAAGAGTCCTCTGCAGTTCTGCAACAAGCAGGAACCCACTGAATTCACCATCTTATTCAGAGGGGGAAATGTAATTTCCTCTTCAACAGTGCCACTACCTCCCTTGGATTTTTCCTACTCTGAGTATCAAGATATTGCTGGCCTCATTAATACACTTAATTCTTACTGCAGTTTGACCTAGTATTTGATACTTTTATTTTGAGGAGAAATAAATGCACTAGGTTTCTTTATTAGCCTGGCAAATTCTGGCTTTTGAGTAGCAAAAACAACATGATGCCTTTGTAATTTCTTAGTCCACTGGGAAATTATCTTTCTGTCCCTTTGAACTTTAAACTTGGCATTTGCTTATTGCAAGTGAGAGATGGTGGCTCTGTGAGACAGTGTCTAATGTCTGACCATGGTGTAATAGAGCAGGTGCAGGTCTCAGTAGGGCAGTAAAGAGTTCATGTGGCACTGTGCCTCAAACGGAAAAGGGAAGGACTCAGTGGCCAGGAGATCTCTTCCAGGTGTGTTATTTTCACCTTATTCTTTGCTGGATTTGGAGGATCATCTCAAAGGATGACAGACAAACGACAGAGAAGAAGGTTTCAGAACAGACCACAGCCTGTATGTCAGCTATTATGTCAGTCATTCTCTTACAGGTTTTTATTTTAATTGCAAGTAGTTCAGTAACAGCTGGGTTTGGTTCACCCTTTACAAGTAACCAGAAGTGAGGAAGGAAAACGATTGAATGATCAGTGACAACAGTCAAGCCCCATCAGTGTGCATCATATATTTTAACCCCAACAGAAGGGCAACAGAGGACTAGAGACAGAATTTAATTTACCATATTCAAACATTCTTCCCAAATCTTTACACAATCTGAAGCCATTAAAATACATGTCTTAAAGCAATAACTTTGAAATATATTGCTGAAGTATGGGACACTTTGATACAAGAAAAAGCCATGATGAGGGAAGTCCTTGAGATGCTGTTGTATGAATTGCAATGTAAGACTTTGAGGTTTTGTCCAAATTCTTTGGGAAAACTGAGCCCAGAATTTCTAACACTTTTTAAAAGACTCTAAGCAGTGCCAAAGTCCTGTATTTAAATTTCCCCATTTGATTGCTAACACTGTGTAAATGTGTCTTTTCAGGAGGTTTCTTGTTTGTAACTTCCTTATTCTGGATGAAGACATATTACTTCAGCTGGCTGAGTTTTGAATATGAAGATTCTGAGCTCTATTCCAGATGCCATGTACAACAGGAGTGACTTTTAAAATCATTATATGTGTCTACATAGAATCATAGAAAGGCTTGGTTGGAAGGGACTTTAAAGATCTTCTAGTTCCAACCTCCACATCATGGACAAGGATGCCATCCACTAGATCAGGTTGCTCAAAGCCCTATTCAACTTAGCCTTGAATGCTTCCAAGGATGGGGCATCTACAATACCCCATACAATGCATATATGTGCAATACATTTCAATTCATTAGTCACACTGCAAACAATTTCCTTCAATGGAAGTAGTCATGCAAATATATATCCCCTGCAGCCACTGAACTTAGTGTCAGCACCACCTTGTCAACATTAATGCAGCATCAAAGTGGAAAACCTCAGTGCAGACTGCAAAATTGCTGAATATATGTATGGAGGTAAATATATGGAGATATATATATGGGGATAGATAGATAGATAGATAGAAAGGATTTAATGAAAATAATAAGCAGCTCTGTTCACTCTCTCCCTAGCGGATGTACTCTGTACTTCTAGCATTTGGTGTATCAGTAGACTAAAGAAGGGGAAAATGGTGTACAGGGTCACCTCTTCCATGAAAAATAGCTTAAAGGACTACAGTTTGAAGACAGTTAACCTATGGACAGAACAATTTTTTTACTTCTTGACAGCAATAGATTGTCTTCTCAATTACAAAGAGCTGAATACGAACAAAATGCTAGTCAAAGCATGGCTTCACCAAGGCCTTCAATGACGGAGTGATTACATCAAGTGAACAAGGGAAGAACTACAGATATCATCTGGACTTCTGTAAGGCCTTTGACATGGTCACCATAACATGCTTTTCCCTAAATTGAAGACATAGGGATTTGATTGGTGGATTAAGAACGGCTTAGATGATCACCAGAGGGTAGTGGTCAACAACTCAATGTCCACATGGAGGTTGGTGACAAGTGACATCCCTCAGGGGTCCATATTGGGACCAGTACTATTTAATATCTTCAACAATGACATAGACAGTGAAGTCACACACACCCTTAGCAAGTTTGTAGATGACACCAAGCTGAGTGGTGCAATTGACTCAGCTGAGGGAAGTCATGGCATCCAGAGAGACCTGGACAAGCTAAAGAAGTGGGTCCATGGGAAACTCGTGGTTCAACAAAGCCCAGTTCTGGGTCCTGCATCTGGGTTAGGGCAACTCTTGGTATAATACAGGCTGGGGGATGAAGAGGTTGCAAGCAGACCTGTGGAGGGCTGGGGGATACTGGTGGATTAAAAGCTGGACATGAGCCAGCAAAGTGCACTCACAGCCCAGAAGGCCAACCATGTTCTGAGCTGCATCAAAAAAAATGTGGGCGGCAGATCAAGGGAGATGATACTGGCCTTTACTCTGCTCTTGTGCCCACATGGATTACTCTGTCCGGCTCTGGGGTCCTCAGCACAGGAAAGACAGGCTGACAGAGCGTGACCAGGGGAGATCTGGTTATCATAAGGTGATCAGAAGGATGGAGGACTTTTCCTGTAAGGAAAAGCTGAGAGTTGGGACTGTTGAGCCTGGAGAAGGGTAGGCTCTGGGGAAACTTTATTGTGGCCTTTATTTACTTAGAGGGGGCCTATAAGAAAGATGGGGACAAACTTTTAGTAGGGTCTGTTGATATCAGACAAGAGGTAATGGTTTCAAACTAAAAGAGAGTATATTTAGGCTGGGTGAAGAAGAAATTTTTTACAATGAGGGTGGTGAACCACTGAAAGAAGTTGCCCAAACAGGTGGTAGATGCCCAGTCACTGGAATCATTCAAGACCAGGTTGGCCAGCCCTGTCATACCCAACGTACTCTATGACTCTATGATTCAAAAACTTCGGGACAGACAACTTAATGCTGGTTTGCTCTGTTTAGTGCCAACCTTGAGGTGTTACAAATAAGTTTAAGGCACTTCAGAGCTTAAAATACATTTTGCTGCCTCATGATGTAATTGATCATATTTAGTTCCAGAGAGGCTTGAAAAATATGGTAATTTTTTTCACATTGCAGCAGCTGCACTGGTGTGAAACATTAATCAGTTCTGCATGATTTTTAATCAATAGTGTCAGTCTCTACAAAGGTACAATGGAAGTGGTTTTCATTTGTGCTCTCCTACTGTATTTGTCTTCCTTTAAGAAAACATAGACAGTCTAAGTCAGGAACATTGCTTAACAAGAAAACTGGGCTCCTGAATTTTAAAGTAAAACTATAGTTATCTCTGTGGATCTGTAAAACCCTCACTCTGAGAAATGGCATTCAGAAATTCATGTCTCAATCTTGATTTATTGTGCATCCCATTTTAGAAAAGTTAGAAAATTAAAAAGCACAAGATCTCTTCACATCCCCCCCAAAAAGTAGAATTAGGACAGTAAAGATGACACCATCAAGCAGAAAAATAGCTGTTGAAACAGCAGCAATCTGCTTAAGAAACAAAAGCAATACAGCAAAATTGTGAGTGCATGTAAATTGCTTCTTGCTGAGTGCACAAGGTACTCAAAATTCCTTTTAAGGGACCTTATGCTTTATCTTGGACATGTGTATTGCTGCAATTAGATAGTTTGCTCTTTAACTTGAAAGTATGAGGTGTCTGGACAGTAGTATTAGAGCTAGTGATATCCTCAGTTCCCTGCTGCGCAGTCAGCAGGAATAATTTTACCATTCTCATTTATGAGCCTTTGGAGCCATAAACACCTCCCAGCTTTCTGTGTGGAGCTCTGTAACTGGATAAGGAGTGAGTTCATTAGCAATTTGGTTGCAGAGAAGGAGCAGAAGCAAGTGTACTCCTCCAGACAACTATATGGCTGTCATGTACTCGCTGGTGCAGCCCTCTAATGAGGACTGACAGCAAATATCTGCTTCAACACCACCATGTGAGAAATTCAAGGGAGGCAGGTGGAGATCAAATTGGCAGAATCAACCTATATGTTTCTTCCCCTTTAAACACATATGTGTGTATATAACAAACATTTGTCCCTTAATAACTGGTTCACACTCAGTTCTTTCTAGAAACACTTAAAACTGGCACAAGATGATGCTTGGATTTTAACTTCTGTGAGATGTTCCTTTCCATGTGGATGGAGACTGATATTACAAACTCCATGGCCATAGCTGGTAGCCCAGAACTGTAACCAACCTCTTATCTCAGAGATGGCTCTTACTGCATCAGGGCTGATGGGAACTGGTAGATTTGCTAGATTCACAACAGGGAGCTCAACCTGATGTGAAGTCAGAGGATAAGTGCGAGATGATGGCTATCTCCACCATTTACTGATGACTGTTAAATTCTCTTGAAATTATGAACAGTGTCTTGGAGGATCGAGTGTCTTGCATCTTCAGCTCTGCAGAATTTTCAGCTACCTTTCTGTGGGATGGTGTGATGAACTGTCATATGTGACAGATTAATGGAAACAGACTTTGACAGGCATGAGACCCCTCACAAGTGTGTGGTGGGAGGGAGCAGCTCATGGGGTTTTATCAAACTTCTGGAAAGGCTGTGAGCTCGTGATTTTCAATACACACCTTTTCATATTCATTGTGTAAATCTGACATGCCCATTTCTATGGGAACATTAACAGGGAAGCATACACCTTCACTGGGTAAATATGCAGCTGGCTTCCAGCAGGTACCATCTTTCTTTCTTCTTTCATACATTCATGAACACCTCATGACACCATGGAGATGATTACTCAGCATCAGGGGTGAATGGATAAGACAATTATTCCTCCTGTTCTGATGGAGATATATGGTTGAACAAGTTTCAAATCTAGATGTTTAAATCCAGATTGCTTCTCCACACAGTCTCTTGGAGGACAGAGATAGGAAAACAGGAAGAATTTCACATGAAAGGAAGAATTCTCAGTTTTGTAGCTGGAAAAGAGACACATTGTAACCACACATTCTACCCATAGACCTCTAAAGAATAGCTCTTCCATTGGCCAGCAGTTAATAGAGCTCCCTGGAGTGTCTGCGCTGTCAAACAGTGTCAGGAAATGTCACTGAACAGTAGAATTTTGGTATATACTATGCTAGATTCTTAAGCTGTCCCCAGTGCAGCCCAGCCTAGCTGGCACTCTTCCATACAATTTTCAAGAAATCTGAGGATTAGTTCCAACTAGGGACTATTGCCCATACACAGTTAGTCTTGGAGCCTAAGGAAGTTTAAGGTCGTGGCCACAGGTTGTTTACTGATGGAGAAATTGTATAACTCTAGTGTAAACAAATTTTTTACAATAGCAATGCATCGCTCAGTCTGTTAGAAGATGGGTGGTAAAGCTTTAAATAACATGAGCTCTGCTTCTGGTGTAATAAATTGTGTTCCTGTTTCTGTAGAAATAGTGGTTTGGTTTTGAGAAGAGTGATTGAACTGCTGCGTTTGTTGCTGGGAACAGTTTTGTGGAGCACTTTATGGGTGTTAAACTCAGCTGTCCAGAGGGTACATGCAGATGTGAAATGGGGACTGTGATCTAAACATAAGAGAAAGGTGGAAGAATTCCTTCAGGAGAAAGACAAAGGCTGATACCAGACAGGGTGAGTAGGAGGCCAAAAGGGAGTTGAAGCTGCATGGACAGCTGGCTTTGCTGAAGCAGCAAGCACACCATGACCTATTTGTTTTCTGTTACTTCATTTTCCACCAAATCTACCTGAGTGGCTCATCTGCTGTGTCACCTGCATGACTCACAGGGGCTGAGAAGAGCATGGGAGGCTATCATCCTCTTCAGGAGTTTTCCACACTGTTGTTAGGACAGGTAGACTTTGATCCTGGGCAGCACACCACTTGCAAGGCATTAAGGAATACAGCTGAAGCCTTGCTTTGACCTCTCTTCCCCTCTCATGGGAAGATCACTTCCCTATGTTCATTACCTCAACAAATGAGTCTGGGGGCTTACTTCATCTCCCTCTTCGTCACTTTCTCCTTCAAATGCCCTTGGAGGGCCATCAGCCAAGAGGAAGATACCAATTAATTTCAGTTTATACAGAGTCCTGTCTTCAAGGACTCGCTTATCAGGCCTTGTTTTCCCATTACTTGGCAGGAAACGGAACAAACTTTCACAGGTGTCTGGGCCAAACACAGACCAAAATAGAAAACATCCACATTCCCTGATACAGTATGGTATAGTGGAGCTAGACAGAGATGAAATCTCTGTAGCATGAAGCTCTTCCAGAAAAGGGATGAATATCAATTCCAGTGAGATGCAAACTTCAGGACCAACGGGGAGCATTGCCCAGATGAGGCTTCATAAAGCTATTATATCACAATATATATTTATAGAAATTCAGTGACATCTCATCTAAGCTTTTTGAACTGGAGTTTGTTGAGTACTGAAGTTTTTTCTGAAGGCTTAGAAAGTTGACATGATATTACAAAAGGGTTCTCCTCCCAAATGTTCAGAATGCAGACACATAGCTAAAACAAGGTTTAGCATAGGCATGAAGAAAAGGATGGGTTGGAGATGACTGAAAATTACACATGCATTGGGAATTATGTTTAAAATCTTATGTACAATCACAGAATGTAAATGATACATGATTTCCTAAATTATTATTAAGAAATAAATCATAAGGTGATTGAGAGCACTTTGGACTAATAGAATAAGAGCTGAATTGACAAAGGAAATATGCCTAGAAGCAGAGAACATGAATTTATGCATCCAGCCAGCATAACTAGATCTCTATTGCTTACCCACTCATTAGTGTCTTTTCAGCAGGAGTTTCACACTAAAAGGGATGAATGGTTTAGATGCAGTATCACTGGGAAAAACACAAGCTTAAACTCCTTTTTTTGCCTCCAGATTTGTTCTCAAGCTGAAGCATGTGCAATCAGGATGGGATGCAGGGTGAGGCAATACGCTGGGGAATGCAGTGTTTTAGTAAGGGATTTGTGAATGAAATACTTCCACAATCTGTGCACATTCACCCAGCATAAAATAATTGTTACATCCTGAAAGTAAATCAGCACAATGAGATAGGGAAGCTGAGTACCAAGTTATTTATGCCCCTTCTTGATGTAAGATTTTGGGAGTCCAACAGCTGTTGGAAGAGATAACTCCCTTATTGCTTTTAATCTTTGCAGCTAAGACTGATTTCCATCTCACCTTCTAACACAAAGTTTCATACTGCACTGTTAAAAAAGTTTTCAAGGTTTATGTACAGGAAACTGATGTATTTGCATTTTGTCTCCCTACCCTGATGTCTCTTTTCAGGGGGGAAAAAAAAGCTGCAGTATTAACAGAGCAGTTACAGACACTGCAGGCATAGTGCAATATCCAAAGTTTAGGTTAACACCATAACCAGAGTCACGAGATGTGAAAAGAGTAGGACAGAGGCATTACATATGCAAGGTTGTGGAACAGAAGGCGGCATTTTGGTCAGTGGCCAAAGCTATATCATTTCCCTTCCTAGTAAAATTAGTCCAGTTCTTCTTCTTCTTCTTTTTTTTTTTTTAATCATGAAAATCTTTGATTCTGGTCTCCAGGTGCTATGTGTAATTTTTAATATGTTTTCCCCCAAAGCAGGAATGCAAAGGAGGTGATTATCTTGAGCTCCTGTTATTTACTGACATAATGCAATTTCTTCAAGGAGCTTTTTGGATACTAAATCTGTGGGTCTTACTTCCTAACTTGCTTACTTGCCTAAAATGGTGAAGTAATTTGCCTAGAGCATGGTGGTTACTTTTGGGTGAGGGCTAAAGCAAAGTATTTTCTCTGTCTTTCAAGTTCAGGTCGCTTCAAGTCTTCCAGCCTGAAATGCTGACATTACGTGTATAGTTTTCTAGGCCTGTATGGAATGATTTTCTGTTTCACAAAAATGTTGCACGGTTGAACTGATAAGATTTAAGGGAAGGTGGAGCTTATAGAAGACAAGGACTGTGATCTTGGACCTGGAGGACAATGTCCACTCGCTTTAAGTCCTAGCCTAGCAGGAGTACAGCTTGCAAATCAAATTAACTCATGCCCTTGCTGACCCTGATATTATGCTGATATGCACAGCATGAAACTTCTCTTAGAACAAAAACAGATATCGTAAATCCAATATTTTCCTGGAAGGTAAGAGAGGAGCTAATAATCAGGATTCTTCATTTAGGAAGAATAGTCCTTTCCTTCAGTTTTACTTCAATGTCCTTTCAGTTTTAATCAATAAATAAGAGTTATTGAAAATATGAAAAAGTAAAGAGAGTCCAGGTTGGTTTTTTTATTTTTTAATTTTCTTTAATTTTGTTTACTTTATCCTGTGTCCTTCTTTTATTTCTTTATATGTGTGATCTCTGCTTTTACCTTGATCTTCAAACCTTTCTCCCTCCTTTACACTTCTGCAAGGCTCCAAACAATCCTGCTGGTGTAAAATGGACCTCGTTTTCATGCAGTCTGAGTCTTGTAATTAGGACTTTGAATGCTTTTCTTTTAGAGTAAGTCAAATCTGGTCCAGATGGGCCACAATCACACATTTCTGTCTTCTAGAAGTTGCAGAGCAGTGTTAAATGCTCCTTATTGCCTTCCCGATGGAGAGAAACATCTGACATTATAATTAGCTCTTTTGTTGACAGTTTCAATACAAAGACCCAAACCAGAAAGAAATGGAGACCAGACTGTCTTAACAGCAGTGATACACTTATCTGTTGGATCCATAGTTAGCCCAGGGCTCTCTGGAAGAGGTAAATTTGGGTCTTTGCTCAGATATACTGAAGATTTAGGTGTCCATGTGGTATCTTGTATTCAAGATCACTTGACAGTCAACACTGCCAGACCTGTTTTCTTTATGCATGAAGAGAAATGGGAGCTGGATTCAGGCTGCCCTCTATAGCTATGTAATATAAGTGTTTAGCATAAACTGGAGAGCTTACAGGGGCCATGAAGCAGAGAGGCTCCCCGTGCAGTCATGGGGCTCCCTAGGTAGTAATGACAGACAGTGTTCAGGAAGGAACACTGAAGGAATGAAGAAACTGCATTGTTTCTGGAAGTCCAGACTGTTGCCAAGCTGGATGTCACATAGTTTACATCATCCTGAAATGGAATCTGCCTCTTGTCAGCAATTGAAGGACTCTGATTCAGGTCCTTGCTGCTACCCACTGGATTCAAGGGCTTCTGGCCAGAGGATAAACTAGTGTCCTTCATCCCACTCGATGAAGAGAGCGTTTACTGAAGGTCACCTTGTCCTTCAGTATAAGCTTAAGACAAGTTAATAACTTCAGCTGTTTAGACATGTCCACAAAGTATGTCAAATATATAATAAGCCTGCCAGGCCAGGAAACCACATCTAAGTGATATAACACTGAATGTTGGGCAACCATAAATTGCATAGAGAAAAGAGTCACTTTTCCTAGGAAGTTATTAATCCAATTTACTGTTAATATCATGTTCACAGAGTCCAAGTCTGTTCCTTGGTCTTTGCAATCTCAATATAAGTAACAATAATAAAAGTCAGGAATGAAAGCATTTCCCCTAAAGCATCCTAAATTCCTTCTCTGTCATTCCATACACATTCTTGCTCCAAAAAATAAACAGGCACAGTAGCAATGTGATTTTTCTGTTCTATGTTTTCAGTTCTTTGCTTTATTTCAACCTGCACAACTTGGGACTTATCAGGGAGTATATTGAGCAGTTACAATGCTTACCAAAGTTGTATGATTTATGGAAATTCAATGTGTCTTCAGCTTCAATCCTGTTAAAGAGCTTCAACAGACTGTGCAGAAAATCTCTTTTGTTTGCATAAGCTCCAAGCTTCAGCTGAAGCCCACTTGAGATGAGTATTTAATAACTGTGTTTGATGTCATGGACACTTCTCTTCATGCAGTAATTTTGGTTTTGGATACTGTGCTTACCACTGACATGTTATAAACAACCACATGTCAGTATTGTGGTGAAATCTGGTTTTCCAGGTCCAGTTAAAGGTTCAGTAAGAAAAAGCGTGAGACTGGTTGCATCCCAGCCTTGCAAGATTGTAAATGTTTCTTGGCACATTTTGGGGATGAGGCTCTTACTGCTCAGTCTTTTGAGTGATGTTCACAGTGGTCTCTGCCTAAGTCCATAACAGGATAAAACAAACAGTGGAAAGGCCAAATACAAGGAAGAGCAGAGTTTAAAAGTCTCTTTTCAGATTTACGGGGAGCTAAAACCTAGGCATTTCACAGCATACTCCAGCAGCTAAGATAATATCTGCTGTGGTGAAGCTGTTTCCCACCATGAGTTTTTATAGCTTTCCTACACTATGCTTAGAAAGTTGATTTCAACTCTATAAACTGAAATAATTTCAGATGAGCTATTTCTGTTTACAACAAAAAATAAAATTTCATTAGTGACAGGCAAACCCCTATTTTGTTTCCATGACAAAACAGTAGAATAACTTAGATGGGATATTTGGTGTCTGTTTTATATTTTCTGACATGTAGAAATAAAATTAAAAATTCATTCATTTTGAGTTTGTTGAACTCTAAGTTGGCTTCAGAATGATATACCGAGTCTGTGTGTTGGAAGGGTTCATTAATAGACTTTGCCCTTTTTAAATTTAAGGGTTTTTTTGTATAGCTGAATGGTGTTTTTTTAATTCTTAAACCAAAAAATCTGTATTTCTGAGTGAATAAATTGTTCACCTCTATATCAGCTGGTCCAACACATTCACCACAGTGACTTTTTGAATCATAACCAGTATCTTTTAATGAATGACAGGCCAAGCCCTAAGGTTTGAATGCAAACCTGCACCTCATATCTTTTGAGGTTCTTACCTAGATAAGGTTTCGTGTTACCGCTATCAAACTCCACTGTGAAATGGAGCTATTACTGAACATGAAGTTCAATTGAGCATCTCAACAGATTTTCAATGTTCCATCAGTATGAACAGAATTAAGCCAAAATTGGCTTTGCTGGGATCTGTTAGTTCTAAATAAAACTTGTAGCAAGAACATCCCTTTTGCATACTACATCAGTTGGTAAGTCAATAAACTGAATTTTTAAGAGACTCAATGTATAAAAATATCGATGTCTCCTTGGGTTCTTAACAGCTTCTCTTGGCAAGAGACTCTTAGTACTTAAATGCCTTTAGCCTTTGCTATCGCCCTTACATTTTCTCTGATATGATATATATAGGATATTTAAGACGAGGTAGGATCTCAAGATTTGCTCTTCTGATTGATCATTGTATGATGAGTGAATAGGGAAGGAGAAGGATGAAATTTGGCTGCCAAGATAGTTAAAGTATTTTTGTGTAAAATTGTTAGCTAGAAAACGGACAGGACTTTATTCAGCTTACTCATTTAAGAAAGATCCAAGTTCAAGAGAATGAGGAACAATTATTTTCACTCTCCAAGCTGACAGATTCTGACTCTTATGAAGTCTTTTAAGAGAGGAAGATGGGACACTCAGGTTAAACTAGTTGTTGTGACAACTGTATCTCTTCATGGAAGGTGCAGGAGGTCCAGGGATGACAGCCCTGGACAGCAGGGAGATTGAATCACTATACATCATTTACAGATTAATTTGAATTCCTTAATTCCACCTCTGTATTTTGTATTTACCAAACGTCTCATATACAACTCCTTTAAGCACCACCCGCAACTTTGCTGTCCTGCATGTAAAAGACATACAGATTATAGTATTATAGACTCCCCTCCAAATACCAGCTAGGATAACATTGCCAAACCCTGGGTCTGATTGCCACCAGACTCTGTGCTCCTCCACCTTTTATTTGGACAAGAAATCTGCAAACAATACCAAAATTTGAGTCACATTGCACATCTGTGTAGTCCATCATCCTTCTTTGATGATAATCAACACTGGGAAAAGTATACAGAAGGGACAGACATGTAATGTGCCCCAAGGTCTCTTTGGCTTTCTGAAATTTGAGACTCAAGTATTTTCTGAACCAAGGTGTTTAAGTATTTCCAGCAGGTTCCTACTTTATTACACATAAGCCTATCTTGTGTGGAAATAAAGCCTAGAGTCTGGAGACTGCACCTGTCTCTTCACTAGGCATCAGGAGCAGCCTGTAGGTAACTCACACAGACAATTAGTTCAAAAGCACTAATGCATATAACTCCCACTGAGGCTGGCTATGTCCATGGTACTCGGAGCAGTCATCTGCCTCCCACACACACAGAGCTGCCTTGAAGACAGACCTTCCCGAGATCACAGCACGTATTTGGGGATATGGGAAGTGTTGGGATGTTTAAGTCCATTGATATGTTATGGATGCACAGGAAGACAGATTTGCAAAATTTCAGCTTTGCTTTTCCATATTTTCCGTATAAGTCTAGAAATATAACTAAAAGCTTGGTTTCCAAGTGCCTCACCCTAAATGTAACCTCTGCAAAGGAAAGAAGTTGATTTTGCCTTTTCTACCTGCAGAGCTATGGAGAGACAGAATACTGTTGATAAGGCACACAGCTATTTTAGTGACAAAGACAGAATAGAAATCCCAGATCCAAAGCCAAATTAAAAAGGTACCAGATTGAATCCCAACAGCATTACAGATGCATCTGTGGCCCTAATTGATTTTCCTCCTAAAGGAATCAAACTCTTTTACTATCTCATTTAGAGCTGATTTGAGATATTCTGCACAATTATTCTTTGTAGGATGCAGAGAAAACTCACCATTCTCTGCAGCTTTCAAAAAAAATTCAGGAAATTCCTCTTGCATTTTTCTTCTCTCACAAGTTGGCCTGGACATGTGGTTCATCAACACTAGCACTCCTGGAGTTTAAGTGTTGAAAGTTTGTATTGCTTTTTCCTATTAACAAATAATATATTATAAAAGATGAATGCAATTAGCTTGAGCCTGTCCACACAATGTCTGGTTCTTTACCTCTGCATCATAAAATATTACAGTTTGGTCATTACCGCTGTCTCTTTCTAGTCTATTTTTGTACAGGTTACTTGGGGACATCCCCAAGTCTTTGCTTTATGTTACCCAATTTAGCCCCAACTTCACTAGTGAAAATTCTAAGGAACAGAGAAGGATTTTTTTACACATAGCAGCTTGTGACATAACTTACAATTTTCATCAAGCCTAATTCAGAAGGAAATGCAAACCAAGCCAATTAACAAACTTCTTCTATCTCTGAAAGTCTCCCATTTCACAAGAAGAGAGGGATCTAACATGCATAAGACTAGATTAGTGACTTGAAAGAATATTCAGACTCCCCGCAGACAGTTTAGCTCAATATAGGACAGTCAAAACTACACACTTTTATAATTTACAGATCACTCTGCTTTGTAAGGCTCTGAATTTCTTCATGATTGAGACTTTTATGTATTCAACACTGAATATATTCAGCCAGTTTTGTAGGAACATGCTCAGAGCTGTCAAACTATAAAGGCCTCTCACAAATGTATGAAAATAAAATAGATTGTGTGAAGCAATAATTAAATATTGACTCAAACAAGCATTTAATGTGAAATAACAAATCACTGGCTGTTATTGTTTAATGCAAGGGCATGTAGGTTTGTCTGGTGTCAGCAAAACCATGAGAAGGCATTGAATTACTGAGAAGAAAATTCATTTAGCTAAATTTAGAATCTCCTCAAAATGACAGAAACTCCCATTAATTTCAGTATAGCCAAGATTTCATGCAGAACTCCTAAATTTAGTATAGAACTTGAAACATTCATAATTAGCAAAATGGGAGTTCTGAAATGGTGGGAATGGCTTTATTTATTTTCCCACTAACTCTTATTCCACTGTAATTTGAACAATCATTCATTAGAGAAATGTTTCATCTCTTTCCCAAGTTCTTTTCTTAAATCTTGAGAAGATTTTTGAGCAAAGATTCTTCAAGTCTTGGACTGCTGATAGGATTTTAGTATGCTTCTTGAAGCAATAAATGGTAAGCTTCCTTCAAAGATCTGCTTTGATTTTCAAACAGCTGACGATGGGCTGTTTCCTGCACCAAAGCAGAGGAAAAGACACACATCCTTTGTCAGTGAGAGAAAAATGTAGAGCTACATTTTCATTCATTCTTGCCTGGCTTCCACCCAAACATCAGAAAGGATTTCTTGTTTCCCCCATCAGTTGTAAACCGGAATGAGCTTATATCTTCTTCCTCTTGAGAAGGCAGCTGTCGGGCAAATGATTTCACAAAAAATAATGCTTGTGCATACTCTGCAGTCAGCTTTAATCTGAACGTCCACAAACTGTAAATTGTGCAGAACTGGATCTCTGTCAGATGACTTCTTGCAGGCAGAGTTGTTAGTTTCAATTAGAAAAGCACAAGCACAAACACCAAACCTGCTGACTGCCCTGTATGCAATTTCATCTTATTTGGGGCTTTTTTTTAGCGACAAAGGAATTCAATATGTAGGCCTTGATGGATCAGTGAATTTTTGCATTTTTCGGGTGAAGTCACAACAAAGGCTAACCAGGTAGCTGTGGTAACTTTGATAAGCTTATCCTCCAATTTTTTTAGGAAATCTCATGACTCTAATAGCAAGTACCTAAAATGCTGTCCCACGTATTCGAATCTTTATGCAATCATGTAAACCTCAAAAGACTGCTCAGATGAAGGGTAAACTTGTTAATATTGCAGATAGAGGCCTTTACTGGTAGATATGTGGTTTTCAAATACGTCTATCAACATTGCCTAAGCAGTGATTCCTGTGACGTGTGCATACTTGCTGCATTTGCCACCAGCTGGACGTGAGCTGAGCCGTTGGTGGCTGAGCACTTAGGAAGCAAACAGGATAAGTTATATTCACACAAGTGTCTAATGACATTTGTCACAATGAAGAATACACAAAGTGAAAAATGAACCAGAAGACTTCCCACAAAGGTGTGCTTCCAGCACTACCCAATTACGCAAAGTTTGAAGAATATGTGTGAAAAACAGGCGTGATCAGCTGATGCTTTTTTTGTATGTCTTCTTGGATATTGCTGCTTAGTTTATTCTCCTTCCCTATTATAATTTCTCCATTAAAAACAAAACAAAACAAAACAAAACACCCAAAACCCAACTGTTTAGAGATCTCTAGAGCAGAAAGTTACATTTGATCTACAGCATATTAATTATCCATCAATCTGTTGAGCTGCTGAGGGCACTAGTATTTTGGTTCCCCCCCCAACACCTATGTGAGAGTCCTACATTTCAGCTATATTCCATACAAAAGAGAACTTCTTTGATTTTTCAACATGCTGCTAGATAACACCAGCATTCTCTGAAAACCTGAAGAACTTGAAAAGAAGTACATTTCATACCAATTAGCAGTAAAAAAGAAGACATCTTTCCTGGGAGCTACTGATTGCCTGCTGGCATAAAACTTGAACAAGCTGTGTCACACCAAATTGATCCTCCTTCTAATTTAGTGCCTGGCTACCTTTAGGATACATCTAATTTGGGATATCATGTGCTAGTAAAATAGAGATTTGTACAGAAATGTCTCATAAATAACTCACAGTTCCCTCCACCTCTGCTCACTACACTTGCTTACTTTGCCAGGGCATTCAGAAGCTGCTGAATGATTGTTTCCTTTGCCACAGTAAACTGAGAAGAAGAGAAGCCTTTAGGAAGGTCTGCCACATGCTGACTGGGAAAACGAGGCTTTCAGAAGTTCCTTTTGTCCTTTGCTCACCAGTCACCAACCCTGCTTTCCAGAGAACAGTGTTTCTTTTCTTTTCTTTTATTTTATTTTACTTTTTTTAGTAGAGTGATAAAGCAGGTTTTTGCCATCCTATCCTTCTCCATTTGCTTCTTTTAGCAGAAAAAAAGTCCAGCAGCAGGAGGAAAGCTCTGTTTGTATGTGATAGTTCCTTTCAGCAACCTGATTGAAAGGATCTTTTCTATTTTCCCCCAATCTATTTACTCAACTGCTTATGAAAATTTACAGTCTTAAACAGAAGTTTGTTTGTTCTTTTTCTTTTTTTTGCCTTCAGGAGGTGTCAAAACCCTTCAATCTTTAACAATCTTAAAGCTTAGTTTTCTAATTATAGTTTATGTGCATTAAATACAAAAATATATATTTTGTTGCTTTTTTTTTCTTTTTCTAAAGAAATAAAGTTCCTTTAATCACCTAGGATAATTGCTCAAAACCACACACAGTGGCAGTAGTCACTTTTAATAATCTTGGGTTTACATTTGACAGCACATCCCATAAGTGGGCGTTGAATATTTCTGAAGACAGATGAGAAGTGTCATTACAATATATTGTTATTCAAGGCCAGAGTCACAGTGAGACAGCAAGAACTCCAGGCAGAGCCTGAGTTAAATTTCCTGGCTAGTGCTGGTATGTGACCCTTCACAGATTGTCCCTTGTGCAGGACAGTTCAACAGTGCCTTCTGTTTGAGGTGCCTAGATAGAGCCAGATTTGAAGGTAGCACTGCTGCTTTACCTATCCTTAGAGACCTCTAATACTACCAGGATGCTTGGAGAGTGGCCAAGATGGACATGATTCTAGGTCTAGCTTTTCTTCTTCTACAAACTGAGTGGATGCCAAAGGAGACATACCTTGTCCTTGTGGTTCTCGGTTTCCTGCTATGACAGGTCCAAGCATTCATTTCACTTCTGAACCAACAGCATGGCAGGGAAATGGCAGAGTCTCTGTTTACAATACAGACTGTCATCTGCTGGTTGTGCAGCTCTCTCCACCTGTGGCCAAACTGAAGAGTTCAGGGACTGATGTACAACTGTCTTCCTTTCTGAAAAAGTAGAGGAAGTAGTTACCCATGGATCACTTTTCATGAGTGGAAGATATTACCACTTGACCTGTAAAAGAAAGGGGAACAGGTTGCTTAGGGTTTTTACAAGCCTCATGTAGCATTTGCTGCAAATGGGGAACCAGAGGAATTTGATTATCTGTTGTTTAA
Source organism: Pachyramphus minor (assembly GCA_013397135.1). NCBI lineage: Eukaryota > Metazoa > Chordata > Aves > Passeriformes > Tyrannidae > Pachyramphus > Pachyramphus minor. The sequence goes on along the minus strand of VYXB01009826.1, from coordinate 85,870 downwards.
GAAACATTTTCCCACCTGAATGAATATCCAAGGACAACATCTCCCATAGCTCAGAGTTACTAGTAAGCCCCTGAAGTGCCTTCTTGGGAAGTAACATGCATGTTGGCAAAATCCCCCACCAAGCTGAAAGGGGTGTTTTATTATTTGGGAATGGTCACTAAATCCTGAGCTCTGAATCATCCACAGATGTTATCTTCAGAAGTGCGGTACCTTCAAAACAAACCTTGCATGATAGACAGGGCACAGGCTTGTTGATTCTTATACACTCAGTTTTCCCAAAAGTGGGTGATACAGTTCTGAAAAGATCAGAGAGGCACTGATTAGCTGCTAGATCAACAGCAAACTTGATTTAACCCATACCAGGGATATAAAGGTCTCAATTCCAAAAGATGGTTTGCTTAAACAGAGAACCGGCAGCGTGTTTCAGACCTTGCACTTCTATCTGATGAAGAATCTGATACTTCTGTAACTGATGGTGCTCCTGTTCTTGCAGATGGGGAATAGAGGCATCACATGACACGGCATCATGTTGCCTTTCCACAGTTACCATATGCCTTGTCGCCACATCAGAGTCCTGCTGCAGAGCTGGGTCTTTCGTCAGGGGACAAACCTGGAATCCCCAGTCATATGAATGCAAAGGCCTGGGAATGAGCCTGGTGGACTAGGATACTCCTAAAATGAGTATCATTTCCCCATATTTACATACCACAAGAGATGACATTGCAGTGCTGGGTGACTCAGATATGGGCTAAACTTCCAATTGCATCAGCAGGGAGGGATGTGCACAGTCTCTAAAGCAAGTCCTGCTTGCTGCCTTTAAGGGAAGAGAGGCACAAAGTTACCCACTGCAGATCTGTATACTTGGATTAGTTGGAGATACCTCAGTACATCTCTGGTACGTATTGGAGCAATTTCAGGACAAAGCATGTGATGATGATAAGCATTCAGAAATACAGATGTGTACTCTATCTTCCTAAGACTCCAGATGGCAAACTGAGCAACTGCTGCCTTTCTCCCTGTTCCTTATACTCTTGTGAACCCAGTCTGTGATTTTGTAGCTGGTTTCCTGGTACCTCCAGAGGTCCAGCTCCACAGCTAGCCTCCACTACACAGAGCTCTCCAACACATGCACTCTTTCTTAGACAAGGCGCCAGAAACTTCCTTGATTTACAGAATAATTCATCCTTCTTCTGCCTAACAGTATGGGGTATTTCATATACTTACACCTGGGGATAAAACCCAACAAGCCACTCCTCCAAAAGTCTTTTTTTCCTAGAAGATTTCTGACAAAATGTCCTCCAAAGTCCTCAATACTATCCTGAAGAAAACACATAAATGCAGTAGCCTTTTTCCTTTCCCTAGGAGTGGAAAATATTCTACTGCTGCCCACATATGTGCCCCAGGAACACGTTGCCCTGTGAGGTATGCTTAGACCTTGCCAAGGATGGAGAATAGATGAACAGATAAACTGCTTTGTTTGAACCTTGCTGAGACCTTCAGAGAATTACTCTTCTCTCAAATACAATTTTTCATTCATAGTTTCTTTTTCTTGCTCATTATGACTGAAAGGTTTTAACAGGAATATTTTGAAGAAATTTTAACAACCATGCTGTTCATGCAGAGCTGACAGTTTTACCAAGCTTGAACAGTGGAAAAAAATTTGTTTCACTGTCCTTAGTAGGAACTGTGTTTTGGATAAAACCTTAACTGGTTTGTGATTTCTTGGACATATGTTTTGGGTTTTTTCCAGAGGATCCATCAGATCTGTTTCCAGTTGTTGCATAGCTAGACAGTTTCTCATAAATTCCACTTTCTACACACAACTTATAACTTTCCAATTTTGAGGTTCTGTTGCTGACCTATAGTTATACTGAAGTTACACCTGAAGGTCAGTGGGAAACAGTTCTTCATGTGCATTGCAAATGCATACCTCTTAGGTGGTGTTACCTAGTAATCATTAAATCAGCTCCTTTCTAGTTGTTCTCATGGCTGTGTCTCTCGGAACCACAGAATGATTGAGGTTGGAAGGAACCTCTGGAGGTCATCTGGTTCACTACACCAGCTCAGCCAGAGCTACCTAGAGCCAATTGCCCAGGACCGTGGCGAGACAGCTTCTGAATATTTCCAACGGTGAAATCTCCACAGTACCTCTGGGCAACCTGTGCCAGTGCTCAGTCACCCTCACAGTGAAAAAGTATTTTCTGATGTTCAGAGAAAAACTGCTGTGTTGTTGTGCCCATTGCCTTGTGACTTCTAAGTTGCTCTGTCTGGACTTCAGACTGCCACACTCCTTGTGTGATGTCCCAGAGCAGCTTTGTTCTTCCTTTCTGAGAGACTTCCTGTATTCTTCAATTGCTCTACTTAATCCACTCTATTTGTGGTTGAAGCTTCTCCAAAACTAATTTTGAATATAAAGCTTATGTTGGTTCACAATTTCCATCACATTTAAGGGCTGATGTGTTACTACCACCTTTCAACCAAGAGGCTGTTCTTATAACACATATTTACATCCAAAATGGAGCTCAAAGAATATGTTAGAACATGAGATGTCTTGACCAGCAATCACTTTAGGAGTTGGAGTGGAAATAACAGCTGTGACTGTTCTGATTTAAGAAACGCCTTAATTCTGGTTACCTTTGCACTTGATGTTCCAAGCAATAAATAAGCTTTTGTGCCTTGCTGAGCCCTACTGTGCCCTGTTTGACCCTCTGCAGCTACTGTGTGCTGCTCTGGATTTGAAGACACAACGAGAAGCAGCAAGATCAGAAGACAGTCATCATAGGGTCCATCCGTAGGGATGGAATTTCCCATTCATTTTCAACATTCAGAGTTGAACCACGAGTTTGTGAACTTGTTTGTAAGGCACCTCTCTATGCAAATTCCAAGTCAGTGCAAGTAACCATTTGGGGATGTAACAGGTTAATTTATTCCTGTGCATGTTTTATTTTGTTCCCACTCAAAACCCAACATTATTCCTTTACATTAAAACCATTATCAGATCTCTGTAGTTAATGAGGCAGAGAGACTAGAACACAGCAAATTTTCTTCTACTGAGCTGGAAAAATGTAGTCATTAAAAGAAAAGGCATCACTTGTTATTCCATGAGTCTAAAGGTTATTTGTTTGTTTATATTTTATTTATTTATGGAGAAGAATGAGAATGACATGGCAGATAATTAGACCTGGAATGACATACCTGAGAAGGAATTGTAGAAGCTTTGGAGATATCTGCTGTTTGAAACATTGGCTGATGTGTTAAACATTTCTGCTTTTAGCATTTCCTCCAGCTCCTGAAATGGGTGAATGCTGAGTAAAGCATCAGGCCTCATCAGCAAGGTACCAGCTGTGATACCAGATGGGGTTTGATGTCTGTGAAATTTCTTTGCTATGTCACTGCTCTGTCACAGGCCGCCTACTGTTGCTTAATGTCACCAGGGATTTGGGGGAAACTTCTCCCAGCAGCTCCATGAAGAAGTTACTGCTGGAACCAGAATATGGCTTCCTCTGCACCTCCTCGGTGCTTAGGTCAGTGGTAAGCAAAGAGTCAGCATGCATCTATGGACATGTATGCAGGTGTAGATATATCCTAAATAAACCTATTTTTCCACAGAAAAGAATATTTAGTATGTTCACAAATCAATAATGTATTTTGACAACTAAACAGGCATTAGCAACTAAACTTTTCAACTCTATCAAATCACTATCATCAAGGTGAAATGAAGCTAGCCTTGTCAGCTGCTGCATTAGTTACTTGAACTCAAGGTGCCTAAAAATGCTGCAAAATTTCTGGAAAGATGCAGAGTATGCCAACACTGCTGTCTGCGGTGGGATGCTGAGATACCTCAGCTCTTCCTTGTTAAATATCCTCACTGTGACTAAAGGACTGTACTAAAAGCAGGTCTATTGACAGTGTGCCATTCCCTGCCAGTGGGGATGGGAATGGTGGGTGACCCTGTGCCCCAAGGGAAGACCCACCATCTCTGCTGGCCTTACTGCCCCACGGATCCTGCAGGCAAGGGTAGACATCTGCTGTGCAGAAAGTCATCTTACCTCTGGAAGTGGTTCCAGTTGTCTACACTTCAAATCAACTCTAAATGAAGGAGTATCTCCCTCACTCTTTAGACATGGAGAGATAAGTATTTAAGCTACTTAAATGCTGCTTGATTTGTTTCTTTCTTAGATTTCCAATGATTTAGTTTCTACATGATAAAATGAAGCCAAAAACCACAAAGATTTGTTTAAAAAGGGTAAGGTTCACTGCGAAAATGTTGCTAATAAACTCCCCAAACTCAAAATTTTTACAAGCTCCAGAAAATGACACTTTATATGAAGATGGCATGAACTTCTCTGCGTCACTTTGATTTGTCAGCAGCAGACTGTGGAAACATTAACCAAAATGGAAAATTGCTAGCAAAATTTTAATTGTAATTGAAAACCCATTTTAATTGAACAGATGTTGACTCGATCTAATACACTCTTTACAAAGTAAAATCCTGAAATGAAGAGTCCCATTAATTTAGAGACATGAGTTTTATTTTTCAACCAAGAACATCTCAGAGAGCAGAAGGATAAGATTTAAAACCTCATCTTCACCAAGTCTAGTATCAAAACCATTTTTGTTTAACAGTTTATTACACAAAATGTAGCCAATTTCTGCATGTATCTCCTTAGAAACTAATACTGTTGAGCTCATTATGCCTTCTTTCACATCAAAGATACAAAGAAATCTGCTCTATTTGGGTCTGTTTCTACTGCCAGGAATCTTAGCAGGGCACCTGGGATTCTGTAGTGTTTTATCCATTTTAATACCTTACTCTTTAAAATTTAAAGGCATTTTAGTGAATCTATTGTTCCCAGAACATTGTAGGAAACAGACAACAGATATTGTAGCTATTTTTTCAAAAGCCCTCTATTTAAATGTCTCAGCGTCAGGGGTCTTAATTTCCTTGAACTTACTCATAGTTCAAATAACCTCAAAAAATCGCCCTCTGATTTACAGAAACAGCATCTGAACTTGTATTTGCATTTGCAAGAATGCAAAGAATTTATTTGCTCATAGATTTTCTGTCAGGCATAGTCTCCACCTTTCTAAGACCAGATTTCATCTAACTTAATGAATACATAAACTACATGGTTCTTTAAAACATTTAAAAAAACAAATACCTATACTAAACTTTAAAGAAGGTATCTCAGATTGGATCCCGAGGCATGTGAAAAATTTCCAAAGGACAGACATATCGAGTACAGGGATTCTTTCATTTATTTTCCTCAGGCCTGTGGGGAAATAAAACATTTTAATTGTGTCTGAAAATTGTTTGCAAACTGCTTACCCAGAAGGTTTGCCCTGGAAATAATTTCTTATAGGCTTCTCAGTGAACTACTCTGTGAGCGGACACATGGACATCTTCTGCTGCTGGAAGGAGAGTTCAGTTAGTTGCAGATATCCTCTGAAAACTAAAACCTGATACAAAGCTGCTGCAATATTCAACACTGGAATCTATGAGAAACATAATTTAATGATATGGCACACTTCTGAGTGAGGCTGCACGAACTGGTTCTTTGGGGATCAACATGCTTTTTTTTCCAGAACAATTATGTCAAACTGTGTATTCATGTAAGAGAAATCCCTAAGAGCAAGGTAGTGAAGGCAGCTTTACAGCTGCTGTGTGCTGCTGGAGCAGGGAAAAAAATATCCTAGGCCTGGAATAATAATTCTAGGTGCCAAAATTCTTGTGTGACCCTTTGCAAGACTTTTTAAACAGAGACTGGAAATAAATAAGTGCGCTCCTGTGCTCTAACAAGAACTGTATAAGTAGGAACCAGGGACATGTAAAATCATTTCAGAAGATGAAATACATATTTGTTTTCTTCCATGAAACCATGGCAGTACTCTGTAACAACAAGAAAGGAAGATGCTTCCTCTTGGTTGTTTGATGGGCAAAAGTATAATGCTTTTTCATGTGCTCTACAGCAAAATCTCCATACGCACAAAGTAACACAGAAAACCGGTATGAGTCAAAGAGTCATCTTGTTTATGTGACATATCTGAAAAACTCTCTGCCAGCCAAGGGTGACAATATGTGCAGATACTTTGACAACTGTAGCTTAAGGTAGAGCAAGACCTTCTTAGGATCTCCTGGGGAATATGGCAATGTCCTGTCAGTCCTGAGGGGACTGCATTATGCTCCTAGTCCAGTCCTTTATGTTGGTTGATGATCTTGCTTCCCCACAGCCTTTCCTAAAGCTAACTCCAGTGTGCACGGTGCAGGAGTAGATCCTGTAGTCCATAAAGAGTCTGGTCGGAGGGGAGATTTTGCAAGGAGCTACAGAAGAGCATGGGAGTGCTCCTTCTGCATGCCCATCTTGGAGCATCTGTTCATGTGCAAACTCTGCCTGGGAAGCCTGAGGAATAACAAACTCAGTGCTAAGTGTTCTCAGAATGGACTTGGGGTTTTTTGTCTTAAGCTGAGATACTGTGTGAATGGCAAACTTAGAATCTTGGTTTGTCATTTTCTACGCTCTCTCCCACCAGCAGTGATTGCTCTGCATGCCATGCACTGGCAAGATGGAGAATGGACTTGGCTCAGAAACCACTGAAAGTCTACGGCTAAAAATTTTGAGATAAAGTTGGGTGGAGCAATGCATTGCCCAGGAAGGCATTGCAGATGGAGCAGGTACAGATGATCGCAGTGTGGCATGAAAGGCAACTTCTCTGAGCAGTGGGCTTCTCATGTGGGCTCCTTTCACTGTATTTGCTTGCTCTGAGATTATAAGAAATATATGTCAAACTCCCACAGGACTCAAAGCTGTGTCAGAAAGCTTATGAATGTTGCATGCCTCCCCATAGTTTGCATCTTTCAAACTTCTCTCTTTGCTGCTGAAGCAGCAGCAAAGTTACTATGAAGATAGTTCCTACGTTACCTGCTAAGCTGAAATGTTATGAAAGAAATCCTCGATTTCAGTTTTAGAAGGAAATATCTGAACGCAGAAAAAAAAAACATGAAGAAAATAGAATTGAATGGATCCACCTCATACCAGCTGAGCATTAAACTGCCTCTGAATTGCTTGCTGTATTATGGCATATGTCATCATCATGGCTTGGCTTTGTGAACGAAGATTGCGAAGGGCTCTACCCGCGCATACTACAGGCGCTGATGGCTGAAAAGGCCAATGCGCGACAGACAAGTCCGGTTGCAAAAGGCACAGCAGAGACTCCCCAGGCAGTATCGACTGGACGCGATTCCTTTTGAGTTGTCTTTTCTCCTCAAGAGTGATCTTGTGTGAGTTCTCAAAGGAGGCAGCAGCATTATAGATAGTTTGTCTCCAGGTCTCCCGATTGGAGGCCAGAGTAGACCAATGGTGATGATCAATACGGCTGAGGTTGAGATATTGTTTCAGGGAGAAACAAAGCTTGTTGTATTATGGCATATGTATTTCAGTGAAAAAGCCCAAATCACAGAGTTGCTTTTAGCAACAAATCTCATGAAATACTGCTGTCACTTAAAGCAGATGCAGGTCAATATTATAAGGTCAAAATTAAGTAATTCAAAATTTCTGTATTAATCTCATCCAGAAATGGGATGTTTCATTTTGCCCTACTCAGTGAAAAATCAAGTTTTAACAAGTATTTACACCATAAATTCTCACTTTTAGCACCTCCAGTGAATAGTAGCACTTTAAAATATCTGGGGTTTACTGGAAAATAAATCAGCCCACTGGCAGATTTTACTTTTACAAAAAATACATTACAGCTTCAGGCAGCCTGATTACTGAGCCCAAGATATAACTCTGTGATCAGGAGCATCCATCTATAGGCCAGTGTGAGAGAGCCCACAGCTGTTGTGCAAGGGCACAGGGGGAAACCCCTGCAAAACAGGAGCTGGCCATTGTTCTGTGCAGCACTACTGTACAGAAATGTCAGCTCCAGTAGCAGGATCCACCTTAGCTGTAAGATGGATTTTATAAACTGATGAAGAGTGTGGTATAACCTGGTTGTCTGCAGGAGCAGGTAAGTGGATCTGATGATGCAAAGGCTGTTGAAGGCCTGTGTGCCTATATCTCTGTTTCATCCATGCATCCTGGAGGTATTATTGATAGAGGGCTCTGATTCTGAGAAAAGAGCCTTTAGGACACCTCTTTAGGGATGTAGCTCAAGGAGTGCTCTCAAGGGCCATAGCTCCCTAAGCGTCCATGTAATCACATTGGTTCATACAAGTAACTTCCTCCTAATTCTGTTGCTTTGCATGGTCTATTTCCCTTCTTCTGTTAAATTAAACTGTTTTTATTTTTGGCCTAAAGTAGTATAAGCCTTTTTTTTCTAAATAGATAGTTTGCTCATTTTCCCCTGGGTTTGGATACATTTTCTTTACTTTCGGGCCCCAGGAAAAATACTGGCAAAACACTCTACCACACCTACCATAATTGGTTCCTGTGTAAGGCACGTGGGTGTTACAGAATTAGACAAAAGAAAGTAAACCGGGGCAGTTTAGCTGATAATGCTGTTTCCTTGTAAGGTTATAGAACGTAGCAATGTGTCCTAATGAGAGAAACCTCTCCTTTATCAAGGGAAAACTATTTTTAACCAATTCTTTTAATTGACTTGCAGTAACTCCTTACATGGAGCAGTGGATGTTGAACCATCTCAAAATGCTCTTCTTCTATAACTTCCTGCAAAAAAAGAATCAATTTAGAATATCTATAATTTTTGTGTGCTAAAATAAAAACTACAAATTTGTATTTTGGCTTTAGTTCTGACAAAAGTTGATGTAGCATAGTATGAAATTAAAAGGGAGGAAGAAAGAGTCTGTCCTTTTTATTTACTGTCCCTCTTTTTCTCTCTGGAAAGGTCTGTGTGGGGATGTGTGTGGAAGAAACAAAAGTGTCTAAGAGTCCCAAAATGGTCCAAAGGTCATGTCCACTATCCTGATTTTGCTGTATGAGGGGCCATTTTTTTTTATTGGTCCTTTTAAAGAAGTCAGCGAATACATGAGAACCACTGTAAGCTGAACTCTTCCTGATTCTTATGTGGGGATGCAAAAGGAGATGATGAAAAAGGAGAGGATGGAAAGGGAGAAGATGGAAAGGGGGAGGATGCAACGGGAGAGGCAACTTTCTATTTTCGAAGGTGTCTTGCAAAAGTCAAACTTCGACCACAGAAGATAGTTATAAAAAGAGACTCACCCCTTCTGTTCTGTTCCCTAACTCTCTACAGGTGTTGTTCCCCAAGATGTCAGTGCTACCTGAAGAGAGACAGGTTCTCTTTAATCACCAGATTATGCCAGGTTACCAAAGATGCTAGGTTGTAAGACATGGGCTGTCTGCCATTTAAATGTTGTTATACTCTTCTTGTATAATGAGAGTCTCGGACACTGAAATACTTCCAAGCATTTCCAAGAAGCAGAATGCCTCACAGTTCTCACTCTGGGACAGATTGTTCTGCATTGCCCTCTCTTCAAGTTGAGCCTTGAAGTTAAATTTTAGTTCTCTGTGAGCAAAAAAGATTTTTTCTCCTGATAAATTTAATCTTGTGTTCAACTGGCTTGCAGGTAGTGAGAAATCTACTTTCTTCCCTATGCACAGAGGACTTACATTGCAACCTACAACAGAGCAATTAGTGTTACAAAGAGTTAGGTGCATAAATTCAATCCCCTAGATAACAAGTACATATTAGCTGCATGGTTATGAATTAGGTGTGTTATATATATAGAAAGCCTGTCCCCTGGACAGTTGCCAAATGTAAGAGCAATCAGTTCTCTATGAAATGCTCAGATTAAAAAAAAACAAAGACTCAAAGTAGGCTATATCTGTCCATTTACTGTCCAGGAAGTCCTTGCATCTGATCTAGCAGTGATAATTTTCAAATGTCTTTAACAATAAAAGTAGACTTCTTTAGTTATGAGGTGAGGCTGCAATGTGTGCTAGTAAGCAGAACTAACATCAAGAAGATTGTACTGAGCAATCTGTTCTTTGCAGCAGGGCAATAGCACATAATCAACTTAAGAGCTCAAGTTCATTGACTTTCAGTAGGGCTCAGTATCCCAAGCTGCTAGACTACGAGACAATTTTGGTGAGCCTGAATGGTGCCCTCACACCAGACCTCTCCTCAAAGGCTTATTGTGCACTGTTTTTGGTGAGGTTATCCATGCTAGGATACATTGCCACAGCTTTTCTCATTTTGCAGGACACAAAACACCTTCCACTGACGTGGAGAAATCCCTTCCTACACACCTGGAAGTAATAAATTCCTTTTCTCTATCTTAAGTCACTAAGCCCACCTTCATGAGGGATATTTGGAAACATTACCTGCACATGGGCAGGCCCTTGTGCCTCTTTGCTGGGATGTAATGAACAGGACATGTTTGCTCATCATCCAACAGCAGATGGGTCAGAGTCATGGTGCCCTGCATATCCTGCCATAGCTTCCCAAACTGCCCGCAGTTAGCAGCTTGTTTTTAATAACACAAAGATTCCAAGCAGTCTGTTAAATGCAGATATTTCATAAATTTTTAAAATAAGTAGCTGGGATCCCCACCATGCTATGACTTCTGTTATATGCCTTGTGTGCAGTGGAGTGGGATGGAGATATATTGTGAGGCAGAGCACATCTACAGGGTGCACTATGTCTGAGCTGCCCCCATACTTATCTCACTCCAAAAGAGAGCCAGGGAGGGAACTAATGTACAGTGAGTGTGAACACTCAGGGGTTCTGGCAGCCTCAGCTGTGGACTGCCACACTACAGTAATGTAATGTGCTTGCTGCATCCCCAAATAGTCTTTTTGCAAAAAAAGTAATATGTGTCCATACCAGACAGTAGGAAGCACTAAACCAAAAAAAGAGTTCCTCTCGTCTCCACATAGGCATTGTCCTTCTTAAATTTTATTTACTCAACCAAATATTGTAAAATTACCCCAAAATCTAGGACAAGATGACTAGTGCCTTCCCAGAAAGAACTGCGTCCTTTTCAACTTCTCATACAATGAGGTCATAGCCCTTGTGCTGCTAAACTATGGACTTCTTTTTTAGTTCTTTGTATTTTTTTCCCCATTATGTTATATCCAGAAAAATTAGTCATGTGGATATTTTGTTGTCTGCACTTTTATTTGGCCTGTAGAATGTGCTCAAGAGTGCCAATATTTTAATTGTCCTATATCAATACTTATGACACCTAGCTTATTGTTAAGTGTCAATATCACAATTTTGGCAATCACTGAGCAAAGATTAAATTTATACTTTGAATAATTTTATTCTTTGCTGTCAAAGAGGCCACATTCATACTGCATGTGTCTGAAGTGTGACACTCAGGAGCAGAAAGAGCTCCCTCTTTTTCTTTGCATATGGATGTATAACTCTTAAATTGTTTACATCTACAAAACAATGCATTATGAGACTGGTAATGATAACAGAAAGTTTTCAAGGAAAATAAATCCGAGCAAAGTCTTTTCAGTATTCTAAATCATTTAGATTACAGAAAATAATGTTGTTTTTTTTTTCCTAGAGAGCAGTTCTGTACAGATAGATGGGAATGATGATTAGCTTTGCAATGATAATGAGACCAGTAGTTCGGTTCCTAAGGATATGAAATGCTATTTGCTCTTAGAGTACAGTGATTGCAGAAGAGTCATAAAGCCTCCTAAATCTGTATATCCCAGTTAAGCCCGTATGTCTCTTTCTTAGTAAATGTAGAACAACCTTTTAACATCCCAATTCTGATATCAGAACTCTTAGGATTCTCCAGCCAATACCACACCACATCTCCCCCAAATGATTTTTATCTGAAGGAAAACTACATACAGTTTTTTCCATCAGTTAAGTGCATTAACTGAAGAGTGCTGGAAATCTGCTGCTATCTTTTCCGGATCTGACATCTGCTACAGAAATCTCACAGAACTAGAAAATTGCTTAGGTTGGCAGGGACATCAGGAGGTCATCTGGTCCACCACCCCTGCTCAAGCAGGGCCAGCCAAAGCTGTTTGCAGGAGCATGTCCAGACAACTTCTGAATATTTCCAAGGATGGAATCTCCACTGGCTCTCTGAACAACCCGTGCCCATGCTCAGTCACCCTTACAGTAAAAAAGTGCTTCTTGATGCTCAAGAGGGAACCTGCTGTATTAGATGCTGCTATCTGGTATTTCAGTTTCAAACCCAGCCTGAACATACTGTGAGAGATTTATATTCTTATTATTAGCAGGGAAATTACAGTTTTCCTGATAGCACTATCTCTTCTGCTGTCGAGGAGGTCAGCTGTGTTATTGTTAACACAATGATGGTAACTCACAGGGCTGAAGAGTTTCTGTTTGTTGTAGCATCCATCTAATGCATTCACATGGCCTATTGTGAAGGGACCAGGATATCTCACCTTTTTATATTCTAAACTTCAAACCATTTCTATGAAATATGGAGAGGTTGTTGCCTTTATGTTTTAGCTGGGGAAACCAGAGACAAGAGAAAGTAAGTATTTTGTCAAGGGATACCCATACGAGTAGCTACAGTAGAGGAAGGCATTCATCCCATTTCCCAGAGACTCTCTTGCAGTCCTTGCTCACAGGGAGAGTGTGGCTTTTCTCCTCACCTGGTGATGATGCTGCCTTTCACTGAAAAAAGACTTTATATAGTGCCAACCAGATAAAAACTTCACCTGACATAACTCCTCTACTGTCATTGATGTTGTGTGTCACCATGGTTCAATGAGGATATACCTCAGATGCACCAGATAGAAGTACTTTTTAATAGAAAAATATTTAATTTTGAATTCTAAAGTCAAAACAAAAGGTTGGTGATATTTACTTTTTATATCCAGAGTATTTGATACAACATTCAATGTTTTTCTTTTCTTATTTGCATGCATTTTATGGTTGTAAAAAAAGACTAAACAAAATATTGATCCAGAAATAAATCTTTCTCTTTAGATAGATTTCAGACTGGAGAAACTGAAATAAAATATCCTGAGCTACTTTCAGAGAAAGAGAACCAGCACATTAAAATCCAGTGAGTACTAGCTACAGGTCAAGTGGAAAATTACAACTAGACTTTTATTATATCAAACTTCCACTGCCTTTGCTAGCTAAAAACTTACAATATCAGCTCTTCTCCTGAAAATGGTTGCATGGTAGCAGAAATTGTGTAAAGGGATGTAACAGGTTCCCTCTGACTTAAGAGCAGACAACAGGTTTTAACACGTGCAGGCATTCTAAGAGCTAGATTTTTTTGGACAAGAACATTCTTCCTACCAGCCTCCATCTCTACATTATAAAATAAAATGATGGCATTAGCAGGCACCTTCCTATTTCTAATTCCTAACAACAATCCTAGACAAACTCTACTGCCTATCTGTCACCCCTAACCAGACAACTCTCACTGGAAATGAGTAAGATAAAAGGGTTTTGTTGTGTTTTCTTACCTCAATGCTTACAGGCCAGATAATCTTTTTGCTGGAATAGGAGACAAGACAATTTTTTCTCTAACTTCAGCTTTCATAACCCAGCTGCTAGTCAGAGATTTTTAGTAGATTTGTTGTTGTTGGGTTTTTTTGTTGCTGTTGTTTGGTTGTGGTGGGTTTTTTGTTTGTTTTGTTTTATTCTTTCTCTGGCCTTGTCTAGATGCCAGGGCTCTTTCTTGAATGGTCCCCTTCTGTCAGGATGAGTCTCACTTTTGCATGTTGGCACACAAGTTCACTCTGCCATAGTGGTGGGATATTCGAGTGGTGATATTAAAAACTTCTTAAGTTCTGACATAAAATCTGCAGGAAATCAGTATTTTTGGCACATTATAAAGTATGTCTGAGTTAGAACTATAGGTTACATCATTTTTATCAAGCCTTTAGAAACATCCTGTTGACACTCTTAAGTAGCTATTCGTAAAACAATTATTTTCTGCCTTGAAAACTAACTTTTCTTTAAATAAACTTATGCTTAAAAATAAATATGCATTACTTAAGACTCTTCCCATCATTAACTTTGTGTTTTCCAATCATAAGTAGAGTGTCACTAATATGCAAAAATACAATGGCATATCTTTAGGTTTTTGCTACATGTATAAGATTCACAGAACTAGTTATACATAGATTAAAAAAAAAGACAGGCTGGAATATAACTAGCACTGAGAAAACAACTGCCTTCCCTTCCTTTGTGAGATACATAACAGAGCTTTATACATCTCTTAAATAATAGCTGGCATCAATTGCAGGATGCAGGTTTGGACTGTATTCTTGCTTTTGAACCCTACAAGGGAAAAACTAATGCATTAACTTTGTATTTCCCCTGTTTGATTTCTCACCTCCAGTCATTGGGGTGAAAGCTTGCTACTTTCTTGACTGGCTGTTTGTAGCAGAGGTAGTGTCTGACAGCTCCGCTTGCTCAACCTGTGCAGTGGTTGGTGAGCGGGGAGGCACTACTGAGTTCATCTCAGCCCGATAACTGAGCAGAAGATCCCTGGAAAACTGAGGCAGTGAAAGAAATAGCATGAAAGCTTCCATTCAAGGCAAACTTTGCTGTGCATGCTAAAAAGTGGCCATGAGAAGAGCTCCCCCTCCATCACCACCAAGCCTCCCTCTGGTGACCTGGGGAGCCAGGCTTCTGCCAGGGTGGCAACACAGGAGCACATAGCAAGATGGCATAGTGTGAGGGGATGTATAGATATGTGTTGTACTCCATCAGAAAACACAGGTGTTTCTTTTCCTCTTACATCTTCAGTGTGATTATATGGATGGTTGCAGTCACTCCCTGGAATGCTCGTGCATCATCATGAGTGGAGTCCTATTTTCTAGCAAGTAGCTGACTGTATCTTCCTTCCAAACACCAAACACTTTGTACCGAACACCATTTTGTATCTACTCAGGCTAAACTATTTTCCTTCTGACATATCTCTGCTAATGTCTTCTCACTTTCCACATCAGGTTCAAATCTGACTTTTTACCCTTCAAAATCCACCCTTTAATTTCACATCTGCACACAACTCTTGTCATATTTCCTTCCCATCTTCAAGACAACAGAGACTACATCTTCCATGTCTTTCTACGATCCTTCTCTTTTATGACTGCTACTGGAGGGTCCACCAAATAGTCAATATCTCTAGCATGAAGATCTCTGTCAAGCTTTTCAGTAATAAATCCAAGAAAGGAAACAATATTTGCTTTCTTACATGCTTTCATCATTCTTTGTTTTCCCGGGGTAGAAGCTAATTACTGTTTAAAGTGAAATTTATTTATCTCATGCCATGTTTCTAGTGGATGAAACTAATAACAAGAGAGAAAACATCAGCAAATATTTACTTTCATGGCTTCCTTGTTATCTACCTCTTCCTTTCTAAAAAGAGAGCTTTTGGAGTCCTTTGTGTTTTTGGTAGCACTGGTGTTATTCCTTATGCTGCTTCTGAGACCTTCCTGCAGCTCCCCATCCTTCAACATGCTGGGATGACATTTCTACGTCTGAAATAGCTACAATTATATATCAGCTCTCACTTTCTCCTGTCAGCCTTGCTTGTCTCTCCATCTCACACCTATCAGCACTATTTTAATGTCTGTTATGCCAATAATTCAGTATCTAAGCCATTCAGAAATATTTCTCCCTTGAATTAAAAAGCCTACTTCTTACTTCCTCTGCTGTCGTTCTGTCATTTTGTTTGTTTGTTTGTTTGATTTCTGGTGATTTTTTGGGTTGTTGTTGTTGTTGTTATTTTATTTGTTTCTTTGGGGTTTTTTTGTTGGAACACTATACTACCACCTTCTCCCCTGAATGTTTTGACTAAATTTGTTTCATTTGAAACACGATTTTAAAAGGCACAGTAGTGATGTGAAGGATAACACAGATTAGAAGCTGAGGCAGCAGACTATCCTTTGTCTCACAGGACAGCAAACATTTGAAACTGGATATATGCTGAGCACACAAGGGTTTGTTTTTCTTTTTCATTAAAAGGAAAACCATTACCTGTAGACTTGAGCAGGCATTTCTGCGTAGGCAGTGGGGAATACCACTGACACTGAACTATTTTCTGGGAGAAATGATTAAAGACCTGCTGCTGGTGTGTCCCAGCTCCAAAAAACACTGTGGTTACTGAACAGCCTCAACTTAAGTGCATAAACAAGTCTATGTACCAAGGAGGTCTTTCTACCAACTCAAAGAGATATAAAGGAAATATGGCTATTGGTACATAGGTACCAATGCAGAAACCTGATAGAAAGAAGATAAACTTGGAGAATTGAAATAACAATATATAAATCACATGAGAGAATAGGTATTTAAGAATTAATTGTTCCAGCAGGGGAGGGCTGCTACACATTAAAGAAAGTCTGGAAGGAAATGACTGGATTTGATCAATGCCCTACATTTTTTATCGATTCTTTCATGGTGATTTCACAGGATCCCCAGCAGCTGCAACTTCAGACCTATATAAAGGGCACACTATGAAACTGTCCTATAATCACCCAGACCACCTGGACTGTGACTGCTTTTAGGGAGTTACTAAACAATCCACCAAGGCAGAAAACACGATAATAAAGACAGGTCTCATTCCTACCCTCTTCCTTCTGCACTGTTGTCCCTGATGGGACATCATACTGAGGCTATATTTTTTGGCCTGGTAGATATTTTGAAGCTGCTATCTCTTGGAGCAGCTGGTTAGAAAACTCATAAGCAGAGAACCATGATCTGATGTAGTCCTCATGGGATCAGCTCACAGGTCCTAGTCTGAAGCATTATTAAACAACTATCTGGTAATGCTGACTGTAATACACTTATATCCAGCAGCCATTTAGAACTGAGAAAAGCTCCCAAAAGACAGGAGAAAAACTCCTAGCCCCACAATCCAATATCTCTTACCCTCAAAATCCAAAACTGCATAAAAATGATATAGTTTAATCAAAGGAAATGAAAAAGTCTTGGTAGGAGAATAAAATGTAGGTGGCAGGGAGATTGCATAAAAGCATTAGATTAGAAGCTCATAGTAAATATACTCCTATCCAAATGAATGAGTTCAAGGAACAGTCAGTTTAAGACATGAATGTTAGTAATAAATCTTTTCCGGCCATGTCAGAAGTCACACATCTCTTCGAAGACTTGTAGGTCCAAAAGTTAGTTGAGTTGTAAAGGGATTGCTCAAACATGATAAAGAAGTAGTAGAAAAGCAAAGAGTAATATTTCCGCCAGCAGTCAGTATGTCAGAGCCTGGGCCTGGTCTTACTCGCTCAGTCTTCCTTTACAGGAGAAAGAATAGGGGAACCATCTCAGTCAGAACTGTCATCAAAAGATGTTTTAGGACAATTTAAAAAAAAATCAATAGAGCACTGCCAGAGCTCATAGCATTTGCCCAGTGGATCTTAAATAATTCAGAATTGAGTTGTTCATGCTCTCAGATGTGGTGGATAACCTATCACTTAAATTGGCCTCAGTACAAGAAGAAAGGAAGAAAGCACATAGAAGACAAGTTTTTAATAAGAACTCTTGGGAAATCTGAAAAATTACAGGCTAGGAAGTCGTACTTTTGTACTGGGCAGATTAGTAGAAGCTATAATAAATAACATTACTAGCAATATACAAAAATTAATAATAGGGGACAATTATTGTAGGTTTTGCAGGAAGAATTAACGGGTCTCAAGCCTGTTTCAGTACCTGGATAACTCTAACTTATTGCTTATCAGTATGCTAGTTTATTTACTGGGCTTGGATTTCAGAAAGGTTTTTGATTATATACCCATCTAAAAAGCTCTTAGAGAAAATAGATTGCTATGGAGTAAAAGGGAAGGCCCTCTGCAAGAGTAATAGCTAGCAAAAAGATAGGAAAGAGGACAGGAAGAAATGATAGGTTTCAAAAGTGCTATGTTGGGACATCTATTGCTGGATATTCATTCATACATGAGCCAGAAAAGGGGTTACATGAAGTCATCACAAAACACCAGTATAGGCAAGTTTTCTGACTCTGCAAAACTGTTTATGGTAGTTTAAAATAAAGCTGTACACAAAGATCTACAGAATTATATTGATCTAAACAATTGTTGACAGTGGCAAAGAAATGGACTTACTAAAAATAAGCCTGGCATTAACAATTGCTTAGCAAAAAGATGGATCAGATTTATTGTAGGTTGTTTTATGAAAATGTCATCCCAGTACTCACTGTGATTTAAAATGAAAGCACATGATTAAGTACTATCAGGCAAGGAGTACAGATCCAGCATTTAAAGGTCATTATAATAAAACATAAACTCTATCCCATTCCTGCATTCTGGGGTTTGGTTATCTCACCTCTAAGATACAGAGCCAAACAAGAGCAAGGAGAATGATCAGAACTGTGGTGTGGCTTTCAAGCAAGATGAACTTCAGCCAAAACACACCAAATGGAATTAGTCTGCAACAGGTTCAAAACAAGCATGTCATGCTTTGTCAAACCACACATCAAATAAATACATTGCCAAAAAAAAGTCTCGGATACCAAAGTACAAATAAGTTTGACAGCAGATTAAATGAAAATAGAAAAAAATGTCCAATAAAGTTTCATGATACCATGCCATGCCTTGTTCAGCAAATCTCAAATCTGCAGCTTTCTGTGAGCAAAGAAGGTAACTAAAGAAATATCACCTGTCTTCCTCTTATATTCAGTAAATAACCAATATTTAGGATCAAGGTAGATACTCTTTGTCTGAACCCAGTTCAGGTGTTCTTATGTTTTAAGGTGTGCAGAGAATCAAACTGTAGAGGTCACATCTCAGAAAGGGTTGTGACGAGGTTTTCTCTAATGACAAATTATAGCTCCCACTGAAATCCATGCAACATTTCTGAGAGCAGGACCTCGGAGAGTGTAACACAGTGGATGTCAAGCAACTTCCCATGCTGTTATTCCAGCTGTCCAGTGAAGCTATTTAGGAATGTTTTTGCACACAAGTAATAACACACACTTGTGCAGATTATTCCTTCTAGAAACTAGAAGTATTTGATTAATAGCACAACACTATTTTGACTATATTCAGTCCATTACACTTAAACAGCTGCTGCCATAGTCCCTTCATGCAAATATTTGCTTCTTGACATTCATGCTCCTCATTAAACACCAAGATTGAGGAACATCTGCCACTAAACCTTCTTTTTTAAAAATGATTTTGTAGAAGACTTATCAAGACTTATTTGTTAGCTTTCTGAAACTCCTTCTGCTAAAAATCAGTGACTTTTTAAAAGAAAAAAAATTATGTCGTGCCTTCTGAACACCCCCTTTATGTATTCATAAACATTCCCAGCCCAAAATGAATCCTGGATCATAATCAGTTTACTTCTTTGCTCAGCCAAGGACAATTTTTTCAAATCTATAAATGTCAGCCTTCTGTATGATGATTAAAACTCTTGATGGATCCAAAAGTCTCAGCCACAACCTGCAACATGGAAGTTACTGCAAAGATTTATTTTTATTCTCCTTGTTTCACTGGCCTCAGTTTTTATCTTGTGGTTGAGTAATTGGCTTCACCAGGCCACAGGTTTTCCCATTCATTCCCTTTGTTCCTTTATTCTCAATTTCAGGCATTTGGTGTTTGCAGGAAGAGGGGCCACATCATTCACTCGAGGAAAGCCTCATAAAGTGCATGGTGCTCCCCACAAACTGGTGCTCCACCCAGGTGATCTCCTAAGTGCTGGTAGCTGTCACTCAGAGTGGGAGTAATTTTTCACATTTTCAGTTAAAAGTTTAGTGATGAGAATGCCCAGCAGCCTGTAAGAGATCTTGAGTGCTGAGGACAACTAAGCTCTGAAGAGGGGAGATGTGTGAGTGCTGCTCTTGATTACCGGCTCAGACAATCTTCATGACTGACACTGCAGTTTTCTGACCTCAGTTTCAAAGTTCAGATCAAGGAATTAGATCTGGACTTAACTTTCTATTTCGTCTTAGGCTTCTATAAATACACTGGCTTTGCAAATGTAGGCAGTACAGTCATGCCAAATGCTTTCACAAAGACAATATTATCTTCCCTTCTATTTCAACTATTAAAAATTATTTTGTTTTGTTTCATAAAGTAGGATATTTATTTTTAACATGACTACAATGATGAAACATCTACATATGTATATAACTCTGGTCCTTCAGAAACATTCAGAAACAAAACCATACTGAGCTCTAGCCTAGTTTCAGTACTGCTCAGTGTTCATGTTTCCCTCCAGCTAAAGCAATGCCTAAGACTCTTCTATTTCCCTGCTGGGTGCAACACCTCCCTTGATAGGGGTTGCTGACTTGGTGGTCCTTGTTCTTCAAATTGTGTAACTATCTGTACAGTGTAGAGCAGTTGCATAAGGAACCAGTAAGAGTGTCGTGCCTGCTGCCCAGGGTACCCACTTATAAGGTGAAAAATAATGGGAGGGAGTCAAACTTTGTATCCTTCTGCTGTGCCCTGGGCAGTGCTGGGACATATGACACACCAGTAGGTGGATGAGGATTTGTTTCCCTAGCCACTGGTTGGAGAACTGCATCCCCTCTGCCTTGTCTCACAAACATTATTTACTATGAGATTCCAGCTAAATTCATAATAATCTATAGGTATTTGACAGACACAAATCAGTTGAAAAGGAGGGTTTTGTGGGGTTTATGCTTTTCTAGAGGAGCATTTTGGTGACCATCACCCTGCTACAATTGCTGCAGCTGCTGCCACACATTTTCCTTTGGGGATAGTTCTGAGAAAAGAAGGTGTAGTTACTCATTAGGTTGATGACTTTCCAAGGCAGGAAAAGCAAGATACCTCTCAGTGACCTGGCACTGCAAATCCTCCACCTAGAGCATGTTTCCGGATTATGGTTGAAGCAGGTAAAGCTCCACTGCACAGGTGCCAGCACAGGTTGGTATTGTGTCTGCAGATTACAGGGTTATACAATCCCCGCTGGCACTATTTTTATGATGTGAACTAGAATTTGACTCTTGCCATCTGAAAGACCGCAGTGTAACACAGTGGTGTAAGTTTTGGTTGCTTAGCTCCATATAGCTCTGTTTAGCAAAAGGGTATAAATAACTGTGAACAAATAGACTTACAAAATTGTCACCAGCAAATTACCCATTCTTTGCCTCTTGCTATGAGACCATTAAAATATTTTAGATATTTATAAAAAAACCTTCCCTCTTTCATGAGAGATGAATGGAATTTTCTGAAGTGTTGATCTGTCCTCTTGCATGTTTATTGAATACATTTGGCATGTGAATGTTTATAGGCATTCCAAAGATATCTATAAACATGTTGTACAAAAGATATTTCAAATCTGAAAGGTATGATACCTATAACACTTATGTTGAGCTTACAGACAAACAATTTTGTATTGAAAGCAAAAAATTTTGCATGGAGCTGCACCTCTTCTGAAAAAACATACCTCTCCACAAATGAAATATTTCAAATGAAACCCCAGATATTGCTAACACCATTACCTTATATTTTCCTTAGAGAAAATGTGAAAACTGTTCTCCTAATCCCAAAGGTCTTAAGAATTAATACCTGAAAATACTCACTGACAAGCACATTGAAGGCTGGGGTCAGCTACTCTACTGCCTGTACCAGGCATCTGATGCACCCAAAGACTTGAAGGCAAAGTCACAGCAGTTTCTTGGAGGAAAAATTGTTGAGCTGTGACCCTTTCACATGTCCTCAAGCCCTGAGCATTCCCCTGATCACTCAAAAGAGATAGTCTCCAGATGCACACACAGCTTGAACTGTTAGTTATAAACAACAAAGATTTGCCACAAAACTGTTCAGAGAAATACTGATAAACTTTCTGGACTTTTGATTGTTTATTAGAAGTTGATTTGCCAGGGACTACAAGTCTTAAATAAGAATGTCCAGGATTTTAAATGTAAACAGTGAAGGTTTAAACAATTTATAAAAGAAAATGTACAAACTGGTTTAGTGTTCTTGTTGTCCCATAAAGTGTTAGTTTTAAAAACAGGAACAGTATTTTTGTTGAACTCTAATTTCTGGGACAAAAAGGTTTTGAATTTGAAGATCTAGACTCTGGATGAATTTGTAGAGCAGTTTACAAGGAAAAACAATAATTTCCATTATTTTTGAAAATTTCTTGAGTGTCCCAGTGTGAATCTGGTCCTGGGCATTTCTGTGATAGGGAAAAATATTTCTCCATGACATATCTTGGACTGGTGCTTTTTTTTTTCCTGCAGCCTCTGTGTCTGTAAGTAAATTAACAAGCTTTTTCTGTGCCAGATAGGGATGTGAATGTGTGGAGGAGAAGATGGTGGAGGCATGGAAGGAGTCTTTAAAGACCAAGACAGCTATAGAGCCATTTCTTACATCATGAGTGCCATGGAAAGTCTATGCAAATTAGCAAAGAGGAGTAAAACAAACCTGTAAGAGAAGCTGCAGCGGAGCTGCCTCTGTGACTGTGGTCCCAGCAGAAATTGCTGCCTCATGACGCCTATAAATTTCCTAATATTAGAGGGGGCTGGAAATCAAGGTAGTAACATCAGGCAAGTAGAAGCTGATACAGAGGCTTTTTCTGTTGCACTGTCTCTGAGAGAAGCTTTCTTTAATCGTATTATGGTAAACCCAGCATCAGGTCTTTCCCTTATGTTGTTTTGACAAGAGAAAGGAGCTGGCAGGAAGGCTGTATCTATATTAATGAATTAACCAGCAGTGGGAGTGCTCAGAGGCCATGGATGTCTGCCCTGCTTGTCAGCATTACTTTGGCCTGGGCCAACCAACACTTTCTGAAACACTTCCCAAGCCTTGATTTGACATTAGCATAGGAATAGTCTGAAGAGAAAACATGCAGATATTCCTGCAATTTTATGTTCTCCAAAACACAAACAAAATCTATAGAAGTATTTTCTCTGCCTCTGGTTCTCTGCCTGACTTTTTTTTTATTTTTGACCACTGTCAGCAATTCTATTAAATAGCTATTATCCCCATAAGCATTCTGCAGATGCCAGAAAGAAATGAGCTATTAAATATCAGTAATTAAGGTATAATTCTGTCAGATTATTTATTCTGGATTTACTGCAAGTCTGATGGATAGCTAGACAAAAAGTTACTCACAAGTGCCATTTTACCAATGCCTCTTAACAGCGTCTTGTTTTCAGAGTTACTTTTTACTGCATTATCATCATTATTTCTTAAAAACTCCATTGAATTTTATTTTCTTCTCTATTTCCTTTCTCCCATTAAAAGGGAAGTATTACAGCTTTTTTTAAAGTTTCAGACCAAAGGTCAAGATGTTTGCAGAGGCCTCAGACACACCTGGATTAGACTTTGCAGCACGTGTGGTGATAAAAGTGCTGCAGTTGGCAGCAGTTTGTGCAGGTGGGCTCTCAGGATGAGGAACTTGGCATGGAGCAGCTGCTGGGATAGCACTGCCTCAGCTCTGTAAGCTGCAATATGTCTGAGTGCTCATTTATTGACCTATTGAATTTCACTTCTGAATATACTTTGGATTACCTTAGGAGGCCTGGAGATGCCTGTGGGACAGGAGAGGACTTAACAAATAATAAACACTTAATTTTTTTCCTCGATGAGTAGGCCTATGGCTAACAAGGTTTTATTAAACACAAGCTCTAAAAATATTCAAATTAGTAAAATATACCTTGCCAGAAATTTATATATCATGTTCTCAAGCCACCAAAATATCAAGTACTTAACTTACAAAATTATGTTATCTGAGCTCCAACAAATTCACACAAAAAAAATCCTGTGGCTTTGAACAGCACTAAACAACTTTACATTCTCTCTTATTCAGCAAGTAAATTTAATTTTGAAGGTAAAACAGCAGAGGCTGACCAAAATCATATTCACATTAATTCTCCTTCAGGGTTGCTATGGCATTGGTTGAAATTTCTGTGTAAGACAAAATGAGCCAATCATTTCCATGTGTAAGATCCATCTCCAGTAGTACCAGGAAGGATGGCTACCACTTCCAGAGATGTGAGGCTTCGCTGTCTCCCTCAAGCAATGCTGACACCAGTTTCTAATGTGAGCAGGTTTGTCCGCAGACGTTTACTGTGAGAACTGTAGTGCTGTCCTTGTCACAGAAAAGCAGCTTCTTGTCCCACCATCACAATACTGTTGCTGTTCTCATGTATTGCTGTGGAGGGATTTATTGGCCAAATAAAAAGTTAGTACCTAAAGAGTTACAATAACACACTACACTCATACTAGACATCAGAATTTCAATCTCCAGAACCTTTTTGATGCTCTTAATTGGAAGTCTCATAAATAATCCACTCTTTTTAACACTTCCTAATGAATACTGAGCAAAAATAAAAACAAAACCAAGTTGAGTACAATGCTCATTTCTTAGGCTAGAAACCCAGGGGGTATCAGTCATCAGTCTCTTCTCTTCCGGATCAGAGAATCAAAGTGAAATTCAGCATATGGTCCTGTGGGCAAACATCATGACCCCCAAGTTGTACCATTCAATCCAGATGCAATTTAAAACACTAAGACAAGGATTCATAAACAAATTCACAGGTATTTCCATCCCTGTAACTGAGCTGATATGTAACCCTAAGACAAGGATGGCAGTACCTGTGATACTGAGAGGGGGATGCCGTCCCTGAGGTATGAAAAGGAGGTACTCAAGTATCTCAGTGCAACATTGGGCAAAGACTTTCTGAGAAAGTGGTACTGAGAGCTTGAAAACATTTCCTGAACTTAATACTTGAAATTCATCTTTGATATGCACAAATAGCATAGTTTCCTTTGAAGGTGTATCTGAAGTGCACCTCAGAGCCTATGTGAATCCTCTCCTACATGTATAGATCTATTCTTCAAAAATGTGTGTTGCTTTAAATCTTGACCTGAATTTTCAGGCTCCAGACTCAAGCTTCTCCTTTTATCCAAGACATAGTACAACAGTTTCAGGTTACCCAAATTCATATCTGCTTAGAAACATACTAATATCAAAGTCATCACATAAAGCAAGGTTAAACTAAGACAGAAATCTGTCTGGCAGGTGAAAGACTGCTACTTTATTCACTAAGCCTTATAATCTTTTAAATTGCAGTTCGTTGCCAAAGAAGATTATAGAAGAACACCAGCCCATATCCAAGTGTTACAAGTCTATATTTGGTACCATGTTGAACTTCTATAATGAAGGTTGAAGAAGATTGCCAAGTGTAAAAGATTACCAAGTAGGTTGATAGACAAGTAACAGAGCTGCATATCAGAAGATGTGAAAAAACAAATTTGTACATTTATCAGTACCTACACAGACCCTTTCCTAGCTCTTTCTTATCACGGTTCAAAGCTCAGTGCTGTTTCTGAGCTGTTTGAATTAAAATTTAAATTCTGAACAAATGATTTAAATGCAGATTTTGATTTTCATAATTTGATGACAGGACATTTTTAACAATATTTTTTTATTAATTCATTAATAATTTTTCCTTGATTAGTATACACACACATGGAGTCTCTGCAGACTTCTTCAATAGCTCATCGACTGGCCTCAGGAGGCTGCCTGGGTGCCCTTTTTCCTCATGCAACAAAACATGCTTGTGTGAGAAGAGCTAGAAAGGGCAGAAGTCTAGCCCACAATTTACATGCTATCCTTTTGGTAACAACAAAATGACACTAAAAGTCCTTTCAAACCACAAAAGGCCCTTCCTGTAACCAGATTATTGGAGTGGACTCAATGTTTTGGAATGGGCTGAAGTAATAGAGAAAGCTGAATCATTGGCAGAGGAGGCTGACTCAGCATTACCTCTAAAACAACCCACTTACAGGCTGACACATTTTCCGAGAAAAATCACAGCTTTTTTAATTGTTATTTTTAAAAGCATGAGCATGGTGGGCCCTCTGCTACTATTTGTAGCCACGAGGAGGAATGGCTGACCATCTTCTACACGGTGCAAAGGATGTAGTCACATGTGCCTACACGTACTCTCACAAAATATATTTTGTGGGCTGGAAAGGAAACTTAGGGATAGACTAAGAAAGGATTATAGCAAATGTTACTGGTAGCTGGGCAATATCTGATGTTAGCCCTTAAAAAAAAGATATTTTCCTCTTCTGCCGTATTTTCTCTGTAAATGCACAAGTAAAAAAATTAAACCTGAAATAATTACAGATATTAAAAAAAATGGATTATTACTTAGGATTATTGTTAAACTGCAAAACTTGATCCAACTACTCACATAGGTTTGAAGAACTGCAATCCTCTCATGAGAAATCTGTCCAGGCAAAACAAATCCAAACAGCTTAAATATTCAGATATCACTTTGCTATAAGGAGTTTCACAAGGAATTTCTGATCTGCAGTATAAAACGCTCTAAAATATTGATAAATCATTTAAAACATACAAAAGCAAACTGCAAGCTCTACCATGACAACTGATAAAGGGAAAGGTGGTTAATTTGGAAAAATTTGTCAAATCAACCATCGGTCCCTATAATTGCAGTTGAATCAAATAGATCAGAAATTTATAACAATTTTGATGCCTCTGGAACACTTGTTTTAACAACAGAGAGCCCTGTCAGAATAAGTGTCTGCTGCATGTACAAAAAAATTGAACACTATCCAAATGCACATACATAGAAGTTCCTGCTTTATAAAACACTTTAATTGAAGACGTATTTGCTTTTTAATGTGCAAGTATCAGACAAGCGAATATTTGCCACATTGGCCAAGAGTAGCAGAAATTTAATTCCCTCATCTCGTTGTCCTCTTCTCTACCCAACCCTGAATGAAGTCGAAACCTTGGTTATGAACCCAAGGTACAGGATGGCAGCTGACACCAGGCTGCCAAGCAGTGCCATCTAGGGGTAAACCGTCGGGATTGTATTTTCTGCATTACTCAGACTAGAGACCAGACCTCTAGTTGCTGTGGAATAAAACACATCAGGACTTGTGTCCCCTAAAGATGATCTGTTTTTCCAGCTCTGTAAGATGACCTAAAAAAAAAACCAAACACCACTTTAGTCCTTACAGCCTCATATCTATGATAACACCTCCATGAAGTCGTGTAAAGATCTCTATAGTACTTTAGTGGGATTATTAATGATGCCATTGTTTGTTCTGAGTTATTTGCTTTTTTTTTTTTAAATTCTGTCTCTGTAATAAAACTCTGCTTTAGTTAATGCATCTGATAGATCAAAAAAGTCTGAGGGAATTTTGATAAAAGTTTGTATTTCTGGTCACACAGGTAGAAAAGCAATAAAATAAGAGATCTAGCAGGACATTCAGGAACTAAGTGATGACAAAGATCCCAGACAGTTCCAGAGATTCCCTGTCTGTTTATACAGCTGACTTCCTCAAAAATGAATGCAGTATTCTGGGTAGTATCCTGATACATTGTGAGGTGGGCTTTCTAAGTCCTTTGATCACAGCAGCAAACTCGAACTCAGCACCCAGATGAGATTAATAAGGAGTTTACAGCCCTTTTAAGTGCTCCATTGCCTCTCCTGGAAAGGATGTTTTTCTGCAAGACACAGATCCAAGCAGCTTTGCTTAGACATGATGTGAAGGAAGATGGTAAAATATTAATTCTCCACAATCTGAAGCTTCTTTAGGCAGCTGAGTGAGTGCTGTGGTGTGTGCTGGGAGAAGGAAAGTTATTGTGATAATCAAGACCTGGTGCAGCTACCTACTCTGTTTCTTAATTTGCAACATAAATAACATGAAAGCTGCAAAGATGATGGTATGTGTAATGCAAAAAAATAACTTTAGTTAGGGTCTATTCTAGCTCAACTATACAAACCACAGCTGAAATAATGGTTCTTTCACTTGAGAAAGTGTATCAAGATGCAGAAAAGATCAATGCACAAGGGAGTTTTGGTCTTGACATGATAGAGAGGTTAGAGAAAGGGAAATTTTGTAATCTCCTTCTTGCGATCATGAATTGATGTAAGAAGAGATTAAGTGAGTAGCCCAAGATTATTTAGGAAAACCTATGTCAGAGGCAGGAAACAAACTGAAAAAAAGGAACCAAAACAAAATACAGAGTTGGTGGTTTGAAGAATTCAGACCAGAACCCAGGAGGCATGTTTTTTGGGAAGATAATTTAAGCACTGGAACAACTGACTGAGGTTGCTCTTGTGTTCATTATCACATTTGAGTGCATCACACTAGGATGGAAAGTCTTTCATAGAAGATGGGACTCCCCAGGTCCAAATACCATTCACTGGTTTTCAGAGGCAAACCTCTGTTGTTCTGCATTTTGAGAAGGTCTCTGGCCTGTGCGGGCAGGAGTTCATGGCAGTTTATCATGATTGCCATATCCAACCTTAGCCTTGAGGAATCACAAGACCCTTCTCTGTCACAACAAATGATTCTTCTCAGAATATTAAATATGCTAATAATCAATCCATTACTAATTATCCTAATGATGGATTAGGTACTTATTGAAAATCTTGGTGAGTTCTTGCAGCAAACAGAAGTGACCACAGCTACCCCTTTACTACTTGGAACTGATGATTCACTGCTCCAGCAGCATTCCAGGTCTCATGTGAATGTGAGGATTTCCTGGGATGCCACAGGAGAAGAGCAGAGAAGAACCACCGAAGATGCAGGAGAGCTTGGAATGGAATAGCTGATCTTCTGAGAAAAAGAAGTGAGCTGTATCAGGGCCAGCCTTTGAAGGACACTTGCACACAAGGCACACGCTGTGGTGTCCGGAGTCTGCTGTTCCTGCTATGGGTCACACACGCTGCCACAGCACAGCTGCTTTCCCTGCAGCTCACTCCAAAGCCTTGCTGGCTGAGAGGAAGCAAGTTGCTCACTTGCTATTAGTGTGTGGAAATCTGTGGCCTGTGATACCAAAGCTCATTGAGATTATCATGGCTGTCTCTGCCTGGATTAAAATACATCATTTTAAGCCACTAGGTTGTCTAGTTCTCCAGCCTGAATTCCTGCATCATTTACCATGACAGCAAAACCCACCATGTGTAAGTAATGAGTGTAACTCCAGTTTCTGTGTTTTAGTGACTTCACAATATGAAACTGTACTGAATAATTCATTATAGATATTAACTGTGATTCTATTATATTTTTCAAATAACATTAAATGCTGTAATATGCAACTGTATGTGGTATGCTTTTTCTACTTAACTTCTGACTTAGGTAATGAAAGGACGAGAGAAAAAATCAATGAAAAACATAAGGAAGTCTGTTTGAATTCAAAGGCAGATAATTTGTGAACCTTGTGAACCTTGGCTTCTGAAAGAAGTCGATTTTGGAATACTTTTTTTTTTTTTGGTGTCAGATTGAAAAAACTTTCCCCAGAGCAATCAAAAGAAGGAACTAGAATTTTAAGCCACTCATCTGAATCAAGGGGGATCATGTTGAATTACATGCCTAGTGTCTCTTTGAAAGCTTCTGGTGAATTGCAGTGGTCTGAATCTTTAACCTTGAATTAACACAATCCTCACTTCCAAGTGATTACCTAATATTTCTGAAATGCAAGTGAAGAGACTCTCCCTCCTCTGCTGCGGTGACACAAATTTAACAAGGAATGATAGCAAAAAGAAACACAAAAGAAAGATAGCAAAAAGGTGGCAGCTCTCCTGGCTACATCCCAAGTCACTTGATGGGCTTACTGAAGGAACTAAAGTCCTGCAGTGAGGAAAAGAAGAAAACTGAGGAAGAGGAAAAATGAAAAAGAAAACATTTACAAGTGTGATGCTACAAGACACCTGTCTACAGGGGTATATGGTCTGAGAAATGAGGCAGTGCCAAGACTGCTCCAGTATATAATTTGAAAGGAGAAAGTTTGTCAAGATGTTAACAAGAATGTTGGCCACAATGTACAGAGTGAGCTTTGACTGTAGTCTGTTGATAACTGCTTCTCTGGGACGGAACAAAGAGGAAGGACAGTATGAGTTTCCCCTGATGATGTATTATTATCAACAGGTGTTGATTAACAGATGTTTGTGGGTTTACAAAAATCTAAGATCAGCATCTCCCTACAACTTCAATTAGCTCCTTGTGGCTTTATTTCAATAAGGAGATACTTTGTTAGCTTAGTTTTGAATTTTTAGCATTTTGACTTGTAATAAAGATAATGTTATTAACATTATAGGTGTGTAGGAGCAGTGTGCATTTCAGGTTGGAGAATCTATAGTGTTATAATTGAAAAATGAAATCAAATCATTCTTAATGGGCTTGAGAGCTCACTTGCTAAGAGATTTGGTTTTAATACAGACTTACATGCTCTGAAGCTTTTACATAGATTAGCAAGACTTAAAGCTCATCTCTCTCACCATAGTGTTAGTCTTCTGAGTTGGGTCAGTCTCCTTCAGGGACTGAGAAAGAGAAGATCACAGCTAGATACTTAAAGCATTAAAGGCCTTAACACAATAGCAAAAAATGGGATTAGAGCAAACATTAACAACTTCAGCCAAAAGGTCCTAGCAGACACACGGACCTAGTGGAGATCTAAATTTTTATATCTTGCATTTCCAGGTATGGTTAACCTGAAGGACTCAGGAAGATCTCATTGCTGCCTCGTTTTCCCCTAGCCTTATCCTTGTGCCACGTAGAAGCAAGCCTAGACATGCACTGAACTTTAAAAATCATCCTCCTCAATCCCCACGGGTTGGAAAATCAGACAAAAGAGAGTAAGGAAGCACGTGTGTGGCCCCACAAGCAGGATGAGCAGGAGATATGCTGCAAGGGCAATACTGCTCTTCACATCTGCCACACAGATGGGCAAGGTAACATCCTCCTGCCAGGACACTTGCCTCTTAGATCTTTGCATATTTTCTAAGAAACATCTTTATTTCTAGCCTGATCACTGAGTGTTTAGTGTAATTTTAAGCTGCATAATGCCATTCTGGCACATCAGGGCTAGGGGACGGTTACCCTAGTCTGGTGATTGAGACAGGTTTGTCAAAGTTACAGGATCTGAGGAGTACAGGACCACATCTGCCACTGCAGACTTGGTCTTGTACTCTCAAAAAGACCTAAGCACTTCACTGAGTGCCTCACTTCTCTCAGGCACTTCACTGAGCCATGTGCACCCCAAATGTGCACACACCGTCAACATGAACACTTTTTGTGTTACAAAGGTGTGCTTGGCAATTGCACAAATACTTGTACACTGCTTTTGCAAAAACTAAAATCCTGTCACCACATGGGAAAACTACAATTTGTTTCAAGAAAGACAGATGACTTTGACATTCACAGTCCATCATTAAAGCGACAGAAAAATCCACCAAACAGTAGGATACTACTATGCCCACTACTCTGATCGCGTGATCCAGAACTGTATACTCACTGAGATTGCTTTCATTGCAAGCCAGTGCAGAATAAAGAATCTTCAGAGATCATTCAAGAATGAAAACATGTCAGCTAATATATAATTATTGATTGTCTCTTTGCACTGACCTGACATTTATTGAAAGAATTTGGTCACAGTGGGATTGCACAGAGCTTTTGCTTATTTCAAAACTTACACCCTAATGTTGCAACACTGTGTATAAAATTAATAGCTTAGGAAGGAGAGTAGAAGATTCTTTCTTTCCTGTCTTATATCATGAAGATCTTGAAGACACTTCGTTGAGTTATAGGAAGGGCATGTTTAAAATGTATAGAGAATATGTTGATATATATATATATGTATGTATGCATAAAAATTTATCAGAGATAAATATATTATGGGTAAACTTTATAGAATAGTGCATTATATATATTATATATATATATTATCTATAGAATATAGAATATATACTACAAAACATATATGTACATGTGCTTATCTATAAATTACACCAAAGCCACACAAGTTAGGCAAGACATGACCTAGTAATTCAGATTTCCTCGTACATGCCTGCTTTGATGGTTTGAACACTGAAAAGTAATGTTCACAGAAGTGGCTGCTGTTGGATGCAGAAACCTGCCCTGGATCTTGTGACTGGCTGAGGATTACTCTACTTTACCTATTCTGCTGATGTGCAAAAGTACTGCTAAAATGTTAAATTCAACACAATGGGCATGCCGTGGATCTTACAAAAAAAAGTGTAAGAAGAAACACTCACTCAAAGTGTTCTCAAGACAATTTATATATTAGAGTCTCTGGTAGCAAAGTTTCATAAACTATTTTCTGCTGTGGTACTGACATGAGGCAGAGCAAGGGTCCTTGTATTGCCCTAGCAGAGTTCTGCGTTGAGCTGTGTAACAGCTTCTATCTAGAGAGCAAAGGACAAATATGATTTTATTTAGTTATCAAAAGTGCACTGTATTTACATATTGTACACAGGTCATGGGCTAGAATTTCTCAATGCAAACATGAGTACATTATGGTAGAATGTGTCTAGCAGCCATGTGCCCTATAGATCTTGCATCTGAATAAAAGGTTTAAAGTAAGGTTGCGTCTTTGCTGTGAATTAGTCTGATACTCCCCTTAATAAATGCTGAAGAACTGTATTCTGTAACAGAGCACACATCTCTGCATCCAACCCATAATTTCTGAATTAGCTACAGTATAACTTCTAGAAATATATTCAACCCTGAATTAAGCCTTCCAGTGGTGGAGAACACAACT
Organism: Pachyramphus minor; assembly: GCA_013397135.1. Lineage (NCBI taxonomy): Eukaryota > Metazoa > Chordata > Aves > Passeriformes > Tyrannidae > Pachyramphus > Pachyramphus minor. The sequence continues at coordinate 53,443 of VYXB01009826.1, read as the reverse complement.
GTTCTAACATCTGTTAGTTGTCATCATAGATAGAAAAACAAAGACTTTGTTTCTAGACTTCATTAATTTATATTTTACTTCTGATCACTGAATCTCACTGCGTCTTACTCTTCTGAACAAAGTTCAGAAGGTCTATGAAAGATCTATTCCACATATAGATATCTGCAGGCAGAAAACAAGTAACTTAATTTCTCTTGAAAAAAAAGTACCTACATCTCTCTTTAGGCATATGTGTCACGGGGAAAATAATTTTTGAATTGTTTTTAAACACTTTCAATTTTCACTCTCTCTGTGATGGAGGGTCAACACAAGTGGACACCACATCAGTATTGGTCCTGTCATTAGCACTGCACAAAAGTGAAACCATTCCCACTGTCATTCCAAGAGATTGGTCTGATCCTAAAGTCAAGAGTTTCTTAGCTTAAGACACACATAGGGACTTCATGTTCTAGTGGTGTCCACAAACATCATAATTGGGCAGAACTAAAGCTGGACAGCTGGGAATGGGAATAGAACTGATGGCAAGTTGAAATTACTGCTCTCAAAGTATCATCAAGATTAGATTGTCCATGAGTCCAAGTTTTCTGGTGTACTTGTGAGCTATCGTTGCTGAGATGAACACCTGCACCATCAAGCTCCTACATAGTTTGGTGTAACAGACTGCTCTGTTTACTCCACTTCCTGTGGAAAAATGTTGTGGTTTTTTTTCCTAAAATATAGATCCTAAATGTATTCAAATAAGGTGAGCTCTAACTAGGCTATGAGGCACTCTACAAGACCACTCAGTCTTCCTATTGCTCTATCCTGTAATCTAACTTTTAACCTGCTAGTTTCAGCGGTATTTTTTGACTCCTAGATTGTGTGTGATAGGAAAAAAGATAAAAATGGGTTTTGGATTTTGGTTTTTTGTGTTGTCAGAGTATGAAAAAGTAAAATGTAAACACTTTTTTCCCATCTCTATTCTTTAAACAGAGATGTAGAGAGAGTCTTTCATGTCTTTCTGAGATTTGGAAAAGACAAAAATAGCCATACCTCAAGCTTTCTTCCTTTTCTTTTCTTAATCATATTCATTACATCTCTGCCGACCCTAGAGATGTTCAGTGAATGCTGACACTGACTTTGTAGCATCTAAATTAACATTTATCTGACATCCTGTTAATCTGCAATGATAATCAACTGGAGTCTTTTGATCTAGTAAGAGTTGAAAGGAGATTAGCACAGGATGGACAACCCTTTTAATTGATTAAAATGACAAGCAGAGAAAGAGTGAGCTGTTTCCAAAATCCTACAGCTCAGTGGCCAGAGGGGTGTGCGCAGTATATTTTCTAAATTCCCAGTGACTAAGCAGCTTTGACTAAGATCCCCTGTGAACTTTGGGAGTACAAGAGGGCACAGATCTTGAATTTGCAGATCAGGAGGCATAATGATGTCTACAGCAGTTCTGTGTTCTCCTACAGGGAGAGTATCAGATGAAGCATATGTAACAGATTAAAAGATCAGACAGCAGCTGTAGGTTTGCATGTCAGAAAATCGGCTTTTGTTGTTCAGGTATCAGGGGAAAAAGGATGATTTATTTGCATGTCTATGCTTAAAATGCACATGCACTAGGGCAACCTTTTAAAATTACATGCCAGGGAAAGAACATTCTCAGTAACATCAGTGAGAATTACCCCTTTAGATTTACAATTATCCCTTTCAAAACTGTACTGTAAATTTTAGATACACAAATGGTAAAGAATTTCATCCTGGGTTTATAGCATCTCTATTTGCTTTTTGCTGAGCAAAACCATACAAAGCCCCAGAAAAAATGCAGACCTAATGCAGTGCAGGCATGCCTGAGAATATGTTTAATGTATACCTTTAACATGAAGCTATAGGAGGGGACATTTAATTAGAGAGAATGCTGGAGGTCAGTTAGTGAAAGGAAAAAATTATATCTGGTGATGTGTGAACAACTGTGACAGCAGCCATTAAAGTTATTTCTCACACAGTAAAAGGAAACATGTTTTAGGACTGTTATTGTCCTGTGTTTGTCACTGACTGTTGCCATACAGTGTGTACCTTCAGGGACTGTTGACAATGTGCAAGTAGGTGCACACTTAACTACCATGGTGAAGAGAGTAAAACAAAGGCTTACACTGACAAATTGAAAAATTTCTCATTATTTTGTATTGTGTTGTGTGTGGTTGCTTGAGAAATACAGGATCCTTTTCAGAACAGAGTCACTAGACTTTTCTACTTGCTCAGTATCTGCTCTGCTTCTGGTTGTGTTCACACTAGGTGGGGTTTTTACCCGTGGAATTTAGAAACAAGGTCAATGTGGAGAACTCCTTGTGAGAAGTGTTACCCAAATACACACACGCAGAAGGGTCTGCATCTCAAAAATTACACAATGGATAATTTTTACATGAAGGGTACACAAAATGAGGCACATGGGAATAGTGAGTGTATTTGACAAAGTAACAGGAAAAAATCTTTGCGGTTGTCAAGCATTTTGTTTTCTTTGAAATAATCAACTCAAAGAACTAAAAGGAGAGATGTGAAGGAGGAAAATTGAGTTGATCTGATGTATTTGTGGGTATCATGAGAGGGAGACCTAACAAGACCATACTCTGCCATTCTTGAAAGTTGATTGCTGATGTGTGACATGATCAGGAAACAGAGCTGGAGAAGAAGTAGCAGTGCTTTTCTGCAGAAGAACATTATCTTCAGAGCATCGGGTTAGGATGGTGGTCAGGAGAGCAGCTATGAGCAGGCTGGGTTTGCCTCTGCCAGTACAGCTGGAGAAAAAGATAATGAAAAATCAGTCAGAGACACCAAAAGTCTGGGAAAGAGTTATAGCCTTGCAGGTGAGCTATGTAAGAGCCTGAGAGGTCCAGAGAAAGAACTTTGGATACAGGATAAGCAGGAGAGTTAAGTCAGGGCTATGGCAATTTCTCACTGGCAAATACAAGAAATAAGTAGGGTAAATTGTGGTGTCTGTAGGGCTCCCACAGGAAAAATTAAAACATTGGGGAAAGGAAAATCAGAGGTCTCTTGTAGAATTGTTAGTTATGATGTGATATCAAGAAAGACACACCAGAGGCATATGAGGAGTTTTCGATTGATATACATTAAAACATTGAATCTATAAACTATGTCAGTGGAGAGAGCATCTAAATTTGTGTAAGATCATAAAAACATGAAGAGGGAAAATTGGAAAATTGGAAAAAACGCTTTCAGGCTTGTTCCCCTAGGAACTTTATTGTAGACTGTGCATGACTTTAAGCAGCAAAATTCACACTGTTTGTGCAGCACACCCAAGTCCTGTGCGCAGCAGCATTTTTATGGATCTCTGAGTCAGTTCTTAATCCATTTCATACATCTTCAATTTGCTTTCAGTATAATAAGTTTTCCAGTCACCTGGGGTGCTATTCTCATTATTATCTGCCTCTGCTGATCTTCTTGGCCATCACTTCTATGTTGCACATAATCTGGATCACAATCAGTCTGTGCTATGTCAGTGAATGATGTGCCATCTACGGATACAGTGAATGAGCATCTTTGCTCTGTTGAATGAACACAGGCTTACTTTTGTCAATCTGCACTGAGCACTAAGCCATTCACATTACAACTTACATTTCACACTACATACCTGTGGCAAAGGTCAATGTCATCTGATTTTGGAGTAAAGCTGAAATACAGTCTTTTCCTCACAAACAGTTTCTTCTCAAAAGATGGGGTCAAGTTGTTGATAGTGGTCCTAAGCAAACCATGTGCTTCCTCTACTAATCAGTTGACATTTATCATAGCATTATTCATCCTTCAGACTATTTAAGGATGATTTTATCCAATTGTTTTTTATTATATTTTCAGGTATTCATGGGATGCTTATATTAAATGGGTAATTAAAATCTACACAATTCATCTCCTATCTTCATATAACCTAATAATTTTGTAACAACCTTAGAGCATCAGCTGTTAAATATCTGAATATGCTGTTTATTGTTTCTAATTTCATCATGCTACACGTTCAGATTGTTTTCTCTTAATATTTATTCCACTGATGACATCTAGACTTCATTTTATCAATATCTGGTTTAAACAAGCCTTTAATGCTTCATAATTTATCAAACTGCTGTCTTTAAATATCAGCCTCCAGGTTGCCATCAATTTTGTTTTATTTACCTCTAAGCCTCTATGATACCTAAAATGTCTCTGTGTATTACTTGTAAAAGACTGTCTGACTTCTCACAACCTTTTTGCTAGTTTTACTGCAATATATCTTTAATTTTTTATTTTCTTATAGATATTTTCTCATTGTATATGCAGTTAGACAACTATCCCTTACCTGGTTTCATCAATACACTTCATAGTAAAGTTTCTTAATACTGGACGTTGGCCCAATTCTCTTATGGTTTTCATAGGTCCTGTATTCTTATTTGTGGTATCCTAGTGTCTGAGTATTCCTGATGTTTGAATATAAAGTGACAAGCTCTTGGCACGTCTTAAGGTGGTGTGCTGCTGAGACCGGGTAAGCACCGTGAGTGTACTTTGCTTAATTATTTGTGTTCAGTCTTAAGATGACAACATGATTAATAATTACATTTTACAGGATTTTAGTTCCCATCCTGCTAATTGGGCTGGGATGCTCATGGCTGACCATCTTTTCAGTCTTTTATCCTCCCTGGTGTGTCTGTTAGAAGGCCACATCTGACCACTTGTGTAAATCAGTGTGTCTTGTTACTGCAGGTGCTTAATTAGATGTCATGTCTTCACAATAAACTGCGTAGACAGAATTAGCTTCTCAGAATTTTATTTAGTGAGGGGAACTGGGATAGGGATTTCACTTAAATCATGACTTAATTTCCTTGACAGATGTTCAAAAATATATACACCTAAACTGGAATTGTTTTTATATTCTTCTGATATGATTCTTAATCTCTGTGTATATATGTCACCATGGCCAATGGTCTTGATTTGTTTGAAATCTTACTTTTTTTTTTAGTGGATGTCTAAATATTAAAGTAAGCATTTGTTCAACTTTCCCCTAAAATAAAAGCTCAGGGTTTTTTTGTTTTTAAATTAACCATCACTATATTTACCATAGGATTTAACTGTACTTGAAAAATACATTAGGTTCCTTCATTTTTGTGACGGATTGCAAAGTTTGGCTGCTGTCTGTTTGTGACTGCAATAGCTCAGGCTGCAAATTTTTCCTGTATATCCTGACCAGGGCTATTAAGCATCATGTGTACCCCTATCTTTGAGATGTTGGGACAGAGATTGAACACTCAAATACACTAGAAGAGGAGGAGTAGCAACAATTTAACATGATGGAAATAAATATTAACACCTCTTAAAATATACCATTTCATTTCAAATGGCTCACTTCGCAGAAGAAACTACTGATTAAGACAATGGGATTTCTGAAAAGTAGATTCAGATAATGATGCAAAATGTTTGGTATCTTGCTACTGTCACTTAATCCAGTGGTTATCTAGTGCAATATATACAGAAAAACCCAGGAGGAAGAGAACTTTGGAGTTTATCTTCTCTGAATACTTCACCACTAGATAATACTGTACTTTGTTTCTCCAGCTTTACTAGCTGTGCAGTGGCTCAGCTTCAGGGGATATTACAGAAAATGCCTTTTCTTGCAGTGACTGTCGTCAGGTTTTGGATTCCCCTCAAACAGGGAAAATACAAGCTGGGTTTCTTCTGGCTAAGACAAGTGTTCTAGCCATTTGGATACTGGCAAAAGATACATCAAGCCTGCTCCAGTAAATTTTTAAATAAACAGAACATTTTAGGAATGCTCACATAATTTCCACTGAATTAAATGTAATCATATCTCTGAATAACCTTTGGATTTCACTGGTACTTAGAAAGAAGAAAATCTTACAGATCTTCAGACCAAGAAGCTTCTGAAACATGTGGGATGTACTTTAGGTTCCATGAACTGAGACGAGTCTGGGATGACTTTAGAGGTGCCTAGAGACTTTCAGGACTCTTGTAAGTCAGGTTCTGCTGCGAAAGAGGAAGACTTCTTATGCCCTAGCCTTGCAGACTTGCTTAAATTCTGCCAAATTTAGGCTACGTGTAGATATAGCTATAGTGTAGGTCCTTGTCCAAGGAGTTAATATAGCAAACTCTTATCTCCTGACTCATTCTGTGGACTTGACACAATCAAGGAATTTATAGTGACAGTTCCTTAAATGGAGGATGCTGTTGACCTAGAAAGGTTGAAGTTCTTGCACTGTTAGTCAACACCTCACTCAGAAAGCACTTGTATTCTTTAACTACTAGCTAAGCTTTTCATGCAAGTTTCACTAAGCAGTGCGTTGGGGCAAGGAACATGGTCTCTAGAACAAAACTTGCAAGAATTAACATTGCTTTCATGTAAAGTATTCTAATGACAAACAATGCATTTTAATATGTTATGACCACAAATCCAGAGAATCTATTAAATAAGGAAAAGCACCATAAACATTTATCGATAGTTTCTGAGAATAATTTATAGTTGGAAAGGATATGAAGTTTATTGATCTGCATTGTTACTTTTGCAAGTGTCTGAGGCTAAACAATTTCTGCAGGGTTTTTCTGCAATCCCTCTAATTCTGGCAAATGATGGTAGAACAGTTCCACAAAGGACAGGTCCAAGAATGAAATCTTTTTGATCCTATAAACCAATCTGCACAGATGCTTTGAGTATCGTCAGGGATAAAGAAATCTTGGTGGTTATCCACACTTGTTGAAGGGAAGCATAGTCAGCTTTCCTGACAAGCACATCAGGATTACTCCCAATCATACCCTTATTCCTACTGCCAGGAAGAAGCTGTCTCTCCCTTCAAATAAACACAAAATCTCAGGACTCCGTTGTAGTTTCAGGAATGTGGCAGCAGGGTAGTTCAGGGACAATCACCTTAGCAGCCCTTGCTCTGCCTTCCTGCTCACGTCTTTTGCACCTCCCAAAACAATGAATGTATCTTCATTTCATTCCAGGGCACTATTTTTGGGCAAAATGTCTGTTGTTCAATGGCCATTACTTGCCCCACATCATATTCTTGATGAAGAGCTCTAAAAAGTTCCCACCTGTAAAGTAAAGAATACATGTTTTTAGCTATCAACCCTGTTTCTGAATGAGGGGCTCCTTTCTGATTTATCTGTGGTAACAAGTTCATTATTTCCTTTTAAATGCTGTGACCCACTGACCTTTTGTTTGCCACGTAATTCTCAATTGATATGTGAGGACATCCCATTGTGTAGAGACGTGTCATATTTAGACATTGCTAAGCAGACAGACTGTTTTCTGAAAAACAGGACACTCAAGCTTTAAATTTTAAATGTATTTATCCCTTTCAAATTCAAATTAGGCCTCACTTCCCACTGACTTGAACATTTTGTAGGTGTTTTTAAAATTTGCCTTTCGTTGATACTGTCCCACATCACTAATTTCCACTCGCCCCAAATTTTTTTCCTATCTTTACTAAAAGAAAAGTAGGAAAATGTCTCTCCTGTTCCTCCATGTCAGACTTGTTAACATTTTCACTAAAAGACTTTTTCTCCATGTGGCTGTGTCAGAAGGCATGTGCACACGCTGGCATCTGACGTTTTTAGACAGTTTCACAGACTACATACAGTAATCTAAAAGAGAAACATTTACCCTGGCAGGGCCCTACAGTGTGTCTCCAAATAGCCCAGCGAGCCCCTTGGCCACCCCTGTGGGTTCCTAAGTAACAGTGAGACATCAATGCCTTCTCAGTAGAGCAGGAGGGAAGGAGTGGCATTGGAATGACAATAGCTTTAAACTTCATCTGGTCAAGTTGGAAGGAGGATGGTGATTATTAGCTGTGTGCTAAAAACCTGTGTCTGCAGCTGTTCAACAAAAAGACATCTTCATCTACAGAAAATAATAATTTCTCCATTCAGGCATTTCTTGCAAAAAGAAATGCCCAGGTCACTTCTCTCATGTCAGTCAGGCACTAAGCTCTTTGGCTTTCTCATGCCTGAGCTTTTGGGATGCTTATAGAGAACCTTCACAGGTGAGAAATGCAGCATGGGGACTCATAAAAAACCCACCTGAAAATCAGGTAATTGTTTGATGGAGGTTGGCATTACAGTCCTGAGACATACACACTCACACTTTTCAAAATAACCAAAATACCTGTTGATACCCAGAAAGCTGGAGATATTGATGATCATCCAGTCCAGAAAAGCATGTCTCTTCCTTCCTTTTCCACAGAAATCAAGCAGTAATATTTTCCATGCGATGTCCTTTTGCCATTCATTTGTCATCAGATAAATGTTTGCTTCCAACAATTTATGCCCTCTCTCCCAGATTGGTTTTATCGTACATCTGAATTGGTCTCACATATGGTATTGCAGAGGGTTTTGATAGCCACAGATGGTTCATCTGCAAACATTTGAAATCTGCTTCACTATCCAAACCTTCAATACTTGTCAGTGTCCCAAATAGAGTTAGGAAATGCCTGATGTAGCTATTCACTCATTATAAACACTAAAGGGTACTGAGTTGTTGGCAATTAAAAAAATCAAAAAAATGTTATTTCTTGATTCTGTAGCTCCAGTAATAATATCAGGAGGAGAATCATTTCAGAGCAGATAAATTGAAGAAGTTTTAGTCGGTCTTTCCGTGCTTCACATTAGTTTCATTCACCTAATTTTTTTGTCAGATCTCTGTAACTAAATGACATAATTTCTACTTTAGCATGCTACATTTTGCTGTCATTAAAAGCGTACATGATAAGAATTTGTGTATGTATTGGCTAAAAATGCCTAAGTCCTTTCAAAAGGAAAAGAAAAAGCAGGATTATTAGGCAGACAAAACTGACTAATTTATTGGTGCACTTAATATAGAAATTCAAAAGTACTTGTCCTATTACAAAAATACAAATAATTTCAATTTTCTGTGTTGGATGAGTGCCAGCACCCAGCAGGACTTGCTCTAGCAGGATCCTTCACAGACAGAGACCTGTTGGTGGGCTGAGGTGGGGACCAGGGAAAGGCAGAGACACAGCTGATCCCTGCTTTATTACAGTGTCAGCAGAAGCAGGTAGTTCAGCTGATGTCCATGGCCCAGGTCCCACCTACACAGTGATACAGTCTGGCCTTTCATTCAAAGGCAATTCTGCACCTACCTGTAAGTAGAGATAGAAACAGGAATAAACACTGCCTTCTGCACTCATGGGCATTTTGAAGTGAAAACTGTCATTAGTCCCATAAGCTCATCAGAAGTCCTGGCCCCCAGTTCTAAAATTGTTGGGTTGACTCCATAATAAAGAGTAGGTGGCAAGGGAAAGAAAATAAAAAAAGACATTATCCCCATTTTTCAAATGGTAAATGAAAGCCCTGCAAATATATGTGACTTTACATGCTGTACTTCAGGTGAAGGCTACCAAGGCCAGACTGGGTCCTCATACTGATTTATCCAGAGTTTAAAGGCTCTGAGGATTTGATAAGTTGTGGGAAGCTCCTGAGAACGAACATGTGCAAGGATGGGAAAGGAGACCAAGCCAGAAAATAAGGCCGAGCCTAAGAAAAGTGGAAAAAAGTGATATCTGAGTTTTGAGATGTGACAAGAACTAATAGTTTTTGACAATGGAAGGTACTATAGAAACTAAATATAGATGATCTAAGTGATTTAAAAGGACTAACCAAGCAAAATAAAGAAACAATGAAGAAGGGAACTGAGGCAGCCAGCCAAGCAATACCAAGTTACTCTGTAACCAGCTGTATTGTCCTCAAGAAGCTCATCGACAGTCACTTAGAACTGCCAGACACTCCAGACACTCCAGACAGAGCTGATCACTGGAGACTTTCAGTGAAGCCCCTCGGAGACCTAATAAGGATTCGTATATATGCTAATAAGTCCTGGGAAATGTCATGAATATGTAACAGGAATATGGGGAACATATGTAACAGGAATGTGGGGAACAAAAAATAAATAATCATGTAATGTTGACAAATAAGGCTTAGCAAAGATACCTCTGTGTGCACTTTGGCAAAACAATGCCCGGGGCAGGCAGTATGCTGGAATCATTCTATCGAGTAAAAGAATGCCTGGCTTCTAAAACTCGCAAATTGGGTCTTAGAGGTTTCTTTTAAGAGCCGATTTTAGGCAACAAAAGGAGTCTTAGAAGTCGAGAACAGGCTCTGGGATGAGAGGAAATGGCATCGGGATGTAAGAATTACATGATTAGAGGAATGGATAGGGAAATACTCTAATTTTGGCAGCTGCAACTTCACTGAAAGGGAAAGGTAGAAAACAGAAGGCGCAACAAAAAGACGACTCTATTTTTCAAGGATGAATGAAGAAGGTCCAATGGTGGACAGATGTGTTCATTCTGTGGTAAAAGAGGGGGCCAGATTTGTTAAGGGTCTGTGTGTAAGGGGAGGAAATAATACCTCCTAGAACCAAGACCATGGCAGAATGGGTAGTCAGTCTGTTCCTGAGCGAGTCCCTACAGCCCGTGCTGCCCTGCTTGTGGGGGCCCTGCTCAGCCTGTGGAGTGCTGAAACAGCCTCCACACCCCTTCTGCTTGTGGTCATCTGCTTCCTTCGATACTCCTGGGCTGGGAGCTGCAGGGCAAAGCCATGACCAGAGAGTGGGAGAAGCGAGTGGCAAGCTCGGGTGAGGTAGGAATGGCAAAATACACCCACAGCAGCTCATGTCTCTCACAGCTATATCTTCCTTCCAAGCCATCAGTAACAAGCAGTTTTAATCCCCAAACTTGACAGCTTTTCTACAATTTGCTTAAGAGTTATTGTGTTTGCTGGGGACTAGCAAATCCACACACAGACCTCTCTTCCTAGACTTTAAATGGTCATGCAAGGATCATGACTCGTAGTATGAGTTCCCATGCAATCAAAAATAGCATATTTTTCCAAACAGAAGAATGAGCATAAAAACTGTGTTTCTATCTCACCGTACAGACTTCCAGATTTACACAGTGCAGCTTGAAACCATAACCAGTCGAGTGAGGAAAATGTGCAGTCAACTGAACATTAACTGTTTTGGACACTATTACTATAAAAATAAATAATCAACCAACTTCATCTCCGAATAGGAAACTCTGCAGTGAGAAGATTGAGTGACTAACTGACATGATTGCTGAAGAAGAGATGGAAATAATAGTTTACAGTTCACAGGATCTTAATGGACAATCAGTGTGGTAAATTAGGATGTGGCTGAAATTACAGATACAGTAATTAAAATTAGCCATGAATAATAGAACACAGTTCCTCTAGAATAGAATAGAAAGTGCCATTAGATAGAAACAGAATACTACTGTGCAAATGTACAGAAATTTTAATTTTTAAGAGAAGTTCAAATTGGGAAGAGATGTGTTCAGTATCTCCACTGACACTTTTCACAAGCTTATAATAGGTAGCTGTAAAGTATTGTTGGAGAGGAATTTAATTTAATCACACCTCTTCCTTATGAAAAGCACTTTCTAAAGCACATTCAAAATCAATGTTAAGGTGTCTTTAAATTACCATTTAGACAGAGTTTATTCACTTCTGTTGGCCACAGTTTGACTGTATTCTCCTCTTTGGTCTATTGCTCTCTTTTAAATTGCAGAAACTGTGTTATGAACAAAATAGGCATAAGCCCTGCTGTTCCAGCACAGAAGCTATTCCCATCCAATGCTAGAGCTGTTTTTTACATAAGAGGAGAAAATTATAAACCCAGAAAAATGGGGTTATCTGTTTTTTCTCTTTCCCTGTCAAACCTGTTGGAAGTCACTTCCAGCAATGAGATGCAGAATGTAAGGCATTCTTTTGCTCTGGCAGAATGATCCCCGTATTTTTTCCACATTTGCAGAGTCTTCAAGTGTAATGAGATTGTGCTGAATGAATACATGACTGTAAAACTGGCCAAGAACCCTGTAAGTTGTTTGATTTCTACTAAAAATGTAAGTTCAGATTCATTAGGCTCTATGAACATGTCTGATTTCAAGGTACATAGACAGGATGACTGAGGTCCTTTTTTGTCAGATCTGATCTGAAGTAGTTCCTCTGTGTTATCAATGCTGATTACTCAAGCTTTCCAAGGGTAACATTTTTCTGATAAAATCCCATGCATATACTTTGATACTCTTTCCTTTTTCTTGTGTAAATTCCAGTGACATGAGAGAAGATACCCGAGGTTGCTCTAATGATTTTTTTATCTAATGGGAACCTCAACAGAAAATTTTGTCTTAGATGTGTGTATGTGCACAATTGTAATGTGTGGAGGGGGTTTAGGAGAAGATCATACAAAACACCAGTATAAGTGAGTTATTTGTTATCAAATTAATACCAAGAAGATAGGAGCATGCAGTTGTAATACATTGGAGAGAGAAAAAAATTGGCCATTACTTAGCGGAAGACCTTTTAACATTCTCCAGTATGCCCTTTTCCAGTTGCCACACTTCTATCCTTGTGAGCCTGGGGCAGACACAAAATCCTCTCTGAGGGTTCCTATGCAAGCATATGAGTCCATGAAAATGCTGTGACACTTGCTAAGCCTGCTTATCAACCTTAAGACACAGAGAAAAACCCATATTTAATCTTAAAAACTACTTGATCATAAAAAGGAGGTTTAAACAGGGACACCTATAGTATGTACACCCTCATCACTGTCCCTCCCAAACAGAATGCCCATCACTCCTCCTGAAAAAAATGAATCAGTGGACAGCCAGTGTATTGGAACTCTTCAAATTTTCTGTGGTCCAAGTGTAGGTAAAACTTACAAAGATTTACTGAGAGTTATAAAACTGAGGTGTGGGCTGCACTAAACCGCAGGGGAGACTCAGTGCCGGAGGATATGACAGAAATTTAAGGTTTTATATAAAAGCATAGAATCATAGAATCGTAGAATCAGATGGGTTGGAAAGGACCTCTGAGATTATCAAGTCCAACCCTTGATCCACTACCACTGCAGTTACTAGACTATGGCACTGAGTGCCACATCCAGTGTCTTCTTAAATAACTCCAGGGAGGGGGAATCCACCAGCTCCCTGGGCAGCCCATTCCAGTGCCTGACCACCCTCTCTGTAAAGAATTTCTTCCTAATATCTAATCTAAACCTTCCCTGGCAGAGCTTGAGACTGTGCCTGTGATATAGCTTTTTCTCCAGCAAATCTGATCTCCAGCAGTTTGCTAATGTTATAAACAATTTTGTTTTGTTGTGGTCTTATTTATTTTTAATTAATCCATTTCTAATGATTCATAATTAATTATAACAGCCCTAAATTTTCAATTTAAAGTAGTTTAAATTATTGTCCAGGCTTTTCACATGGGCACAAGCATGCTAGTATTACAGTCCTGGTGAATCAGATTTAATGGGCATTTTGAAACAGACACAACTGCAATTATGCCCAGAGAATCCCTGCCAACTTTTTAATGGTTTATTTTTATTGTAAAAACATCTTGTAAATACCTTAGTTTCTTCTGGGATGGAAATTATTGTTTTAGAGTGTTGCACACCAAAACTGTATTTAGTATGTTACCTAGGAATCTATTTCTCATTACATAAAAATCACAACTTATATTTCAATAAAATATTAAACTAATAAAAGGTAAAATGCTGGAAATAGAGGTATTTGTGTTTGCTATAATATGTCAAGTAGTTATTATTTCTATGTTACTCCTGATATTTCAAAGTGCTATGCAAACACTAGGAGAATCATAAAACCGAAGAACTCATTATTGCTCTATCTTTATTTTACAAACAGGGAAAAGAGAGCACAAAAGTGCCCTGTCCATTGGACAGGGAAACAAAATTAGAATTTCTGTTCCCATCTCTCAGCTGACTCCTGAAAATGCTTTGTGAATAACAACACATCTTGTGAGAAAATTGTCTTTGATTTTAATTCTGTAATAAGATTTGGACTTTTTGTTCCTTCATGATGCATAGAAAAAAGAGAAGGTGCTTACATTTTATTCATTGTGTTGATAAATGTTATGTATCCAAATTTTACACCGTTCCTCCATTGCAGCTTGAAATCCAAATGAATGCTAAGCAGTGCTGGTCATCCCAGGATAGCTATACCATTTTTCATCAGACCACATAATGCATATTAAATTGGCTCTGAAGGCTTCAATTTATATATCTGAAGTCCAACCTCCAACATGAGCAACTCTCTGGATTGTTTATTTGCTTATAGAGCTGCCACTAAAAACAAAGCAATAGACACAGTAGGAAATAAATTAGATAGGTAACTTTTTTACTTTATTAATAACATACAAGAATTAAGCACAAAAAAAACATTAAAAACGTTGTTGGATAAAATGTGAACATATTCATGACCACATCTTGATCATAGAGTATTGTCTTACAGTAAAAATGCTACTTAGATATTCTGAATGATATGCAAAGTAAATACCTTTGAATTTCATTGAATTTAATTTCATTTGATTACCTTTCTCACAGGTAAACCATGATTCACTGACACTTGATTCTGGAACTCATACATTTTGTTAAATTTAGCTTTAGCAGTATGCAGGGCTGAGGCTCCAGTCACACCTTTCATGGTGGTACCTCTCTCATTTTTTATGAGTCCAGTGTGACATCACTGATTATTAATATAATTATTTGCCTTTTAAATATTTCCGTATTTACCTGCATCTCAGTTTTGCAGACTGTGCTAACTGTGGTTTCCCCAGTCTTAGAAGTGGTATCACAGGAATATGAAGGTATAAAGAAGGGGAAAAAAATGCTTCCCCAAGAAATGTGTTTTGATCTCAGTTTGTATCATCAATAATTACTACAGCCAATATTCACTTCTTAATTACTTGCATATGTACACACCTTATCTTTGTGTTAAATTGACCTAACTACAATTTCCAGACTTTAAATTAAGCAAGCATCTACCTGGAGCATGACAGAGGACACCAAAGCAACAAAGATGGTAAAGTAAAAAAAAAACCAAAGAAGGTATGAATGATTTTCCACTCGGGCCAAGCAGGATGACATGGAAATGCTGAATTTTAGAAACATGCATATCTTCTGTAAAATAACTACTGATGTAATTATAGGATAATCTGTACTATATGACTTGTTAACACTGTTAAAGATTACTATTTTTCTCCTCTCAGTGGTGTTCATTCCCATTGGATTGCTCCAGAAGTGCAAAATATATTTGTTTAGTCAGAAGGACTCCTGCTAATTGTTCGATGGCTCTTGCTGTGCTGGAGAGATTTTATATTTATGTTGTTGCTCTGAATGCAGTGCACTTCTGATTTATTTTAATGTTGTTTGGACAGCTGTGAAGAAAAATAAAATGGAACAATACTGTTTTCCTATGCTGCTTTTGAAGTGACATAATTACTTCAAATATTGCCTAAGATACCCACTGAGACAATCAGGGAACTTAATTTTAGATGAAGCAATATGTATCTGAGGACTGAAAGCAAAATGGTGCACTGCAAAGTAATGGAGGAAGTATTGGGATAGAGATCCCTGTTAAGCACAGGTTATCTACCTACTCACCCCAGCCAGAGGTTACATATTTTGAGACAACTGCCAACTTTTATGTCAGATATACTATATACTGCCTTAATTCTGTAACTCCCTTTTACAAATAGCGGCAGAGATATTGGTGTGCCAACTGATTACTGTTTCAGTCTTTCACAGAAGATGCACTTGTTATTGTGAACAACGTTCAGTTATTCCTTCGGAGACATGATTTGTAGGTTGATTGCTTTCTTAATGTTATGAAGCAGTCTTTTGATTAGAGAGAGAAATGAGAAATTTTATGCTGCTTCTTGACTTTACACCTCTCAGTGTGAATGTGTGTCTTAGCATCACTCTTCATTCATAATAACTGCTAATTTCTCCAAAAACATACTTCACCTCTGAGGCTGACCTCACAGCCCACTTCTCCAGAGGCAGACCTTGTTATTCCTTTTATCTATGCTGGCATTACATCCATCCTTCACAGCCTTCCCTCTCCCTCATATAAGTGCTCTGGTCTCATTTGCCTTACAAAATCAAAAGCAAAAGCTGGGTGCCTAGACCAGGCTGTAAAAGGGTAGCTTGTCTCCTGGTATCGTGGGAGAAACTTTTCAGTTCACAAAATCATTTGCTCCAAGGCAGAGGTGTGATTCCCACCCAGAGACAGGAGGAGGTGAGTTATGTTCATGCTTGTGTGAGTTAGTTTGGGACCCATTCAAGACTCATGGCATAGCTTAAAGTGAGCTCACATAAGGTTTGTGCATGAATTAGCAGTGCCCTTGTAAACAAGGAAGTCTCTGACACTCTCAGAAGAAACACACTATTGTGGGTGCCAAGGCTTGGAGACCTAATATTGCAAAGCCACTTTACATCTCACATATCCTTTACATTTCAGCATACCCTATCACTTAAAGGTCCTTCAGCAATGCTCAGAGATTCCTGGGGGGAAAAAGTCTCAGAGTCCAGGAGGTCATTATGTGATTTTCATAGAAATAATTGGGGAAAACTTAATCAGAATCTACATCTTACCTTCTACAGTTGTTTCCTTTGTTCATGCAGAGGAAAAAAATCTTTAGGGGCATTTGATTACTTCTAATTTTCATGATTCTTGGCAATTCTGAAACACAAACTAAAGATTTTGGATTCAGAGCACGGAATGGATATATCCATTTTTCCTAGTATCCTGTCACCACACACATAAGCAGATGCTTAGAGAAGAGAAAACAAAAAGGTCAAAAATATAATGATGTTTTCTTAGCATATTTTTCCAGTTGCAAAGGCTCCTTGAGTCTGAGATGGTGTCTCTGTAATTAATGGCCCTGATGTTTTTTTCCTTTTGATTTTTTTTTCAGTAATTGTTCAACTCACATAGTTTTGCATCTGAAAAAACCTGTAGTTTACATGCACAATGTGAAAAATCAACTTCTTTCATTTGCTCTGAGTCTGCCATCTGCTTACTTCTGATATCCTGTAGTTCTGCTTTGGCAGAGACTGTGAGCAGCCATTCCCAGTGTAACTCTGTGCATTTTTTTTAATGTGATACTTCTCCCTACTCCTTGCTCCAACCTATCTCTTTGCATATTTTCAAAAATAGTTCCAATTATTTAATATTTTGAATATACTATTTTGAATAGTATATTTTTGAATACGTCTGTCACACTACTCTCAATCTTTTGCAGTTATACTCTCTTTTTTCTGAGATTGTAGGATAGGAACTGCACACAACAGTTCAAGACGTGACTGAACCATGAATTTATGCAGCTGGGTAATGAGATTCTTTTCTTGTTTCAAAGGCTGCTCCATCTTAAAACTGATTATCCAGCGTGGCCTTGCCAGCTCCTGTATGCATATTGTTTGGAGACCTGTAATTATGTAAGAGTCTCAGCTTGCATTTATGAATTGCATAAACAAGTTTCTATCTTCTGTGACTAGAGAAAAATTCTGCACGATATAAAACCTATAACTTTGAAATTGGAAGCTAAATGAAAAAAAAAGTAGATTATTTGGGGGGGGTGTTATCTTTAAATATGATTTCATAATTTGAGGATATATGTAGTATTCGTGTGCATTAGTATTGCAAGTTTTTGTGCCACTTGGCATACAGATTGGATGATCTTCTAACCCAAGTTCCATACTTGGCATGTCCTTACATTTTGACCTCTGCATTTTCCACATGGTCCATCTCTGAGTGCAACCAACCTGCTGTTAAGAGATGTTACTACACGTGAGCTCCCAACCTGCAGAAACAGTCTGGGAGAGGAATGCTTTATCTGGGATGGCTCACACAGGTTCTAGGGCCTGCAGTCTTTAGGTTTTGGTGTCACAGCAGTATTTGGAAAAAAGAGCAGGGACAATAATCTCTCCATGTGTCTCATTTTACTTCTAACAGTGACATGTGTGCAGCCAGAGCCCTTCCTGAGAGCAAAAACCTAGTTCCTACTGATTTTTAAAATAAATTTCTGCCTCCTGCCTGTATTCTGAAGATTATGTGTGTTTATTCTAGTTCATCAAAGTTAAGGTCAGATAACAACGCTAAACAATATCAGACCAAAGAGCTTTTATCCCATATTGCAAACATGTAGAAGGAAACAGAAGGAAGGCAGGGAAAACATAAGCAGGGGTTAGAAGTAGCTCTAGAGAGGGAGCTGGCATTAAAGCAGGGTCCTTGCCAATAAATGCCAACCAATTTAGGATGAAGCACTCTTGCTCAGCTGTATAAGGACCCTGCATGATACATGTGAAATGAGAGTGCTAATGTAGCAGGTACTTATTGTACAGTCTTGTTCTTCTTCATAGAACTGTAATTAACTCCTTTTTCAAGGACTGCTATTACTGTTTTTATTTTTATTGACACTTGAATCCCATTCAAACAGACAGAATATTTTTTTAGACTTCTGGTATTACTTACTGGATGCTTAGAAAAAGAGAAATTAGAAGTAGCATGTGCAAATAAAGTTTTGAGACAACAACTACTTTGATTAGTTTAATTCAACTGAGGTTTACATTAAGTCTTCTTGGAAATGAAGTAGAGGGAACTATACGGAGAAATGTGTTGACCTATGTGCACACATGTATCTTCTTGCTTACGTTTAGATGGTTGAAAATGCTGAAAACAAATTTAAATTCAGCCTTATCATTCCCACTGCATTAATTCTGTCAAGTTTCTGGGAAATTATAGACCTTTAGTATCTCTGACACTCATATATCTTCATGTAATGTTGCATTTTGAAATTGTCACTTTGAAAGGTAATGGCCATTTGTTAAAAGATTAGGTAATTGTAATCTGTAAGGGCAAAGATTCAGAATTTCCAAAGCAGCAATTGTATTTATTTAAGTTGATGTTAAGTTAAGAAAACTGAACTTCTGTAAAATTACAAGTCCCATTTCCACTAGCTTAGTTAGGAAAGTTGCCTCAGAGTTCAATAGTTCTTTTCTGTGTAAAAATTTTCAGCTCTACTATGCTCTTGAATCTTCTACTGGTCTCACTGACTCTGGGAGACATTCTTCTTTAGAGGTTTTAAAAGCTTTGCTACTTTTTATAGGATTTAGCAAATTGTTTCTGCAAATCTTTTGTGGTTTGTAACATTGTGATTACATCATAAACTGCATGCAGAATTCATTGCCTTTTATAATTACTTGTGCTTTTTGAAGGATGCTTTTTGACACCCAGTATATTTATTTTGTCACCTGAATTGGTTATATGCATCTGTTTGGTCTTTATGAAATCCTGATATTAAGAGTGCATGTAAGTTCTGAATCACCATTAGGGTCTCATTAAATATTCTCAATGGTTCCTTCAACTGTTTTACTTCTCTTCACTATTACTGGTAATCTTTCAAGGTGTCCCCTTTTTTTTATTCCAATCCTGTTTTTTAAAAAAATATTCCCATGTTAGACTGTTTTCTTTCTGTCTTTCCTACAGAGGTGGTTGCTATAATAAAGTGGGTTCAGCCTTCAGTTGTGCATCATGAACCAGACCCTGTGCAATGCTTGGAAGTATACCAGGCAAGTGCTTCTCCTCTTGCAGACGTTCTGATTACCTCCTTCATTGATAATGTCTAAAAAAAATTGTGTGAGTTGATTTTGCTTTGTTCTTTTAAGTTTGTGTGGGTTTTTTTGTTTGTTTTTGGGGTTTAGTTTTTTGTTTTGTCTTGAGGTTTGCTTGTTTGTTTTTCTTTGGCTCATCTTAATATTTGTCTTCTGCTCACAGAAAATCCCTTATTTCCCTTAGTATTCTGTACCATGCTCATTGTCCCCATTTTGGTTGTATCATCAGTAGTGTAGATACCATGTTCTTCCTACTTAGGCAAAATACTTTTGAGGAAATATTCAGATTTTCACAGAATTCACCTCGCTTCACTTGAATTTTTTTCATTAGCACAGCCTACCTTGGCAACCTTATATAGTTTGCAGCACACACTGGGAAAAACAATAGAAATTTTAATGGGTGTAAGTCAAATTTCTTCTCATGAGCTCTCTTCAGTGACAAATAAAGAATCTGTTCATGCTATTAAAGTAGAATTTAATTGCATTCAGGTTTGCTGAATAGAAGTTCAACTGCATAGAGATAACTCCAGTGATAAGGGGCTTACAAGAATGTTGGAGAGGGACTTTTCATGCCGTCAGGTAGAGAGAAATGACAAGGAGGAATGGCCTTAAGCTGAAGGAGAGCAGATTTAGAATAAAATTAGAAAGAAATTCTTTACTGTGGGGATGGTGAGACACTGGAACAGGTTGCCCAGAGAGGTTGTAGACTCCCCATCCCTGGAGGTATTTAAGACCAGGCTGGATGAGTCTCTGGGTACCTGGCGCGATAGGAGGTTCTCTGCCAAGGACAAGGGGATTGGAACCAGATGATCTTAAAGGTATCAAGCCATTCTATGATTCTGTAAGTGCATTGAAATTCTGGCAGACACTACCTACTGAGGGTGCAGAATCTCCTCCACTGAACACCTTTCAGACAGATAATACCTTGCACAAAGAATCTGGTTCTGCCTAAGTCAAATAACCCAAACCACATTGACTCTTCCAGCTTTACTTTCCTAACTAAACTTGACTTGGTTAAGCCTCCTAACTAGGTTTCAAACTTGCTTAGTCCGGGTAACTTTTCTGTGTGTCACTACTGCAGCCTGACGCTGACAATGTTTAGATTTCCTCTACTGTAAAATGAAGTCCTCAGGCCACAGTGAGTCAACTGACTAACTGTTAATAAAAACATTTTAAAAAAACACTCTTTGTAGTAGAAATTTCAATTACCACTTTTGCAATACGGAAAAGTTACTTTCAAAATACTTCATGTAAATATTGTTTCAAATGCTACTATTTTATACCCCGCAATCTGTTGTATACTAATTAAAATAAAGAGAGGAAATATGAAAGACAAATAAACTAGTGAATTTAAAACATTGATTCAAGAAATTCATTTTAATAGAAGTAGTTCAGGAATTCAAGTTGGACAATTAAAACACAGAAAATGGGGAATCTTAAGCAATCCTTTATTTGTGTTCAAGTGATGCCCTCACTGATATCTTGTGATGACACCCAGAACTAACACATAGAATCATAGAACATCCTGAGTTAAAAGGGATAGACAAGGATCAGTGAGTTCAGTAAGTGAATGGCCCATATGCCGATCAAACCCACGACCTTGGTGTTATTAGCACTGTGCTCTAGCCAACTGAGCTAATCTCAGGGTCTTTAAATGATGAAATTTATTTCCAGATTTAGTATGTAAAAGTATTTTTTGATGTGGCTCATACTAACTATGAAAAGCAAGACTGAGCATAAACGGCTCCAAGTGACCACACCTTCAGAGAACATGCACTCAGGCAAGACCAGCACAGGTGTGGGGAGCTACAGACTAACACCCTGCTTTGCTTTGCCTGAGAGATGACAAAGACTCTCAAAGGCAAAGGCAAAGACTGAGAGAGTCCACAAAGAGGACATGATGACCCAGCAGCAGGGTGACTAAGTGTGCAGGATGCTCTGGCTCTTCGCAGTGCCTCTGTCTCATCTCTCCTGGCTTCCCCTCATCTTGCGCTGAGATGCAGCCGGTCTCCATGGGAACCAGCACCTTCCCTGCTGCCAGCACCCTGGGAGCCAAGAGCACTGGCTCTGCTGCTGTATAGGTACCACCACAAAGGATGGGAATAATAAGTGCTCCCTTCCAATATTCACCAGGGGTTTTTTTTCCAGCATAATAGCTGGGTAAAGCAAATTCCTAAAATGGAAATACTAAAAATACTGGAAGCTACTAATTTTTCAGCTTGAATAAGGGTACCTCACCTAGCTTTAGGAAGTGGAGGTCAGTGCTTGAGTTAGCCATGGCCTTCATTCTCCACTTGAATCAACAGTGGAAGATTGTATGTCTGGACACATATCTATTTCCTTTTGAGCAGACCATTTTCACATGTCATTCAGTTGAGTCATCCAGATGATGATACCCACAGCAAATGAAGTTCTTTCCCAGAAAATGCTAGACATAAATGGAGAGCAGGGAGGAAAGTGGCCTGGGGTTCTTCCCATTGATTTAAAGTGACAAGAAAACATTTAGTGTGATAGTATCAATCAAAGGAAGACAGATGGAGAAAGTTGTTCTTTTGCAGCCTGCTTCCTTGAGTTGAATGCCTAATTTTTTTGCACACAGCTACTGTTCACTTTGTATCAGTTCTTCACAGATCTACCTGTGAAAGTACATCCCTTTATGGTAAGCATCCAGTGCTCCTGAAGGCTAGCCTCCAGGCAGATTATATAATCCTGGTGTATGGTTTATATTGCTGGCTGGTTCCCCCGTAGAAGACCCTTAGCAGCAGTGTGTGGGTGCACTGATTTACAATCACAAGACTTTCCATAAGATAAAGGTACAATCTTCCAGTACAAAGTATTGTTTTTATAGCATAATGATCTTGAGATCACACCACAAAAATCTTTATTACCAACAAATAAAGTCTTCACAAAAAACAAACTCTTTCCAATGACACTGATTTTTACTAGCTCTAATGATCATAAGTAACCTCCTTTTTTAGTACAATTTCACCTGATACCTAAATAAAAAAAAAATCCCTATTTTTTCTGTTCAGGTTTGGATCTTCCTCTCATTTGCCATGACAGATATTTACTTAATTAACCTAAGCTTACTGTCAAGCTGTGTTTAATTAATACTGTAACTGATGTTCCTACCTCAGACTAGCACAAAAGGTCACAAAATTCAAGCTCTGTATTCTACCAGTATGTTTTTCTTCATAATAGCCTTCATGACATAATAAGTAAGAGATTTTTTCTCTCCAGTATCTATGAGCAAAAATTACAATAACATCTATACTGTGCTGAAGTTCTACATGGAGAGAAAGAAAACAAGAAATGGAAATGACAACAGAAATGACAACTAACCAATATTTCTATCTCTGGCATAAAACAGTTTACTAGCAAAATAAATATATAATCTAAACAATATACCGTTTCTAGCAATGAATAATAGCATTAAATCAGTTTCTCATTATGATATCTTAAATATTTAAATACTGTGGTGAAGACAAAGTATTTCTTCAGAGGTATAAAATGAAGATCATCAAGGACTTAATTTACTGATAAAACTTTCCCTAAACTTATAATTAGACCAGTGCATGGTTACAAACATTGTTCAGTCCTGAGAGATGTTCAATTGCCAGAGCAGTGTGTGACTATCTAAAATAGTCTAATTTTTTTCTGGACTGTCCTGTTAAGTACTTGGGTCTGGTTCCAGACTGGTTCTTGGCAGGAGTGCTCCTGACACTGATGGGCCCTAGGCCTAGGCATGCAAGAATATGCCCATATAACTTGTGTCCCTCCTCTTCAAGCAATGAGGCAGGCCTGCAGCTTGTCAGACAAGTAGTTGTTTGACATCCCTGAAGGTACCCAAAGCTCAGCGTCAGTGAATTCAGGTAATTGCAAGGCACATGACCAAGGAGCAGGAGCACAGGTTACAGAAGGATTAAGTTTAGAAAAGGAAATGCCAACTGTGCATGGCAAAATGTCAGTTGATACTGCATCTCCATTTCAAGTTTGTCAGTAAAGGCACTAATCCCTTTAATTACCGACTGTACTGTCCATGGAGCATTTTACAAGATAACTATGTCCTAGTAACTGAGCTGCATGTACAGCAAAAGTTAACTTTTTTCCCTTGGATAAAAAGTATTCTGTGACATTAAAGGAGATCCTGGCACTTGCTAAGGCTCTTTCCTGAAAGCACTAACTTTTCTCTGGAGGCTGAAACTCTGATCCTGTAGAGAGTGAAATGAACCCTCCTGAAGGCTGATGGTTCTTTGGTGCAGTCCTTGCAGGATGGCAGCAACAGCTTGTTTTTCCTCTCTCAAAGCAACCTGCTGTGACCTATATTCAATGCATATCTCACAGGACCACCCCAGATGAACCATTTCCTCTGCTAAGAGTTACTGCCTCCGACTCAGTTGATGATACAGAAAGCTTCAACCCCTTGTAAGCAAATTACTTTAATTACTTTCTGCTGCCAACAGTGGTAGCATGAGCTACCTGAGAGCAGATTTATCTGAGCCTTGCCTAGTCAGACATTGTCTCCAAGCTCCAGTGGGGCAAAGGAAATGCCAGAACTGCAAGCACAAAAACATTAGCTTCAGTTTCCAAAGACTCACTTTCCCTGTTCCTTTCTTCTTCAAATAGCTTAATGAAATTGCTATTTGCAGGTGCTCTCCCTTATAAAGTCTGTTTCTTTCAGTGTTTGCAAAGATGCTTTTGAGTGAAAAACCCCCAAACCTGGTATATTACTTGCCTCAGACCCAAATAAAAGAAACACAAACTGTCAGAAAATAGCTATGTCAGTGAACAGTTCACAGTGAATCAAACACAAGCAGTAGGCTTTGCCTGGCAGTGCTGACTACTCGTGTTTTCTCCCATGTTATTTTGCTGTTGTTTTTTCACTGCGAAAATTGCTGTATGAATCCACAGTGGCTCTTCCAGATGGAAATAATATATATTGCTATGAGTTTCATGGGAGGAGCAATCATTTGTAATTTAGTCACACTGTGTCATTCCAGGGCAGGCAATATGGTCTAATATGTTATTTACAATATAATGATATAATAGAAATAAACCTGGCATGGTATAGTTTTATCCTGATTTTGAAAAAAATGATGCCCACCTATATATGATAACCACCAACTATGAAACAAGGGGTGGAAAAATGGGTGAAAGACAGATGCTTGTACAAACCTTACATTTGAAAACTTTTCTCTTTTTACAATTGACCTTAGAGTCACTTACAGTCATAGACAGAGATTATATTTCACTGCTGGTGATTTTGATGAAGATTTTTAAAGCTACTACCAGCTTCAGCTAAGCTGTGTTTTCTCTGGCTGACCTTTCACCTGAGCTCATCAAATAAGACATAGGAAACCACAGCAGGAATGAGAAAGAATGAAAGTTGACAGAATTGATTTGGAAGAATATGGAACTCATGTTTTAGAAAATACTTATTTTTTTTTCTAGAACTGCTGTAAAAATTATCCTATAGACTGAACTGATGCCAACAAAAGGGCAATGTGACCCTTTTTTGTTGATTCCATTTTCTGGATGAGACATTATCACGCATCAGCACTAAAACCTGATTCCCTGGCAGTTTTTTCCTGAATACACTTAATACTATTTTTTGGCAAAGTTCAAGGTTAGATAAGTAGCATGATGTCTAATTAAAGGACTCTTTGGCTTCTGGTAGGTTCAGTTTCATATCTGATCCTGTTTTACTTCCTATTCCTTTGTAGTGCTGTGGCACATGTGTGGGGTGAGATTGAACTCGCATTCAATTTCAGTGTCTGTGGGTACACTGCATGTCTGAGCTCCTGACACAACAAATTAAACTCTTGTCACTAGCTGATAAGAGGCCAGAAAATGGAGCAGATGGTGCCTGTGGAAGGATTTGCTGTGTCACCTCCCGGACTCTGCTCCCTAGATCTCTATGGACTACAGTGAGCAGCAAAACACTGAGCATGCAGGCAAACACTGACTATTAGACACCATGTTTTGGTATCATAATGTGGTCATTATCCTCATGTCCGTGTGCTCAATAGTGAATTAACCAGTCAGAAATTCCCAGAGATACTTTTTTCTTCTGACTTCTGACCATGCTTTAGTCAACCGAAAAACTGTGTGTTCAAGTAACTGTCTGGACTCTTCCACAGTGGGGAGAGAGTAAATGCAGACAGAGAAGCAGTTTGGCATTACAGCATTTCTTTGGTTTATTGAATCTCATCTTGGAGGAGCTCATCTTTGTCCATCATCTCTAAAAAGATTTGCAGACAAGCAACTTTCACTGTATACTGAAATGACAAGCTACCATGATGAAACTCACCCTGTACCACACTCTCTGAAGCAATACCCTGACAATAACCTCAAGAACCTCAGTGTATCTGGTGGCAGAAACATTAGTTCAGTGCAAGGAGATCAAACCAGCTCTGGTGTGTCCATGTACTGTCAGAAATATATCACTGTAGTAATTTCTTGCTGATGGTTGTGTCAGACACCAATGGTTAAGGGCATCTCTTTGGGGAACCAGCCTCACACAGAAGGGCTGAGGCTGAGAGCAGCACCAAGACCTCTGTCATTCCCCATTTTTGATTTTGATAGTTAAAGCTCCAGGCTGCTGAGGGCAACCTATGCATGATGAACATGGCAGCACCTAAATGAAAGATACTACACACACATGAAAGAAATGCACACGTTAAGAGTGTGATTGGGATTATGGTTAATATCTAATTAGTTGCTGATCCCAGTACACTCTGAAGTCAGTAGCCATGCTTATGTCAAAAGTGTGATTTGAATCTGGTTGCTGCTCCTTTCTGACCCAAGTGGTGCCCAGGTGTCACAGCCAGCAAACAAAAAATCATTTGTTCTCTATAAGATAATTTTACTTGAAACTCAGAACACCAATTTTACTATATTCACAAAATGATAGACGCCTACAAAGGCTACTGAGACAAAGGAAATAGGGAAAGTTTCTTTTATCAGTTCTATCCTTACAGATGTTTACTCAATGTAAATTGATAATAGTCCTTCCTACAGAATACACTGATGCTTCTCAAATGCTGCAAGCACGTACATATACATAAAGAGAAATTGTACAGACAGATGTGCCAGTTAGACGTATAACATTGCAGTTTTGAGACCTGTGGTTGTGTTAGCTGTATTTAATACCTGTAAGTAGTCCTTCTCATTAAGTATATTCATTGCGTCTTACTTGAGTTCACATTGTTCGATATTCATTAGCCTACAAATTAAATGTGAAGAATTAAAATCGGATAATCTCACTACCCTGCCATCTGTTCCTCAACTTGAAAGTAGTAGAATATCATGCTGTTTTGTTTTTTTTTTTCTCTCAAATATTCATTATAGTCATCAAACCACGATAGAACCTCAGGCACACAAGGTTCACGACAGTGCCCCAAATCAGACTTGTTTATTGTGAAAGTTTTGGAACCATCGTAAATTCAGCAAGGCAACAAAGACGTGTTTTTTTCTAAAAGCAA
Organism: Pachyramphus minor; assembly: GCA_013397135.1. Taxonomy (NCBI): domain Eukaryota; kingdom Metazoa; phylum Chordata; class Aves; order Passeriformes; family Tyrannidae; genus Pachyramphus; species Pachyramphus minor. The sequence goes on along the minus strand of VYXB01009826.1, from coordinate 26,470 downwards.
CTTAATCTGTGGCAGAAAGTGTCTGCATGGTACTGCCAAACCTGACCAGCAGAGACTGGAGGCTTTGTTCCTGCTGAAACCTTTGGCATTTGTGGTGTGTGTAGCAGCAGTAGGGTCTTCCCCCCCTCTCCCCCCACCCTGACATAGTGAGTGCCAGTAAATCTGAAAAGATGGTAATATAACATTAATGTTCTTCATCAGTCTGCATGGAAGAAAATCTACAGCCTAGTTAGAGCTCTCACATGGTTGCTTTGTTTAGACAGTGAAGCCAGAGTGATTCTTTTCAAACATTTTAATAGATAAAGTTTTCCTGGAGTTTCTCCTAAGAATGCAGTTTAAAATTGAAGACACCCAATTTTAATCTTTGTTACCTCAGTAAAAAACCAATAATATTATTCTTTAATAACTTTTAGAACTATCTTCAAACTTTTGAACTTCAGTACAAATAATTGATGTCAATATTTGGTATCACCTCACATTCCCAGAGATTGGAGAAATGTCTAAGAACAAGACATACTGCTTTTCTGTAGCAATTATCCAAAAGGATAATTAAAATGCATGTAAACTTAAAATACAGATACAAATTTTCCTATTTAAAAAAGGTAAACCAGGCCATCAGTGTCATATGACACTGTCCCTAGAGATCCATTGCCTGATGGGAAATTCAGCTCTGAACAGAAGGCCAATAAAAGTCTAATTTTAGTGCAGAAGTCTTTTTTTTTTTTCCTACCAACAAGAGTGAATCAAGGCTAAAGGGGCATAAAGGTCATCTCTGTATTCTCCTTTTTGAGCTGTCATAGCTGCAGATTTGATGACTGCTGTAGAGGATCCCCTTTGACAAAGAATCACCTTTGGTAATTGTAACAATGACCAGCCTTGTTGAGGGGGAAATTTCATCCCAATGTAGCAGCTTAAGTCCTTGTCCCAGTGATGCAAAAAGGTACAAGATGACTGTTGGGAAAGGTTAGTGCCCCTTATTAAAACAAATAGACTCTGCCAGGCTCTTTGGAATCCCCAGTAACTTTTGCTACTTTTTTTGTCGTTTCTGTTATAGCAGGATTCACTTTTTGATCTCTGCAAAATCCTGTTCTGAGCTCTATAAATCCTTGGTATCATGATGACCATGTAAGATTAACTGCAGTGAAACCATGATGGAGCAATCTCAATTACTGGGAAGCACCTGGGTAAGAAAGGTTAATAGGAACAGCAAAGGGAAAACACATGTGACACTGAGCAGTTATAAAATATTGTTTCAGTGATATCCTCCACAGCGAATCTCTGCCTGGGCTCGCTGTTGATGTCTGCCTTTGCCTATCCATCCCTACAAAGGCAATAAATTCTTGTGTGGCTAGTAATTACTGATTACATTTCATGTACAGATTCATCATCTCCCCTCCTGCAAAGAAGCCTATCAATAATGTGTTCTTATAATATATTCTGATGGTTACAAGAGATTCTTATAATATATTCTGATGGTTACAAGAGAACTTCCTGAGGCAAGATCCTGAATAGTGCCATGCTGCAGATTTCCTTTAAAGCCTCTATCTGTAGTAAAGTAATTCTAAATCATCTGATTGATACTTAAACAACAGTACAACAATTTGGAACAGATGGTGTCTTAAAGAAGTTCCGTAGAAATCTACTCCATTAAATTATTTACAAGGAGAATAAAAGGTCAAGGAGCTTGTTCTTATTGCATCCCTGTAGTCTGAAGGTCTTTTACACTCTGAAGTCTCAGGCAACTTAGAACAAAACCAAACCAAACTGTACAGCAGCTAATTGCACCTCAAGGCATTTTTTTAAAGGTTATTGCTGGAGCTGGACAGGAACTGGAAGATCTGATGAGATTCCCACCCCTCCCCATGCACCATGGGGATCGCAGGTGCTGAAGCTGAACTTTGTAGGTGGAACTGCAAACTGTTGTCCTCTTTATTCATTATACAACCGTAACAGCAGCAAGAAATTTCCAGGGTAGGAAAGGTGTCCAAATAAACTTTTTCACAGATACATTTCAACTTCTGGGCTAAGGCATCTCAGCACATCGCTGTATATTCTGACTGTATCTAAAACAAGATAATGAAGCTTATTTGAGGGAGTACAAATTACTTGAAGCATATACTGTGTTCTGACATTTTCTGTAATCTCATGCGAGTTGATCACCCTAGACACTAGTAACACTGGTAACTTCTGAGGCAAGATCCTGAATAATGCCATGTGGTAGATGGTTTTTGTGAGTGAAAGGGTCATTTAAAATTGCAGTTTATAATTTGTGGTGTGCAGAGTGCTGTTTATATGTGTGCATATCTGGGTGTCCATGTGTGCCCTACATGGGAAATTTTGATTCCTTGGGAGTCTTACTTGCTCCAAGCAAGTGCAGCAGCAGATGACAGAAGCAGTTATCCCAGTTATCAGCTATCCTTCTCGTCCCTCTCCTAGACATTGCCACCTCCACAGCAGGGATGTTTTAGAGGATTGTGAACCCAACCACGTTAGCATAGCTGAGATGTCACAGTATGCTCGGCTGTAAATACTGTTGCACAGGTGTAGCCTCATGGTTTGCTCAGGTGTTCCTTCAAGGGAAATTGAAATCTGCAGAGGAGAGGAAGCAGGAATGCAACAGGGGAAGGTACATGTGAGCCACATTACTTGCCTGGCAAAGATTTGTTCACCTGACACCCTGAAATCTTTGTTGTGTGAGGGTTTGATGATACAATCACAAACAGGAGGGATTTGAACTTCATGTTTCTGCTACACCACCCTCAATGGAGTAGTATACAGCCAACCCAGAGTTCTATGTCCAAAGATTCTCGGAGCTCTTGACTGGGAAGGAACAAGAAATAGTTACAGCCTCCCACTAATTACAGCTTCCCTCACACCACTTGGTATTTAAGATCAATAGACAAAAATGTCCAGTTCAACATTTCTTGCTGGTACCTCTCAGCTGTGTTCACGTTTGATATTGCCAGGCTGGCCCCAAAGGTTCCTGTTACAGCCCTCCCAAATCACTTGCCAAACAAGATGAATAGCTGTAGAGAGAAACTGCAGAGCTGTGGAAAGCTAATCAATACCTGCCTCATTCTCCAAATACTTTATGTGCTTTCACAGGTAGCACGAAAGTCGATATTCAAACAGGAGATCATTGAAACACCTTGTCATGCCGTTCTGATCATTGTTTTGGTTTGCAGATGGCTTTTCCTTCTTCTGCTCTTTATGGCAAAGAAAGCCACATACTGTCAGTTTCTGCCCAGAGGACATGATGCATCATATTTCTTGTATACCCCCATTGTTAAATCTAGAGAAAGCAACTATTAAAAAATAACCAAATTCAGGGGAAGATGTTGGTAAATGAAGAGACATCAGCTTCAGTAGTTTAAATAAGAAGCCTGGATTTTGGTGGCAGGCAATCAGAAGAAAATGATTGACAGTGAAACTCGTCTTCCTTAACTTTAGTCCTTCAAAAGACATTTGATCTAAACTAGATATTTGGGATGTGGACTCAGCTAATGGAAAGACACATCTCCTCAAAATGTGATTTATGCCTTCATCAGAACATAGGAGAGTTGAATTACCTGTTGAATGCACCCATTCTTTCACATAGGTGCAGGTGTCTCTGACAGGCTGCCAAACTTCTACAAGGACCCCCAACAACTAAGGGAAAAGCATGTACAGACTGATTTAGTGTAATAGTCTCTAAAGATGTAGGAGTTTAAGCTTCATCCACAAAGATGGTTTAGGTAGCAAACAGCATTATAGCAATGTAAATCAGGGAACTAAGGCTCCGACGTGCCTGTTGCCTCTGGAAGTGGGATCGAAGCTCCTAAGTTGCTTGATCATTTGGGAAACCACAGCTCCTTCTGGAAGACTTTGAAATTACATGGAATCACAGAATCAACAAGGTTGGAAAAGACCTCTGAGATTATCAAGTCCAACCCATGACCCAACACCACCTTGTCAACTAGACTGTGGCACTAATTGCCACATCCAGTCTCTTCTTAAATACCTTCAGGGATGATGACTCCACCCCCTCCCTGGGCAGCCCATTCCAATTATTGACCCTTGCACTATAGTGCAGCAGTTTCAAACAATATGTTAAATAACTTAATAATTTGAGAAGTTAATTGAAGGGTGAGGTTTTATTTTAACTTGAACTCCAACAAGGAATATATATCCTCATCAAAACAGTTTCATAATTTTCAGGTAAATCTCTGAGTAGGGAATAAAGTAATTCTTAAAAATTTAATTGTTTGATGAAATAAAATGCCTTTTAAAAAGATAATGCTGTATGTTGTGAAGCACTTCCTCCTACTTGTAACCAGTGATAGAGGATAGTACTCTTAGCTTCTCCACTCCTCCACAATAAGAGCCCTGTGCTCTAAAGCACTAATTTTTGAACTGTGCAAATCTGTATGCAGGTCTGTGAAGTCAGACTCAGACTGACGTTTGTGCAGCCCGTTTCAGAAGCTTTAGCAGGAATGTTTTAGATAGAGCCTGTACCTAAGCTTACATGCTTTATGGACAAGGCTAATGTACACTATAGTTACATAAACCCTAGCAAGAAAGGTCCAAGAGCACTTGCTACAAGTCTTTGTCAGGTTTATGGATCTCAAGGTTTGCCAAGGTGTTTGTGGTTTGTGTTTTAATTTAGCAGCACTGAATAGTAAGTGCTTTCAGCAGCTGCTTACTGTGAAAGCACATCTAGAGTGTTGCACAAGGGCTAAATGTTGCATATCTTTCACAGAATATGCTGACTTGGAAGGGACCCACAACGATTATCGAGTCCAGCTCCTGGCCCTGCACAGGACCCTCCCCAAGAGTCACACCATATACCTGAGAGTATTGTGCAAACGCTTCTTGAACTCTTCTTGCCCTTGCAGAATTAAAATCCTGAAAATTATTTCAGAAACAGCAATTTATCAGGATTTTCAAGATCTACAGTCAGAGACTAAAGAGAATTGGGGGGAGGGGGGGAGGTAGACAAATACAAAAAAAACCAAAGGAAAATATAAATCATTATTATGCTTGTGTATCCTGATTAGATGACCCTAAATAGGGATATAGTTAGAATTGTACACAATTTCACATGCATACAAATGGAAGTGGAAAGAGGTCAGGAGAAAAGGAAACAGAGTGAGACCAATTGCACTGTCAAATGCTCTACCCACAATGTATTATATGGACAGCAGAGTAAGGACCCAGGAAAATATTAGAAGTGTTTTATTGCATTGACATATGTAATCGAGGATCTATGGAAATATTTTATTTTCCCATTTTCAAACCACACTAGTCACCAATTCATGCAGCTCCGAGATCTTGGGAGATTAAATACTTCATAAGGGACTAGAAATAACAGACAAAGAGTTTGTATCTGAAAGTATGGAAAACATACAGGTTCTCTAAGGCTACAGATATGAACAAACCTAGTGAATAAACTCTTACAGATGTAGAAAAATATAACACTTCAAGTAGAAAAGATCAAAAATTTACAAGGAAAAATAGCATCAAGTATGTGCAAAATGCACAAATACAAACCAGGAATTTATAATTAAAGGAAGATTTTGGGGGAAAAAACCCCCAGCTTCTAATAGTTACTGCTCAATATATGGAGTCATTTGCAATAGCTATGGCTAGCGAAATCATTATATCAAAGTTTGCAGACAAGAAAAACCAAGTGAAAATGTACCATACCAAGAAAACAAGCAGTGACTCACAGGAAGAACAACAATATAATGTAATACTAATTAAAAATAAATTATTAGTAAGACCAGGTGAGCACTAGAAATAGACAAAGCAACAGCATTCACACAAAAGCAAACCCAAGGCCAAATATACAATGGCTACAGTATCCTAGTGAACACACAAAGCTTCCAGAAAGCAACATAAAATTCAGTGACAGCATGGTCATTGCAGTGCTGAGATGTGCTCAGCCAGAGCACAACAAGGGAAAGGATGCAGACTGGAGGATTAGGCATGCAAACAACTCAGAAATCATGGCTTTCACCTAAAACAAATATCATGTGGTCACTAAACCTGAATGAACTGTTCCCACCCACCATAGAGAAAGAAATTCATCCATCCAGGATGGCAGGCTGTGAGGCACCATGTGGCACCATGGCACCGCTGTTGTCACATGAATTCATTTGGAAACCCAGGCCAGGTCAGACACATCTGAGGAAAGAAGACTATTTCTGAAGTTGCTATTTAGCTATATATGAGAACACAGGTTTTAGGACAAAATAGTGTACTTTGGTAGAAGAAATGATACATTCACTGCCTTGTGTCTCTCCCTACCCCCACCATATGCGAACATATTCAGCATGTAAATGACATTTAGAAAGTTGAAACTAATTTTTCCTTTTCTTTTAAACTTTTCTTTTAATTCATGTTGATAACATATGTGGGAAAACATTTGACTGTTCCTGACCCAAAGACATTACTTCTGAGAGACAATAAGAACAGACCAGCAGGGAAAAATCTGTGTGTTTTGTGCATCTAAGTGAAAGTTCATCTCTAAAAAGGCCACATTAACATTTTTTTCTCCATTTGTTCCTCTTTGTGGCATTGCTGAACACTGATAGCTGAAATTACTTCAGAGGCAGCTGAAGTGACCGCTGCAGTGGGTCAGTGATAGTGTCATAAGTTGTTTGGTTTGGATGACTGTCATTTTAAAGCCAATGAGATACTGGGGCCCTTACTTAGGGCCCCAGTCTGAGATATTCCTTTAAACTTCCCCACCATCCACCCCAAAAAACAAAAAAAACCCTACCTTCTCAAATATTATATAATAGAAGAGGAAGAGGAAAGATTACTGATGCACCCAAAAACTCAAGAAGTCTCAAAAAAGATTGGCTATTACAGGCACAGGAAAGTAGTACGTTTTCTGAAGGAAGGTCATTAAGACACTTTGCATATGCTATATTTCTGTCTTCTCCTGCTTAAAATGTTGTTGGGTTTTGGGTTTTTTTCACTTAGGAGTTGGATTGAGCAGTTCTGGTTTGAGTCGCAATCTTTTCCCCTTTCTTTTTTCATGGAACTATTTATTCAGTGTTACCATGGAAATGATTTCATCTTTCCAGTAGTAGGATTCCAGCCCTGCAGTATTGGTTTTGTCAATATAGTGTCCAAACCCTAACACACCTACTTTATTAATGTCACCATTAGATGAGACTGTTTACCTACATCAAGGAAAAAAATCTTTAAAACAGTTTAATCAATCAAGGAAGCTGGGACTCCATCATTTCATAGCTTTGTTCTGCAAATAAAGGACCCACAGTTTTGACCCTCGCTATTTATTTAGCTGTGGGGGGGCCCCAGCTGGTCTGGGGTCTCTACGAGAATTGGGAATGCTGAAGGTGGAACCATAGCACATAGCAAGGTGGCAAGCACGGACAGAAAGGATGTAACACAGAATGGGTTTCCTGCCTAGAGTGCTGAGTCACTGTTGACAGACATGCGTGGTTTGTATGTCCAATTGTAAATTATTTATGTTAACAAGAACCCAATCGTGGCCTGACATGTATGGTCAGGAAACTGTATAAAAGTCACAGCAGGTGTTCAATAAAAGGTCCCTTCTTAAGAAGAAATTTGTCGGCATGTCCACCCCAACCCGCGACATTTAGCCTCCTCACAGCGCCTCGTCTAGTCTGTCAGATCCGTCTCTTTGGGAACAGTTAATGGACAGACACTGCTGTAATACAACCTTTCCCATTGTTGTTTTTGTTCCTTTTCCCAGCTTTACATTTGGTTTTCATACTTTCACTATGTTTTTTTGGAAAATAACAGACATTCCTGGGTTTGTGTTCCTACCTTTGTGCTGCTCTTGCTGACAGACTGGCCAGGGGAAAGGCATACTCTAATCCTTCTTTCATCCCAAATGGGGTGTTTCTGTTTTATAAGGCAAATGAAGAGGCACACAGAACATTCTCAAACCAGATAAGAGAGGGTAGGAGCAGCATACATGCGCGCACAGACACAAATAATCAGTGCCACGTAAAAGAGGCATCATTTCCTCACAATTTGCTATGCTTCAGTTGAGACTCCTTTGCAAAACACAAGCTTCAGACCCTCTACTTGTGTAAAAAAATAAATCAGTTTTTCCTTTGATGTTTATCAGTAGATTTTAAGAGTCTATTTGGGAGCAAGTGAAGAGCGATCTAACGTTTGATCTGATTTTGTTTATTTGTTTGCAAGGTTTGCAAGCCCGACAGCAAAATAGGAGATTTCTCTTTAAAGCATAATCAACTGCAAGTATTTTGATGAAAATGTTCTACCCTTTGTCTACTTCAGTCAGAAGTCTCTTGGGTTTTGTAACACAAGGCAGTACTGCACAGCAGTCTGATCAGCTGTGGTGCCATTACTCCATTTTAAGTCACATCTCAAAGCCAGTTCAGCACTTCTTTAAGTTTCTGGCCCACCTTCTTCAACCTTCCAGTTTGTTTTGTTCAAAGTTCAACTGCTGAATGAAGTACATCCACCTTTCATTAAAAATCCCCTTATTGCCCTTCTTTCTCTGAACACAGAGCCATAGTACAAAAAAAAATGGCTTCAAGTTGCATTGAGGGAGGTTTAAACTGGGTATTTGGAAGGCTTGCTTCGGGGAAAGAGTAGTCAAGTATTGCAACAGGCTGACTAGGGAGGTGGTGGAGTCACTATTCCTGGAGGCATTTAAAAGAAACGTAGGTGTGTGCTTAGTGACACAGTTTGGTGGTGGACTTTACAGTACTGGGTTAATGGCTGGACTCTATGATCTTAAAGGTCATTTCCAACCTAAATGATGCTATGATCCTCTGACTCTAAAAATTTCTTGTAAGAGTAGCCTCTTCAGAGTGGGATAAATTACCTCACTGATTGAAGACTTAAAATTAGAAAGGCAGAGCTGATAAGTGTGAATGAATGTGTCCTTTTAATATTTTGGGGCACTCTATACATGGCATGTCATAATATTACATTAAATTTTCAGATGTCTTGTTGCCTTCTGTGGTAAAAAATAGATAGTGAGAGAAGAGGGAAAACCATCAAAGATAAGAAATGTCTGGGCAAAAAGACTATCTGTTCCAACATGCTGCACATTTCGATTATGTCATTCCCATTTTATTCAGGCTCAGTGTTAAGTGACTGGTGGAACACAATGTGGTGGTGTGCTGAGCTCTGGCTTGGCTGCTTCTGCCGGTGGCGACAATCAGGATATGACAAATGGAGCTGATAGCTCCAGTGGTAATAATGGTGACTCTGATACTTCCTGTTTTATTTTCAGCTGCCTAAAATTTTGCAGACTATTAATGGTTTGGGTGGAAGTTTTCCATGCTGTCTTTTTGCTTCTGAGCAACATTTTCTTTTTTTAAGGTTCACCTGACATCATCTGGCTATTTCTGATGGAGAAGTTTCTTGTCTGGTGCTTAATGAACAACAAAAAACAAAACTGAGAAGAGTGGATGATAGACCAGTGGAGTGTGCTGCCATGCAGTGGGACCTGAACAGGATGGAGAAATGGGCTGACAGGAATATTATGAGGTTCAGTAAAAGGAGATGCAAAGTCCTGCATCAAGGAAGGAGTAACCCCAGGCACCAGAAGAAGCTGAGGAATGACTGGCTGGGAAGCAGCTCTGAAAGAAGGACCTGGGGGTCATGGTGGACAAGCAACTGACGATGAGCCAGTGATGTGTCCCCACAGCAAAGACAGCCAACACCATCCTGGGATGCATTAGAAGGTATATTGCCAGGAGGTGGGGGGAGGTGATTCTTCTTCTCTCTTCAGCACTGAAGAGAGACATTTGGAGTGCCAGGTCTAGTCCTGGCATTCCAGAGGCAGTGTACATGGAATTGAGAAGAGACATGGACTTACTGAAGCGAGTCCAAAGATGATTAGGGGAATATCTTGCATACAAGAATAGGCTGGGAAAGCTGAGACTATTCAATTGAAAAAAGAGAAAGCTCAGAGTAGGTCTTATCCCTATGTACACATCTCTTATTGGAGGAAATGAAGAAGAGGGAGTCAAGCTATTCTCACTAGTGCCCAGTGATAAGAAACCAATGGGCACAGAACTGAAACATGAAACTCCATCTGAACACATGGAAACATTTATTCACTGTGAAAGATGTTGTAGAGGCCCCGTTCATGAAGATATTCCAAATCCAGGTGGATATAATTCTGGATAACTTCTCTAGATGATTCTGCTTGAGCGTGAGATTTGACTGACATGATCTTGAAAGACCCCTTCAAACCTCATTAAGATTTTGGATACTGTGAATGAAGAAATCTTGCCAATGCTTAAAAGGTCATTTCTAGCTTGGAGCAGAAATTTTAAATGTCTTTGTAGGAGGAGCCTTCTGCTGTCACTTGTCTTCCTGTTTTCACCAGAAACTTTCTAAATTCATAGTATGCTAAATTTTCCAGGTTACAGTAGAACATGACTGGAATTTGATTAATAGGCAAATCCTGCAGGCATCTTCTGAAAGGAGCACAGGCCATCCCAGGGCTGCAGTGACTGGATGCAGTTTACCCTGCCTGCCTTTCATTGGCTGCTTGTGGCACTGTGGTACAAAGCTTGGAGAGACCCACCCTTCTTCAAGCTTGCAAGGCTCTAATCACTGGTGCCCCAGATGGGAAGACTGAGAAGCCTAACTTGACTGTGGCAAAGTAATTTATCCCTCTGTGCTGGTTTTGGCTGGAGTAGAGTTAACTTTCTTCACAGTGGCTGGTAAGAGGTTGTGTTTTGGATTTGTGCCGCACACAGGGTTGGCAATAAAGAGATGCTTTTTTCATTGCTGAGGAGTGCTTACACAGAGCCAAGGCCTTTTCTGCTTTTGTACTGCCACACCGGGAAGGAGGCTGGGGGTGTGTGGGAAGTTGGGAAGAGACACAGCCAGGACAGGTGACACAAATTGACCAAAGGGATATTCTATACCATAGGACATCATGCTCAGTATATAAAGCTGGGGGGAAGAGGGAGGAAAGGGGGACATTTGGAGTGATGCCATTTGTCTTCTCAAGTAATTGTTATGTGTGATTGGGCCCTGGTCTCCCACGGATAGCTGAACACTTACCTGCCCATGGGAAGCAGTGAATGAATTATTTGTTTTTCTTTGTTTGTGTGCATGGGTTTTGCTTTCTCTTAAATCGTCTTTACCTCAACCCATGAATTTTACAGGTTTTACTCTTCCAGTTCTCTCCCCAGTCTTGTTTGTGAGAAAGTGAGTGAGCGGCTGTGTGGTATTTTCGTCTCCAGCTTGGGTTAAACCATGGCACCCTCAGAGGGAAAGGATTCCAAGAACCAAAAAATCAAATGGAAAAAATCCAGTGCAGAAGAATTAGAGTAACAAGACTGTAGCCTAGGGGTGTTTGGGCACCATGGAACAGACTGCACCAAATTACAGATGTACAACAAGACCAAGCGACAAGGTCATTTAAAACTGAACTGCGGCATTTTGTGAATATAATATGATTTCACAACTAATTACTGTAGTTTTGAAGTTCTGAGTATGAATTACAAAGTTTGGTTGTGAAGTTAATGCATTTCTCCCCCCCATTCCTGTCATATACATGTGAATTATCCTCACCAGGCTCCTCAGATGAACCCTTTTAAGATGCTTTGAAAAATACTATCTTGATACAGAAAGTGCTACAGGATCTTTTGAGATAAAATTCTCTAGCATCCCATTCATCTCCTCTTCCTTAGTTTGTGGAAGTACTTAGTCTTTAAATAATATTCAGCCCTGATTGCAGGGTGTAAGACTTTTTTTCTGTCTAAAGAACTAGTTATGAAAGAAGGCTAGGTTTGGGTTTTCTGCTTTTATGCACGGCAAACATGCAATTTTGCTACCGGTAGCAACAATCAGCTTGGAAAATGATTAGGTTTTTAAATGACTGGACTTTTTGAAAAAAGCATAAACAGGAAAATGTGGGCTGTTTCTGGAGTTATAGTGATTGCACTAGAAGGAATTTAGGGAAGAGACACTGTAAGTGAGACTCCTACACCAATTTCCATGTGGACTCTACTAAGTCAGAGGTATTCCTCTAAATTTACAAAATTTGAAAAATTTTAATGAAGTGTAAAATATAGCACTTGCTGTTTTTCAGGCCTAGAGTCGGATATTATCAAACTAAATGATAACTCTTGAAATTTTGAAAGGTTAATTACAATGTTGAACAATATTCTAATTTATTCTAATTCATTTCAACTAGATTCGTTTGCCTAATAGTTTTGCATATCTTTGTATTCATTACAGTCCATTAAGGCAAAACCTTTTAACAAATATTCATTTGCGGCCACTTTCACCATTTTCCGCTTGAACATCATTCTTTTTCAGATGTCAAACTCTTCAAAAATCTTGTCATGAAAGGTCACATTTCTATGAAAGTCATATCCAACATTTTAGCTCTGGCATAGAATGACAAGTTATACAGAAGTCTTATTCCTTTCACAAGGAATCTCAGAGAGAACTTCAAGTTTTTGAGTTTTGGTCTTTTTCTTTTAATTAAAATTACAGTTTCCCCATCAATTTTTAGCACTATGTCACTCACAAATGTGTGTCTACTAATCAGTTTTCATTAAGATTATTTGACATGATGAAATAATGGCTCAGAAAGAATGTAAAGGCATTTCTCATGCTTTGGGGGTGCAACCTGCTCTTGCTTTGTGCAAAGCAGACCCACCAGTCTCACCAGTGCTCATCCATGACTAGTGTTAATGAAGCGGGTACAGAACAGCTGTCAACATGTAAACTTAGATTGCTTTGCACTAACTTTCATAAATGTTGTGACAACAAGTCAAATATTTTATTATTTGCTATTTGTACTGTGGTACTGCCTGCTTCCTCAGGTGGGCTTGTACTCTATAAAATACACAGTAAGAAGGTATTCCTTGTTTTAAGGGCCTTCTAAGTTTAGAAAAAGAAACCAAACAGCAACAGGCCACAGCAAACCAGTATATGGTGGCTAGGAAATAGTTGGTTAAAACAACTCATCAGAAAATGCTATGGAAGTAATATGTTTGCAGGTTTTTTTATAAGCAAATACAAGATTGTGCATCCACCTATATAAAATTGTGCATTCACCCGGGGCTGAAATGGTCGTTTAGGAAAGATGCTAGTGATAGCTGTCAAGTGATAAAATAATTCTTGAAGCCCTGGTAAAACTGGAATAGGAATGTTTATTGAGCTAGCTAATATTTCACAAATAAACATGTGAGAAATGTATGAAAAAATGGCTGTTGCTTTTCCACAGTGCCTTACACTATTCTGGGACTCTACTCTTCCTGGGTGGACACAGGGAAGTTTCCTTCTTACATTCTCTCTTTCTGTCCCTCTCCTTCTTACCTTACGTTTTTATTTTTCTGCAGACGTAGCTTGCACTGTTGCAGTGGACATATGTCATCAGATACAGGTCCCACTAATATGTATCTCTGCAATATTATCCTGTCTTACTATTCTTTGTGCAACATCACCATTTTCTCAGTTATACTGTCTACCTTCTGAAATTCTGGGCTTTATGTGAGTTTTTAGTATCCTTTGCACTTTGATGTAGAGGTTGATTATCTGACTGAAGTGTCTGTAACGTACACTCTGTTCTCATACCCTCTATATTTGAATCAACCAAATCAATTTCCATCTGAGTTGCGGTGATCTATTAAAATTCTTCCCCGTCAATGACTTGTTGAAAATAGCCTTTTGAAAGATGCTGCCAATATCTGAACAGTATCAAAGTATGACAGTTGCAATTTATTTATCAGCACATTAGGTTTTAACCACAGCATGCCCTCTCATCACTCAAGAAACAATTGCAGTCTACAGTCTTATATCTATATCATTTCTATGAATAATATGTATAACCGAATTTATTCCATCACTTGCTATTATTCTGTCACATGAATGTCAAAATAAAGGAGGTCTAAAGCAGACAAAAAGAAGAAAAATTATAGTCATAAGGTAAACAGTTCCAAGAGAGAAAGACAACCACAGGCAGAACATTCATTGGAAACCTTTTTTTACCAGGTACTAGGAAAGTAATATGGCTTGTCAAGACCTAATACAAAAAGAATATTAAAGAGCTAATGGACTTCTCTTGGAAGGCAGGTAAGAGAATTAGCCTATCAGCCTCTTTGGGAAGAACATCTGACAGAGATGTAGGCTGTAAAGGATGGCCTAGGCAGTTGTATCAGTCCCCACCTTGAGTTGAAGAAGTTTTCAGCATAAAACTCAGACATATAAACCTTTCACAACCCTATATCACACTGCTATATACCTTTGACTAAGCAAATGAGAATTGTTTGAAGAAACTATCTTGAATTCCACATGACTGAAAACCAAGATAAAACATTCATCTTTTCTTTGTTGTCAAATTACAAGATTCTTCCTTCAGACAGGTGAAGGAAGTGAAGCCTATCACTGGGAAAATGTTCATGCCATGTGACATGCGGTTCCCACTGTACCTGGGATAATACCTTATGCAGAAATGTCTGAGCAAATAGGTAGGCATGTTTTTATTGCAGCAACTCAGGATAAGTCATGGTATTACTGTGGTTATTGAGCTAACCTTATTGACATGTTACTTCATAACCTGCAGTCTGTTCACTCTCACCAAACCCATGTGAAGTAGGTCTATAGGTTCATTTCCTGTATATTATAGGACAAATAAGAATTGAGGCTCCTAGGGAAATAATCAGGGAGAGTTGCACACCTCTAGGACATGCTGATAGGTAGGAAGCTGAGGGAAGAGACTTATTTTTCTTCTAATGAGGTTTGCATACGTCTGCAGAGCTTGCTGCAGTCTGAGCGGAAAAATATATTTTTCAGTATTTTTATCCTTTAGGAAAAAAAAATCATGGAATATTACAATAATTGAAGTTTGAACAGGACTCCAGAGATAATTTCAACCAACAAATTTTGGAGAATTTCAAGGATGGAAAATTCACCTTTAGATCCTTCAGATTTTCATAAGTGTATCAGCTTTTGCTTGTTTCATTTTCTCAGTTTCCCATAAGAAAGGTGGAAAGAATCATTCCCTTGAAGTTCTTCATAACTCAGTATTAGCCAGTGAGTGTTGCACTGAATTTGAGGCAATAGTAATAATGGTGTTAGAGAAGCAAAAACACATGTATATTCATAAGAAAGAACATGTGTCAAAATTTCCATTTGCCGAAGTATTCTTGGAGGTTCTGTAGGCAGGAAAAAGTTTCAGTTTTCAAAAGTAAAAGACAAAGGACAAGCTGAACTGTTAGAAAAAACTTCAAAGCTCAACACAACACTTGTCTGTATAAAAATTTTTGAAATTTAAAATTCTAAACAAGAATATGTCAAAAAAAAAGAACCCTGAAACAGTGAGACACTGCTCTATATCTCTAATTAATCTCTCTTGGTGTCTTCACTTCCTCATTTTTATTATTTTTCTTGTTAATTTTAAAGACATTAATAATATCTTATGAAAAGAATTTTTCTACTGAACTAAGTAATGAAGTTTCAGCAGGATTTTAAAATTCTGGGATTCATCCTTCTGAATCTAAATTCAGAGAATAACATCAATATAGAATTTTCCTTCATATACTCTTCATTTTCAGTTGTTGTTTTGTTTGTGCTAGTCTTTGAAGCAAGTCATCAAGTAAAAAGATCTCAGACTTTTAAACCAAGAAGTGTTCATCAGGGAAAAAAGAAAGTGTAATTAATATTTTGTTTTCCTCTAACAACCATTTAGTTTATTAGTTTGAATTGTTGAGAACTTTTCAATTATTTTTAGTCTGCTGTATTTCAGTATGTTGCCAGTGACATACAGAAATTATACCAAAGTCATTGCTGTGATTGACATTATTTCTGTTTTTCTTTGGTTTATTAGATTTTTTGTGAGCAGGAAAACCCTGATGCTGTCAAGAGCCTACAGAATTTCTAGAGACTTATATTGCCATCCTCCTTAGGCAGAAAGTAAATTGTTCTTTCACTGATTGACACACCTACATTGAATGGGCTCCTTTCTACCAATCCCTTCTCTCTTGTCATACTTCATAAATTCCACAAAGTTGCATTACAGAAATCTGTAAGTATTGTGAAATTATGAATATGACAACAGGCAGCTGTGGTTGGCCACTCTTCATAATGAAGGATGCCGTTTAAAGTAATTCTGATGATTGTGACATATTTTCATGCTGGCATAAAAACTATTACAGTCTCTTTCTTCCTTTTTAAATGGACACACTGTGAAATAGACATTTCAATGAAGCCATTTCCTTTCTGGCTAATTCGATCTTTTTTATTTTGTAAAGCTGCAATATGTATTTCAAACTATGCCCCCTAAGAAAAAGGATGCACAACTGCTTTTTTAATTATTATCTATCAGTGAATAAGAACAACTCTTTTCCTCTACTTTAATGGCCCAAAGGGAAGAGTTTTGTGTTTCAAGAACTTTTAGCAGAATCATTTTTCAAGGTTTAGTTCTTTTCTAGGTATTCCTGAGTGAACAGAAATCTGGCAGCCTAGGATTTGAAATCTACTGCTCTGAGTTAGGTGCCTCAGCTCCTGAAGCACGGTATAGGATAAGTGAAGTTAGCTATAAGAATCTGGAATAAAGAGTTGCCAAAGCTGAACAAATGTTATGGTAGGGATTTTTTTGTTATACAAGGCTGAGTGGTTGCAATTTAGTTGATGAATAAAAGAAAATCTCAGTGATAATCGAACATCACTTGGTTTTCAACATAAAAATAAGTGGGAGCAAGGAAAAGCCCCACCAGAACTATAAGTCTGTGAAAGATGGGATAACATGAGAATGTTAAAAGAGCATTTCATCCAGAATCACAGACAATCAGTTCCAGAACACAAAGAAAAGCCAGAGGAAATAGAGGACCTCAAGACAATGATTAACCTTGACATAGAGGTTTTAAAATCATTAGAGAAAATTACCTCCCTGAAATAGTAAGTAACTTTTCTATTGCTTAGGTCCTGGAAAGGACTTGCTCAGCAGGGCACTAATGTATTGCTAGGAAAACAGCAGAAAAACACTGCTGGGGTGAGGTAGGAAGCGTGCCTAAGGAACTTGGAGTTGGGTGGGAAGAATTGCAGCACAATTGACAAAGCTAATGTCTCTACTGGCAAGTACTGCAGTCCAACATATGTGGATCTGTTGAGGAAACACTTTGTACAAACATGGCATATGTTTCAGAGGGGTCTATGACTTGTTCTTCTAGGGTATACACCCACTAGCAGCTGTAGTGAAATCGGTGTACCTCTAGAGTTTATCTTCCGTTCTGGTTTTAGCCAGATGGAATCCAGTTTCTGTCTTCCATGAATGCTCTGTGATGTGAAACAAAACATGGGAAGTATAAGAGAGCATTGATTTAAAACATCTAGCCTTGATCTGAACTAAAATGCTGTAGACACACTTAGACTTCATCTGCACACCAATAGATAAGAGATTGCCAATGTCCGGGTAGGACTCTGCTACCAAATCTGTACTGCATTCTTGCTTCTTTTAATCTGTTGACTTGGCATGGAGGAAGCCCTCAGCAAGAAAAATAGCAGCATCATTTCTCCTTCCTGCCACTGAAAGACAAAAAAGCTCCTTTCTGGGATGCAAAACTATTTGAACTGGACAAAATAGGAGCAAATATGTAGTTGGGCACTATTTATTTGGAGCCTAGGTGTGGGGCTGACTCTCTGGTCTAGATTGTTCTTCATGTTGGCTGTTAGTGTGCAAATTGACACGTGGCTTTTCAAAGTCATAGAAAAATATTTTTTTTCAATAGGCCACTGATTAGATGCGGCTGAGTCAGAAGGGTATGAGTCACCACTCAAATGACAAGTGTAAATTTAGAGCGGAGGGGAAGGGAGGAGGCTTTTAAAAGCAAACACATTGTTTGAAACTGAAGAAATTGAAGCCAGCCCTCCGCCACAGGATTTTGCTGGCATACCTGTACTGTCTAGAGGTGTAAGAAAATCACCCACAGAGTTGACACTGGTCTGTTGGCAAAATCCATATTGAAGACACAGGGAGGCTTAAAGAAGAGTGTTTGTAAGAAAACTGTTGCTGTTCAGGGAAAAGATACAGCCATGCTGATGAAAAGAAAAATGTCTTGGGGCAAGATTTTGTTGACGTGTGCTCCTGTCTCAATAGGCCTTGGGTCAAGGGTTGGACCTCATGATCTCGGAGGTCTCTTCCAACCCAGTTAATTCTATGATTCTATGATTCCTTGAAAGAGGGAATCCCTAAGTATAGCTTCAAGATCCTGTATGGATTTAAGCAGGAGGTGGCTCTCACTTACACAACGTGTGTTTGAAAATGGGAAGATGTAGGTGTTAGGGAACATGGTAGTCTCAGAGTGTACACCGATATCAGAGTGTTTAGTAAAGAGGATGGTTTAGACTGATGTAGACCTCAGTGTCTCAGTTTCCCCCAAATATTTCTTTAGGTGTCCACATTCTCTAACATCATTTCAAGAAAATGGGAGAAAAATGGTCTAGATAAAATTGTCAAAAGGTGGCTTTGCAGCAAAATATACCAGAGTAAATATTAGTAGATCACACCAAATTGGCACAGCATTTCAAGTGAGATCTAACAGGGCACTCACCCAGGTGCCAATGAATATTTTGATTAATGGAAAGGTTGATGGAACAGAATATCTTACGAAGTGAGTAGATAACAACGCACAGAGCAGATTAAGCACCACTGAGGACAGGATTAGAATTCAAGATACTTACTTGGGAGTGGAAAAAAGGGTTTACAAACAATAACAATAAAAAACAACCCCGACATAAAAATTATTGAACAGCAAGGACCAACCCACGGAAAGAAAAAGGCAACTACATAAATACATATATGAGAAAACAAAAACAAAAACAAACAAACAAACAAAAAGAGAAGTAAAACAGTACCTTGGAGTATTAAAGTCTGTTGTGGACCCTAAACTGTATGACAGAACTACAGTGCAATGTTGTTACAAACAAAGCAAATCACTATCCCAAATGAACAGGACTGTCTTCTGCAGACTTATGAAGCAATTAATCTTTTTGTCTCCATATAGCTTGAGGCACTAAACTTTACGAGAGATGCAGCCACACTAAGAAGAATAACAGAAATACTGAGAGATTTAGAAAATGTGATCTATCCATCAATACAGAGGTAATTCAGTTTATTTTTGGAATAAAAAAGAAGAATGGGAGAACATGATAAAAATTCCAATATTGAAAATATAGTGAGAGGATAGCGGTATGTGACTTTTCACTTCCAGGGAGTGAAAAAAAAAATAATAATAGTTAATTTTCTGCAGGACAAGATATAGTTTAGCTGTTATGGAGTGTGTTCCTAACCATAGAGATCAATAAGCCCCAATAAGCTACCTAAGTTGCGGCATCTTCATTACTGGAAGTTTTAAAGATAATCTCAGGAAAGCTTTACTGGGGAGAATATTAGGGTTCTTGGTTCCCCTGAGAACAGGGACAAGTATTAGCTGTCCTGTGAAAGTAACTTCCAACTTTGCTGTAAAGGATATTGGCCTGACTCTTCACAGAGGCAGGCAGCAAAAGAACAAGGGACAATAGGCACAGGTTCCAACAAGGCTATTTACAGTTAGATGCAATAAAATATATGTAGTTCAATGCTGGAACAGATTGTCCAGAGAGCCTGTAGAATCTCCAATTTTGGAAGTATTCAAAGCTCTGCTGGACAAGGTCCTTGCTGCTGCTTTAAGCAGGTGGTCAAACAAATGACCTCCAGGGGTCCCACCGAATCTCTAGAATGAAATAGACTCACGGGATTCTTTGATCCCGTGACTCAACTGTTAAAACTTATACATTGAAGAGAAGTGTCATATCACCTAGGTATAAAATGTGGCTTTTAGTCCAGTGAGAGAACACTAAAAGTTGCCTATATTAGCATTAGCAATATATTATCTGCAGGGTGTCTAGGATCTCTCATATAAAATAAAATAAGTTTTTTTTCCATAATTACCTCCAATCTACATGAAAAAAAACCAATCCGCTTTAAAATACCTTTCAACTCCCCACCCATTCCCACGCATTTCTCTTTAGATAATCAAATTTATTAATATTTTTAATCAGAGAAGAACACAGAAAAGAACATTATCAAAAGCTGTCTTTGGGAAGTGACTTAACTGATTTGCCTTTGATCCCTGTCATAGAATAATTAGCTTAAAAATTACAATCTCAAAGTGGCTGGTGAAAAAAAACCCAGAGAAATTACCTTTTGTTCTGTATTTTGGCAGGACTGCTAGATCCACACTTGAACTGAACTTGACTACATTACCATGAGGTAATTAGAAAGGCAGGTTACCTCTTTTACTGTAACTTATTTCTCTAGTCTGTAGGATTAACTGTTTCCTTGATGGTTATTAATAAAGGTTCTTTAGACACGTAATGTTGTTTTCAATGAAGTATGAGAATTTTGCTCTCTCTCAGCTAGAATAAAAGTGTACTCTTTGTTTCTTACAGTCGCTTTAGACTTATGTGAGTGTAGGTGAAGATGGTATTTGCTCCAGTGTCATTTCAAGCAAATCAGTGGATTAATTTCAGTTCTGACTACTTGCACAGCAGGTGATAGGTAGGAAGGCAGACAGTCAGGTATGACAGCAACAAGCTTCCAAATCTACCAGAAGGTCCTCTGCAGACCTTTGACCATGACTTTACTTCAGGTTGGAGGGTTGTCCATTTTCCTTTCAACGAATCTGTAGAGACACAGTCAATCTTATGTCAATGTTGCTTTCCATGAGAGAGATGTTACAAAATCAGACTTTTAAAATCCCCAAGGAATAGAAAAGAACCTGCAGAGAATGAGTAGGAGATACTTGAACACAGGCTTTGAAAACTTTTAGAAGAACTGTAGAGCAAGATGTCCACATATGCAAAAACGGATGATTTTTATAACCAGTTTGGAAATACTTGGTGCCATCACAGCACAGAGGAACAGGAAGAAGGTTCATAGAGACAAGAGGACATTCCTATAACAGTAAGAGGCACTGGAGTTTCAGAACAGAGGAAGGACAATCTAAATGAATTAACTTGGATTTTCAGCAGTTCTCTGAGGACTTCTTGAAGAAGTTAAATAAGTCCTCTTCAGGTGACCTGTTTCCCAGGAGAACTGCAGTCAGTGGTAAGTGAAAATATCTGGGAATATAATTGTATTCTGAGCGCAGGACTTGAGATGAAAGCCTAAATCTACCTAGCACCTTCACAGACTTTGGACACAAGCTTGTACACAGATATAGGCTTAGGGCTATTTTGTGGATGTGACAAAAAAAGTTTGATCTACTCCTTAATATGGGCCAGCACCTGGGTATTCAAAATGCAGGGAGCTACTTGTAGGGTCCCATCCCCTCACATATCCACCCTTATACTCCCACTGCTTGTACTGTTCTGACCTCAGCACTTGTGAGTCCTTTCTGTGAGGCATTTTGTCTGAGCCTGGCAGAGAACTAAACCAGAACACCTGCTCTTGGGTAAGCAATGAGGGTTAACCTGCTGAGGGTCAGAGTCAGTGCAGAAAAGCAAAACAAGAGCACAGGTCCAGGAGACATGGAGGATGACAAGAGAACTCTGTGTGGGAAGCTGAGTAGCAATTCAGCTGCCTAACAGATCTTCGCCTTAGACACCTTTCTTCGAGTGCGGTGGCTCCATAGGTAACTTTTCCACTCCAGAAACTGTGAAGAGACCTTAAGTAACTAGCTCAGAGTTAGACATCCAGCTTTCAGATGCTTACATGAGTATGTATTAGACATTTGTACCAGTATATGTCTCCATTGTTAAGGTAATATAATAAGTTCAGTATTGCATAGGTTGTTTGCAAGTTGTCCCCAGAAGGATAAGGTATAGTAGTAGTCTGAGTTCTGTCTGACTTTCCAGTACTGAAATCATGAGGTTGCTGTACTTACTATGGGAACCAAACCTGCAGTAATGAGGACGCCCTGAGATGTAGTGGATAAGTGGTATTGAAATTTACTTCACCAAAACCTGGAAATCTAGACTTCACATCTGTATAGTTTGACTGCCTATTTTGTTCAGTTTCTCTCAGTCAGATTACACACAGGTACTTCAGTGAGAACAATCTGGATCTAGTTAATTCTGTGAATTAGCCTTTCTGTTTGCAGTACTCTATATTGGAGAGCAAAATCTCTTCAGTCAACTGCAAAAACTCTATCAGACACAAATGTGAACATTGGGAAAAAAAAAAGAAAACCATGAGAAAATCTGAAATATAAACTAATTTTCAGTTTACAATCTTCACGTTTTTTACAACCATTATCTCCTCAAGGTGGACAACAGCTCTCTAGAGAGAAGCAGGTTTCAAATAAAGGCTATTTCCTCCCTAGTAAACCAAAGTTACTCTGTGGTAGGACAGTGACCCCAGGAAATAGACAGTTATGCTAAAGCCACTACGGACACAAAAAGATGGCTCCAGAACTCAATCAGCTCAGCAGCTGCTTGTGTCACCCGCATCTGTGGGTGGCCAGGGAACTAGCATCCTGTTTTTTCAATAGGTAGTTCTCCCATGCATTTTATCACACGTGGAGGACAGCATCTCTCATTGAATTAAGAGGTTATGGTGGAGCATTGACACATATCTTACCCAGAAGGAACATCATTGCCTCACTGGTGTTCCAGTTATTTTAGCCTGACTTATCCTTGGAGCAGAGCACAAGCTGATATGCTGTGAAGCTTGTTGCATAGGACTGTTATCAGCAATACAAAGGCAAACAGGAAATTATTATGGTATTTTAAGTCACAGGGCAGCACTAAGTAATAATGTCATAGGGTACCACAAAGTAATAATGTCTTCCCTATTTCAAGTTGAAGCTGGTCCTACCTACATCACTGCAAACAATATACAATGAAAAATTATGTAATTTGGACATGTGCAATGTAATATAATCAGAATTAAGAATAAAGTTCTGCCTCCTTCAAACATGAAAATTACTTTTCTGCCAGTGTGTCCATTCCCTTTTCTTCTAGGTTTCCTATTGACCCAGTATCATTCTCTTGGCAAGGTGCAACTCGTGTGGAGGCTAGATTTAATATTTGAGGCAGCAGAAAATATTCTGTTCAAATGCCAAAACAGATGAAGGGCTTCCACTCAAACATAGATGTACTCAGGAAAATAGGAAGCAGATGAGTTAATTTTTTTAAGACTGAAAGAGTGAGCATTTCAAGGATGGGAGTTGGTTCTCTGCCCTTTGTCTTCAAAAGTAGCAAATTTAGCTCCATGAAGTGATAAAATTTATAATAAGACTTACTACACTATAGGCTACATCTGTAATGATGTTGTGTATACTACTGCATCTTGTAAGTCAAAACCAAGCAGCCCATAAATCCCACCAGATTTTACTATTCATAGGGTTAAAGGTTTTCATCAAGTCCACCTTAGAACCTGTCTCCCTTAATTCCTGAGAACTGCCTGCTAGACCTTCAGCACAATTATGGCTGGAAATAAACTACATTGCACAGCAATTTCGGTTCATGATCGGTAGCCATGGTAACACCAAGCAATAGGGCTTAAAAAAAGAAATGGCCGTAAAGGGCAAAAATGTGCATCTGGAATCCACACAAGCATGATACTGAAGACTTGTTGTTTCTTCAGAAGGAAAAAATTCCTTTTTCTTTCTGCTCCAACTAAATGTTTAGGTTCTGTTTTAAGCCGATTAACTTCTTCATTACCTCAGAGAAACTAGCACTCGTACATTTCTTGTTTTCAATTGCATATTCATTAAAGTATTGATATTAACTGATTGCTTGAAGCAGTCATATATTGAGGCCAATATTTGTGTGGTCAATTATTTTGATACGAAATCCCTTTCATCTCAGCTTTTGTTTTGAGCTTGTGATTTGTTGTTGTGTACTTATTTGGGTGGGCAGTGCAGCCTTGGTCCAGGTTACTTTAAAGTGAGAAAATCTACTATAAGACAATGTGATTTTGGCAGCACGTTTGGTATTTCTCAAGACCAATCCCAAGCTCTTTCACCTGTTGCACACCCTCTAAATCTTGCCTCAGTCCCACTGCTTGTAATAGTTTTGAAATGTGGGTTTAAATACTTTCAAAGCTTTCAGATCACTACTTTCATTAGTTTGAATTTATAATGCACTTTTCATTCTGTGGGCAATATTAAAAATCCAAGAAAATCAAATGGACAAACATCTGTTTTTCAAAGAACTGCATAAATTAACTAGAAACAAACACACCAATCTGTTAAGTCTGTCGGTTTCTGTAATAGGAGACAGATATTATTAACTTTCTTAAGCAATCATCATACAGAAGACTAAATATTTGATTTCATTTTTGTTCTTCTATCCAAAAAGCCAGCTGCTGCTACAGAAGAAAATTATACTGGTCTGACACGATTTGCTCTCAAGAAATCCAAGTCTATTGCTGCTACCCATCCCCTAGTTAGTTTTTCAAATTTTCTAATGGTATCATTTTCTGTTATTTTGTTTCCCCAGGGATTGAAGTTAAGCTGACAATAGAGCTATTTCATTTTTTCTTCCTTACACTAAATATATAATTCATTCTCCCCAGGGACACTGAGTTGTTACTGGTTCCTTTCTTTAGGTCTTCATGTGTCTTAAAATAAAGTTTGTTGGATCAGGTGAGTTGAAAATATCTAATGTACCTTGTTTACTCTCTAATGTGTATTTTCC
The DNA here is from genome assembly GCA_013397135.1 of Pachyramphus minor. Classification (NCBI taxonomy): domain Eukaryota; kingdom Metazoa; phylum Chordata; class Aves; order Passeriformes; family Tyrannidae; genus Pachyramphus; species Pachyramphus minor. The sequence goes on along the minus strand of VYXB01009826.1, from coordinate 1,855 downwards.
ATATTCCAGTCTGAGACCTTGCCTCTTTGGTTTTGTCCGTAGCTGTATTAGGTCACAGTTGACCTTTTTGCTGACAACAGGCTCAAAACTACACATATAATTTGCCTTATTGAATTATTTGTTATTCACTTTGCCTGTCCATTAGCTAGCAGAAAAGTATGGAATTTGGTCTTCCTCTTCTTTCTAATATACTGATTGAAGGTGCTGAGAATTCCATATCATTCCTGATGTTCCCTCATGACATGTCATTCATGCTCTGTCCTGATGTTGTTTCTACCTTGCTTATTTTTTCTTTTTATACCCATCCTTAGTGAGTGCAGACAAGCTGATAAATCTTACTCCAGAGCAAGAAGCCACATTACTCCATTGTTTGCCTTGGGAATTTCTAACTTTGTTCCCACTGCACCTCATAGGTGTGACCAAAATCTCACAGCATAAGCTATGAGCTCAGTCCTTCAAGCTACATTTGTCACAAATAAGGGAGACAAGCTTTTGGTTATATGCCTAGCACACATTTAGACATCACAGGTAAGAAATATTAATTATATCAAAAGTTAAGAGCAAAGAATTTAGAAGTTTAGGGGTTTTAGCAGTTTAAATCAGACATTTAGAGGAGTGTAAAAGAAGAAAATATGAAAGTAAAGAAATAGACAAAATAGGTTGGAATTTTGCTTTTTAACTTCAGATGATAGGATGAATGTGGTCTTGTAAATATATTTCATCCAATATGTGATGAAAATGACAGTAGCATTTGGCTTTGTGGTAACTTATTGGTCCTCTATGCAAAATTACAGCCCTGTCCCTATCAGTAGGGTCTTCATTGAAGTGTTGCAATAGAGTGCCTTTAGGAAAAAAGGAAAACCCTCTGACAATTGTTGAAAGTTTGTACTTTCATCCAGGCCTGGAGTAGGACGTGCAGCTGATTTCACTAAGGATGTGTGGTCTTTCAGAGACAGCTAAATGGGTCACGAAAGAAATTTTCTCCAAGGAGGTAGACTATTCAAAGCTTCTGTTTAAGAGGTCTGGTATAGAAAATTATGGAGTAGTGGGAGCTATAAGTGAGCCACAGCATCCCATGGAGAGCAGGTTTGATTTCAGTGAAGTCCTTCAGAGCTGATGGAATAGGAGCCCAAATCAGCACTTTACATCCCTATCTAAACCTTCAAAACTTACCTCGTGGCTTCCTCAAGACAGCTTATTGTGGTGCATCTCTACCATTGTTATCTGTTGAAACTTCTTTCTCCAACACTTTCAGGGCATTTTTAAATTAATCCACAACCAAAAGAAAATTAACTTCTAAAGAAACAATATAAGAAGTAAACAATTTTCTTTTATTTATCCTTGACAGAAAATCTATCATACCCTAAAGCTGAACACTCCACTTTCCTTCTCATAACACAGGCATTTCCCCACCTTTTCATTAGCCGCTGCTGTGGGTTTTGTTAAAATATTAGGTCTACGGGGCATTGTTGCTGCCCTTGAACACCCTGACCTCCTGTGATACTCTTGGGTTTGCCTGCACAAAACTCACATAAAACCTCCACTGCAAGCACATTGTGAACCTTGCAAATCAGTTATTAAAGGCTGAGGAAATACTAGGATTAAAATTTGCTCATGTGCTCATGCTTGTGTAAGAGAATGTAATATAAGCCCACTCTCCTCTCACCTTTTCCTGCTCCTCTCTCCCAGAAATAAGTGGATTTGCAAAAAAAAAAGAAAAAAAGCCTCAAGAGATGAGACAGTCCAGCTGTACTATGACAGATGAAAGAGTTGTTAGTCCAGTTACACTATCCCACTAAGGACAAAGACTTATGGTGCTGCGGTGTGTTGACCTGGAGGGCTTTAAACTAGGTTT
>VYXB01009824.1:3387-110566 GCA_013397135.1 Pachyramphus minor | reverse complement strand
CTTTTGATTCTCTTCGCTTTTGCGCGAGCAAGCTTAAGTTTTGCTTTTGCTTTAAATAAACTGACTTATCCCAACCCAAAAGTGGTTTTCTCACCTTACTGTCTCCTCTGTCCAGCTGGGAAGGGAAGTGATAGAGTGGTTTGGTGGACACCTGGCATCCAGCCAAGGTCAACCCACTACAGATGGATAGGACGGAGTGCAGATGTTTAATTTTATGAAATGAAACAGGAAGCCAGGGTTTGTGTCCGTTTATTTCAGGTGACTGGTTAATTTCTAAAACAAGTTTTCATAAGTTGTAATGAAAAAAAAATTATAATTACCATTGGAGAGATGACGGTCATGGAAAGAGGGCTCTGAGCAGCAGGGCAGAAAACTCAGTTCTAATCCTATATAGTGAAGAGCATGGTTAGTTCACTGGGTTACACAGTACATAAAATTCTAGATGGAGAACTTTTTCATCCTAGATGGTTTGATCAATAGATATAATGAGGTACAATAATCAAAAGCAGTATTTAAAACACCAAAGTAAAACTTGGTTGGACACTCACAAGTGGATGTTGTGTTTTGTTCTCTCTTGGTCATTCAAACATCCTACATAAAAATCTGAAAGATCACAGGCTGCCAACTAACTTAACAGGTAGACATAGCTTTCATCAAGAGAAAGGTTATAAAGAAAGCAACTTATTAAAATAAATGTCTTAGTTTTTTTTCCATTGCCTCTTATTCATGCCAAAGTTAAGGTTTAGCCTTTTGGACAGATGGAGTGCAAATAATGCTCTGAGATGACTAGAGGTGTCTGCATTGCAAGGCCCTGACAGCTTAGTCCTGGCTTCCTCTCTCAATGGCTGATGGGGACTGAGGGGACCAAATCTTATGGGACTGTATAGGTGTAGGTTTTGGCATAGAAGACGGTATGCAAACATACTCATCTGCATTTTTCCCATGATCAAGTTCATCTTGAAGTTGAGAAAATGGTGTTTGTAGAGAAGCAGTCACTTGTGGCTGAAGCAGGGTAGTATCTTAGTCATGGACATAGAGCTGCTGCCTTAGCAGCAGAAGAAGCCAACCTGAGAAAACACCATGCTGAAACCTGCCAAAGGCACTGAAGGCTGAGGCAGCTGACAAAGAAATCTGATGAATAAGAAACAACATTAGCAGACCATGAGGTGCCTAAGCACCCTGACAAAGAAGGCTCCCCAAGTACTTCAGCTAAACAGATAAGCACAATGCAATAGTTTGAGGGGTTGAAAATTATTTCACAATCTATGCAATTCAAGAAAATAGTTTTTTTGCAAATTGGGCCTGGGTCAACTTAATGAACTGGTATTAACAAGCTTCACTTTCTGCATCTTTCGCTGTCTCTCAGCTGTGTAGTACTCATTAAGAAGAATATATGCAAATTTTATCAACATAAACAGAATTTAAAATAAGGGGTAACACAAAAAACACTCCATAAAGCTTTCTGGTATTCCTTCAGGATGAGTAGTCTGTTTACTATATCCTGTCGTCTAGTTGGTCCTTTAAAAATATTGCCACTGCATCAATTATGAAGAAAAGACCACAGCCTCACCACTCCAGCAAGGGCAATGGGAAGAACTTTCCTAGTGTTATCCCATAAAACAGACCTTGTGAGTGGATCAAGTCATGTCTCCACTGGGGTCAGGAGGTGCCTTGCCTGAAGGGCAAGGCTGCCCTCTGAGAAACCAAATCTCTTCTCACACATCAAGAACTCTTCATGGTAAAACAGAAGAGCAGATGCCATCCCCCTTCATGGCTTCTCCAGACAAAGTAGAAACCTCAGTGCACGCAGCAGTAAATTCCTTTACACATTCACGTGAGCTAAAATTGCTTCATCCATTGACCTTTGCTCAACATGCAGCACTTCATCCAACCACGGTTGCACATATCAAATGGACAGCACTGGTGGAGTGCCTGTGCTGTATGCTTGAGTTCAGTTGGGTTTTTTTCTGTATAATACGTTGTTTCCTCTTTCTTCCCTATTAACTTAGTCAGTTGAGTCGCATCCATTGTCTCTTCCACAGCGTCTGAGAGGTGTTATGGTAAAGGATACCCTTTCTGACAAAAGAATGATAGTTCTATTGCATTTGCCTTCTTTTTTTGTTGGATTTATGATTTAAGAGTTTACGTACCCATCCCACAACAGTTAGTTATCTGTCCTAATCACAAACTGTTGCTGTCCTTGGAGAACGATAATAACAACTGAGGGAAGCATACCTTCTATATACCAAGCCCTAAGGAAGCAAGATTTGTGAAGGATTTAACAGAAAAAACAAAACCTGTGGGAGATGACACACTTGCATCTGTGGAGGTAGTAGTTCTCTCATGGCATGACAGAAAACCTGGATCAACAACCTCAAAGTACAATGACTCTGTTGGCGAGCTGCCATGAATGAACTTGTAGTCATGACATTGAGGACCAAGGGCCCAGAGTCCTCGTATGTTTTAGGCCCTAGTCCAAATAGCTCTGACCTCTTCTTGGACAGAGGGGAGCCAGCAACATTTTGCTGAGATCAAAAGCAGAATGAGTGTTTAAAAGTGCGAAATGGAATTTACCTTAGCAACTGGAGGCAAGGGAGAATAGAGAAGGGAAAAGAAGCTGAATGTACCAAAGTTTATAGACAACTTAAAAAATGTGTTGTTCTTGCTTTTCCTCAATTAAAAATATTGGCTGTTTTAAATCTTTTATTTTGTGGTTTATTTGGAAAAAAATTTAATTCATCAGTGCATTTCATTAAATGGTAGATTATACATTGTTTTATTTTACCAATTGAGAATTGGAACAAAGTAAAAATTTGAGCTTAAAACCCATTCTTGTTGTTTAGGTGTATAATTCTTTCTCCTGTTTTGCATGCCTGGAACTAATGTGGTATTAAGTATATTCTAATTTTAAAGAATTTAATACATGCATAATCTGCTTTACAAGCGGAGATTAGATTTTTTTCATATTAAAATAAATTGGGACAACTGAGAAGCATAACTTAGGGCATATTCATTTGAACAAAATAGACAAAATCTTTCATTCTTAAAATGTTCTTTTTAAAGCATTGATGTACTATACTTTATTGTATGAATCTTTCATAGTGAAGGACTCCTATGTTTTATGATTTAAAAAAAAAATATATAACAATACAACTGATCCTATGGGTAAGCTTCCATTTACAGTACATATTGATGGTTTCAATAATTTAAAAACCAGAAACAGGTGTTTATATGCAGTTCAGAACACCTGACTTACTGCAGAATTATTTGCTAGAAGCAAGAACAAACTCTCAGCCTCCACTGTCCCCAAATATCCTTTTGTTCTCTCTGTCAGGAACAGAAGTCAGTATTAAAGTTTATGTGTAGAAAATGATTTTTCAGACATCAGAATTGACCTGTTCTTTTGTTGCAGGGTAGATCCTTCCAGACTCCAGAGAAGTATGACGAGATTTAAGTAGGAGAGTAGTGTTAGGCAGCTGGTATACAATGGGACTTCCTTCTAAACCCCCCAAAATTATTTTCAAAATAAAAACCATTTTCCTTTCTAAGAATAATTTTAAACTATTTGTTTTTTCAGTGATTCAGAGCGTCTCAGGTTGGCACTAAAGGACTTTCAGTCATCTTGGGAGCCTTTTACAGTGTATAAGTGTATATGGTGCAAATATGTATTTGCACCATATCTCTTTTATCAAATTAACACTTAAAAGGCTGTCATAACAATTCCACATACTTTTCACCTAGGTGACCTTCTGTAGAGTAGTTCTTGGCTAAAGAATAATATTACAGGCCTAATCTTGTTTACACTGATGTCCTTTACAGACTTGCAAGTAAATACCCTTGTTTCTGTCTCTCACAAGTCATAAATAAGAACCTGACCCGACTGTCCCTCACACACACACACACACACGCACCTTAATATACATCTACATACAGATTGCAAGTGTTTATGCCTCAGCAATGTCACAACCTTTCTTCCCTGTGAAAAGCCTATGAAGTTCATACCGGATTTGTTATCGAAGCAGCCTTGACTGTTTCCTTTCCTGCTGTTTGATTGCTTTGCAATACCACCTTGTTTGGATCTAATCTGGGAGAATTTGGGATGCAAAGCAGNGATGCCAAATCATTGCAGCCCAATAAGATATAAAATATTTTCAAAATGACAGGGCAGTGCTTCTTTGATAATGACAAACAGGGGAAATTAGCAGTGTTGAGCAGTCTCCAGGCCATTAACCTCCAGAGCTTGCTGTTCCCGCAGTCCAGGAGGCAACAGAAGTGAAGTGGAAGCCAAAAGTAGGCAGAGATGGTCCTTTAGTACAAGAGTCAGGATAAATACTTCCTACAAAACTCTTTTGTATTTGAGGGGTACTTAAGATCTTACAATACATTTATTTTGCCAAATAATCAAGGAATCGCTTGATTATTAATCCTTCCAACAGAACTAGTATTTCAGTGGGAAAGTATCAGTTTCCAACTATGAGTAGCTTTCTTCTGTTCATCAGCTGGCATAAACATTTCCCATATGATTTTCATGTAAAAATTGCCACATGCCATATATCAAAAACCACAATTTGAATGCATTGAAAAAAAATCATGGGTGAAGTGAGGACATGCTTTTGTTTGTGGTCTTTCATGTACAGAACATAAACTTCAAAAAGAGGTGACCAACACAGGTTGACCTCCAGATCTCATCTTCCAGCACGTATAGCAGTTGCTTGTTTATACCACAGGAAAAGGGTGCCTGTACTGACCATAGGTGATTTGCATTTGTCCAGAGAGCTCCAATAAAGGTGCCTACTCCTGGCAGTGTAGTTTTTGGAACATGTTCCATCCACTGGGCTCTGGGTTCAATATGTTTAGGAAGAGATATTTTTCTGAACAGAGATATTTTTCTGCATAAAGGAAAACAGGTGCTTAAATAAGTTTTTCTGATCATAACCTTTCTAATATAGGTACTTTTTCCTAATTATATTTTTAATTATACTTCAGCAGAGAAGCACTTTCTCTCTCTTACACAAAAAAGACTGACTGGATACAGAAGCGCAGGATGGTATATCACTTTGATAAGACTGCTCTGTATAAATCAGGTGAGAAATTTGGGAGAAACATTAGTGGACTAGTTGCCTTACAGAAATCTAATCTTGCTGGTATCTCAGACATGCTCTTCATTCCTCCATGAAGCAGTTATCTTTAAAACAAGTTAGTCAATGCTTGTACATAAGTATAGTATCCATATTCCCATTCAATTATATAAGTCATCTCCACAGGTTAAACTGCAGATGCAGATACTCTGGTCTGCTTTGTAATTCAGATCATTTGTATGTATTGGGTAATGTGATTTATAACCATATTTGCACTTTGAAATAAAAAAGGGACTCAGAAAGGAGACACTAACACTTCTTTAAATATACTGCTTTACTGTTCATGCTGAAACCACTTGACCTATGCAATACCAGATTCCTTACCTATACAAATAAATGTAAGGCTTCATCCTTAATAACATATACTGCAAATATTCAGGAGGTGCTAAAGTTATCAAATTAGTATTAGCGGGGTAAAAAGAATAACATACTTCACCACTAACAAAAATAAACTAATCTGCTTTAATGTAAAGTATTCTTAGGAGAAGAGACATTTTTATTAAGCAAAAAAAAAAAAATCAAATCAGGGAAAAAAGCTATTAAAAATAAACCAATACATTACTTTGAACTATGTTTATAAAATATTTACCTGTCTGCTAGAATGAAAAAAAATAATATTTTTATTAGACATACTTATAAATCATTGTCAAAACATTTATTAGAGCTTGAGGTAAACATCCTTTATAGCAACACTGAACAAACAATTGTTGCTCTAATAATTTTTTCATTATTAGTAAAATGGCTGTTTCCTCCAAAATCTCATTTAGATCAGAAATGTATACATTTCCTAGACATATAAACAATTATTGTTCAGAATCCAGAAAATATTCCTGTATTTGTTTTTTTACTTTTAAAAATGGACTTCCTTTCTGTCTAGAATTACTTATTTTGGGATGCAGCTTTGAAAAAAGCAGCAACATGTTAGGACTACTATGTGATGGTGTATTGACAGTCTGACATTACAGACTGTATTCTTTTAACTAGAATATCAGATTATTATTGTTGCTGATTAGAGCTTAAAATAACTTATAAAATTTAGCCATCACAAGATTTAAGGTGCTGCACAAGAAGTGAAATTACAGGAGTTTGAGTTCATAGAGGTACTTTTGAAAAAAGTCTTTAAAACACTGTAGCCATTCTTATGAATCCATGAGTGTGTACTTTCTGATCATGCATAGATTTTTTCATAATGAAACCTGGTCACTTCCTTTTAAATACTAAATTGTGATCCCATCACTGGAACTACTTCTTCAAAACTTAACTTTAATTTAAATTAAAAAATATTCTTAAAAGGAAGCAATATGTCCACACTTAGTAAAGATAATGGATTTTTCCAAACTGAGTCCCTTAAATAATATATTTCAATAATGTTGATACAGTACTATATATCCAAATATATATAATGGAAATTATACACATAATTAACACCAGAGGCAAAGTATGTTTTTGAAATGCTTTGTGCATATGAGGTACTTGAATATAGGACATTACAATGTCTGAGCAATTTATGAAAGTTTTTCATACTACTGCAATGGTTTGATTATAAATCTGAGAGGCTTAACCTCTACAGTGAATTGTGCTGAAAATAAATAAAACACAAAACGCATAAAAACTGTTTATGAGTAGAAGTCCTTTCACTAGCAAAAGCCTCCAAATCTTTTCCTTCAGTTATCTTTGCTTTACACTCCTCTTAGTGAAATATTCTATATAACAAAAAACATTGTTTGCAACCAACAGAACTAAAAAAATTTTATATGTGATATTTTAGCTTCTGAAAAAATATTTAGGAAATATCACAAAGACCAAGAGTTTGTTTTTGAATAAGTATAATGATTATTTTTAAACTAAGTGTACATTGTCTCTTTTATATTAGCATCCTAATCATTGCTAACCTGCATATTTGCTGCATGCTCTTAACACTTGCTTTCCAAAATAGTTTTAATTCTAACTTTGTAATGAGAAAATGGTATTTTGAATATTAGGGAATGCTTAGGGAAAAAAAATCCTTCCTTAGTTATAGCATTTACAACGCTATGGATAATTATTTTGAAAACAGTGATTAATAAGTGTCCATTTTTATGTCATCATTGGTAATAGATGCTATCTTGCTCAGGCACCCTGCCATTCTGTTTAATACAAGTGTATCCTAGTGTAAAAGAAGCTTGTCATACTTATCTCTAATGGTGAATGATTTCTTTCCCTCTTCCTGAAGACACTTTGCACCCAATATTCTCAAATCCTATCATGCTACAGGCTGACAAATAAGCTAACAACAATGCAGGTGGCAGGCTACATTTATATGTAGGTGTATGTTCTTTAGAAGATATGAAGACGAGAACTGGATCTTTTTGGTTTTTTGCTTGCAAATTGGACAAAATACACATATGAAGAAATGTGCTTATAGAAACAGATGCAAAATGTTTACATTTTAACAAAAAATCGTGATCTCAGATGACAATATGCTTCAAAGAATCATTGCTTTTTCAGAGAGTGAGAGAAAAATTAAGCATTTTTCTTCTTGTTGTTACTGCTGGAATTCTTCAAAATGCAAAAGCAGAAAGTGTCTGTCATTATACCAGTGTTACAATGAATACCTGTGAACTCTGCTGGGTTTCACATATTTCTGTACTTTCTGTGTTTAATTCTATTCTCAAGTGATTGTACTGCATGAAACAGACAACAGTTTGTCCTGATTCATGGTCTAGGAGGAACAGCTGATTAATCCCATGTCAACAGTCTTGACCCTATGCAGAAAATAGAAACATTGAAGGTCTGCTTAACAATATATCAGGGGTACAGTTGCTTATATTCTCTGCTTTATAAAATTATAAATCACATGCAAATGCAGGGTAAGTTAGGATAGTGTTGTTCAGTCATTATCACATCTATCCCTTTTATCTTCTTACTCAGTAAATTTTTTTTCTTTCAGACATTTTTGTGTAAAAACAGCCAGTATGTTACCATCATGTTTTTCTGTATGTTATCAGGATATAAAAATAATTGTATGTATTTGTTCATTGGTTTAGGCTCATCCTTTTATGCACAGTGAGACCTGTATAACATAGCAATCCCATAAAGTAAAAACATCTTGATTCTTTCCATAAAATGCTTAAATGTCACTGCTCAGTGCTGTAAGTGCTGACTCATGTGAGTAGGCTTTACTCTTCTGAGAAGACCTATTAGCTTCAGTCAGACCATTTATCCTAATGAGAGCTTGCAGAATTGAGTCCTTCCAGCAAGGTACTCAAACACTATTTTTGGTTTTTTTTTTCAGGGTGTAATGTTTACAGGATATCCTTTTGATTGTTTAACATTCAAAAGATTTCCAATCATGCCACAAAAGTGCATATATAAAAAAAAGAAAAAATTCTTCCACTAACGCTTCTGCTTAAGTATGAGCATACAGTATCAGGTTTATATTAGTCCATCTAAAATTGCTGGGTAAACTGGATGAAATAGAACATGCATAACAGCCTTTTAAAATGTGGTTGAGGTAAGACAGAACAGAAGATACGTATTTCCACTTTTAGTAGTGAAGCACAGTGACTCTTCCAAACCAATTTGGAAATACTAAGGAAATTTTAAGGTCTTTTCTATATGGCAGCTTCAGAAAAGAATGTGCTCTTTATTATTGTAAAGAATACACTGTTAGATTAAAAAAAAAAAAAGAAAAGAAAAAAATGTACATAACATAACTAAATAAAGCCAAAATCAGTGGAAATCTTCTCATGTAAACTGCATAATAGCACTTCAAATGGCCCCTTTCTGTCATCCACTGTAACCATCACATTCCCATTTCTGCTGCAGTCAGGTGAACTGTCAAAGAGCTATTATGGTTGGCTGCATAGAATTCCGGGGAAAGACAAATCTGTGCAATTTTTTCCTTGGACAATAAATGGTTCTTTTGATGTGTTTATGTTTTCCTAAACAATTTTGGTAAAGAAAAAAAAAGAGTTTTTAATTTTTTTCCTTATTTTTGAATATATACGATAATGCAAAGGGTTTTGTTTGGGCTGAAACCTTTATTATGAATGTGTAGCCTTTTGATGGATGCACATTAACATTCCAGTATATGGGTAAGATTTATATATTTTTTTCCTTTTCTGATACATAATATAGCTTTGAGTAGATGTTTAAAATGGTATGATGACATGCTATATTTTAGTGTGTTTTTTTAACTATTAAAAGAATGGATGCACACCAAGTGAAACAACGAAATATATACACAAATGCAAAAATCATACAATCTATCATTAAAAACTAATAGCAACCCTAAAATATTAAATGCTTTTAGTCTTTCATGTCTCTTTCAAATACTGCATGCTCAGAAGTGAATACATTATTTTGATATGTAATACTACATCTTCTGATAAGCCTTATCTTATAAATAAAAAGTTGTATAAATGATGTGTTTCTGAATGGTTTTTCTTCAGATGCAAATATTTTATCAGTTCTGGTGAGGCCTGTTGTATAAGCAAAATGAGAGTTTGATTATGTCTTTCATATAGTTAATAAACACGTGGTTGTCAGAAACCACAACGAGGTTTCTTGCTGGTTGTTTTCATCTTCTCTAAAAAATTAAGGTGTTTCAGAACTGACCTTTGCTTTGTTGAGTCATCTCCTTTTCAATTCCTTTCAGTTCAATTTTCTTTACTGATCAGAAGCATAAGTCAGAATTTTTATATACTCACAGAGAGGGCAAAAGACAACTCCTTCAATTTTTTTTAAGTTAGATTTTTTTTGTTCCTTTTATATGTGACTTTGCTAAAATTTGTGACTTTTCAAATTAAAAAAAGCAGTCATAGATTTTAATTATAATGCTCACTTCACCACTGAATTTCCTCAGCAAATGTCTGATTTTCTTACTCTCTGAGTCGTAACTGTTAAATAGGACATTCGTTATATTTAATTCAGAGCTATATAAAGACTAGAAATTCAATGACATTCACTGGTTTTACTCTTTAAAAAAATAAGGTATTAATTTGGTACCTTTTCTGGAAATACTTTATTTACTGTATTCCACATATGTATAACTGCACCTCCCTATACAATGTTAAGGGTGTAGTCCTACAGACAAGTTTATCATATACAGGGAATGGTCCCTGCCCTGAGGTGTTTACATTTATAACAGAAACTTCCATTTTGAAGCACTGTCACAGCATTCCTGATAAATAAACCAACATGACGCAGACTAGTCAAAGAGAACCCAGCGTTTAGTCAGAAATCTTGCTTCTGCTGTTTTCAATACCCAGCGTTACAAGGGAAGAATTTTTCTGAGGATTCTTCCTGCTTTTATTTCCCCCGTGGAGGGTCCTGCAAGGATACTTGATTATTTTATTTTTCTTTTTACAGATAGTTCAGTCTAGAAAATGCTGTTTGCAAACTTGTATGTTTCTGTGTTTTGTTTATAAGCAGAGTATCATTCATTTCTGCGTATCTGCTAGACTGGACAAATCAAGGTGACAATCCATGGTTAACTCTGTCAGGCCCTTTGTGCTGCTGCTTCTGTGGATTGAAATACAATGGAAACAAAATGGAATATATAACCGTCCAGCTGCCTTGTTGTGACAGCGTGGCCCCGTATTACAGTGTCCTCAGCCCCTGTTTGCCTGTCGATAGCCAGCCCATGAGATGACAATGCAAATCATGTGAATGCTCTCCTGCAAAATAAAAAAAATCATGTCAAGAAGGGGAAAAAATAAATCAGACTTGCCTTGAAAAATAGAAACTTGTAAAAGGCTCTGGTTTTGGTGCAGTTGCTACATTCAGATCTAGGGCCTGTCTTTTTAACCATGGCATGATTCTAAGGGATGCAGGTAGGTTTGTGCATTTAAATCTGTCATATGGTGTCTGCTTACAGAGCTCTGCATCGATGTTACTTTTAAGGCAGTTTATATTTCATTTAAGCATGCAATTAATCATCTTTACAGTGCTGATGTGACTGGCATCAGCAGTGTTATTTAATTAAATTTGAAATTATAGTACAGTAAATACAGGCTTCCAACTAGCCAGTCCAAATTAAATGCTGAGGTCTATTTCTTACCCATGGTGTTTCCAATTTAAATGTTCATCCAAAAGGTTACACTTCACGGGTTGAAATCATTTTTATGTTCTAACTGTTGCTAAACCCAAAGATCAACTGTACGTGAGTCCTGTGCATCTATTAGCTGTAGGAATGTGTACACATTATCTATATTTCTCAAATTCCATTTCTTATTAGTGATCTTATGACTGATGTTCCTTAAGCGCCATTTTTCTCCTGATGCTTTGTCTCTTCTGTCACTTCAGCCCAGAACAGCTTTTGTAAAAAAAAAAAAAAAAAGTCTTTAAAAAAAAAATTTCTTTCCTCCATTTTGTTTCAGCGTGGTAATGAAGCAATTAGCCCACAAAATGGAGGTACTCCGCTTCTCATCCTGCATCTTACTTAGGGTGGGCTTCACCTGCGTACAAGCAGCAGGCACAGCACTTTGCTGCTGAGCCTGGGAAATTGGCCCCTGAAGAGCATTCACACGATGGCCCATAAGTGGTCACTGCTTAGGGGGACTCTGGGAGGAGGGAGACCTTCCCAGTGGGATTGCTGGAGAATTACTTACAGCACATGTGCTACCTGCAAATTCTGCACCGGCTACACGAGAAAACGTGTGGTTGCTCTCCTTCTCCAGCAGTACTCACTCCCTAATTTTGTAATGACCTGAAAACATACATTGAGTCAAACTTTAAATGGTGAGAATATTGTCGCTTTTCACTTTATATTGTTTTTCAAAAAGGAAAGAAAAGAAAAAGAAGAAACCAAACCAAACCCAACCAAACCCACAACACCATTTGTTTTATATTACAGCTTTCCACAGACAATTCACAACATGTCTAGCAGGGAATCAGACCAGAAATACTGTCTCACTCCTATCATATATATAATACAGCTTTTGAATACTGGAAAATCTGTCATCCGTTAAGTGCAGCTCAGGTCTTCTGTGTGAAAAGCACAAGCCTTTTTTTTTTTTTTCTTTTTAATGCAGGGCTGCCGTGTCTGCACTTTTTTGAAATTGCATATTTATCAGGTTATGAATTATTTATGAGTGGGGAAGGGAGGGGGAGGGCTGGAAGGGGAAGGAAGAGCAAGAAAACATATGCTTGGGCAGAGGGAGGAATACCTTAAATGAATCCACTACCAAGTCTTTTGAAGGATTACTTGTAATTGCCTTTTTTTTTCTTTTTGTTTTGTTTCTCTTATGCTTTTCTTGATCATCTGCTATTCCTATTGTGTTGTCTATTAGGTTTATTTGGTTTTTAGGGTGCACGAAGGGATTGAGGGTAGTGCTTGCTACAAGTTAGAAGATTTTGCCACGGAAATGAATTGAGCATTTCTTTGACTTCTAAATTAAGGGATGTTTAATAAATATTAATCCTTCAACTGTCAGACTGAATTATTGTCAAAAAAAGTCTGACAGATTGAGGATTAATGACATGTTTCATAAATTAGAAATGAACTATCAACAGAATGTCCAAAGTAGGGAACAAGAACAGACCTGATTTGTACCTTAGACCAGTTGAACACGTCATCTATGTCAAACCTGAGCTCAGACTTATGCACAGAACAAAAACAATCCTCCCTCCCTCCTGCAAACACACCTTCTGCTCCTCATGCATCAGGAACTGACACCTAGATCCTTTCTTCTTTAGGATCTGCAGGTACCAAAATAGCAAGGTTGTCTCAGACACCAAAGAAATTGATTAGAGTCAGATTTGCATCCTTTTTTCATGGTTTTGTTAGAGGAAAATTGGGGGAGGTGCAGTAATTTCTGTTCAAACATCTCAATGCTGTATTTTCCCACTATGAAAAATGCAACATCACAGAAAGATGAAGACCTGGCATTATAATGGAAAATTGTAAAAACGGTAGTTGCCTCTTCAAAAACACACAGGATTTCCAATATAAAATATGTATTGAAGGAAATATGTTTGCATAAAACAAGTAGCAGTAATTTAATATAAGGTGACATGATTTTTAGGAGAGGCTAATGTGTGTCAAAAAATATCGTGTACAGTCTTTAATCAAGCTCATGATCCTCAGTTGAATTATTACTTGTAAAGCTGATTTTACTGTATTTTCTAATTCACTAAAAGCAAATGTCTCTCTTTTTCTCCCCCCCCTTTTTTTCTCTTGTGATTATTAGGGGAAAATTAAGTTTAATTTGTATGAGACCATGTCTTTCTGGGGTGACTGAATCAAACAAACACTCATTTGGGGTACCATTTTTTCTCTCGGCGCAGAGGTACACAATATGAAACTGGGCTACCAGAGTGTATAAAAATGTTTAGCTTAATCACTCCCTAATGACAGCGACTTATGTCCTTAGTGCAGTCGATTTGTTTCCTGGGTTTTAAAAGTAGATTATTTCCATGGTGCAGGCTTAGTGTAAGCTGTTGAGAAACCACAAGCACTGCACTTCAGCCTGAGTTTGGGACGTTCGCCAAGGGTAATCTGATTAAAAGGGCATTTTTTACAACATTGTGGTGCTTTGAAAATTCTGTGCAGCCAGATAGAGTAGGGCCAAAAAAAAATTGCTTTTTCAAAGCTAACAGTTTTGCCTGAGCAGAATTAAAAGCGTGATAAGCAGCATCACTGGAATGATTCTCTTCGACAGTCTTGCAACTGGATAAACAAAGCATCCTTAGTAACACATCTGTTACAGACCCACAAGCAAATTCATGATCTATTTAATGCAAGGTTTTTGCTTGTTTGTTCTGCCTTTAATCACATTTGCCTGCTGCATAGGTGTGAGGTTCTGAGGCTTTGCTTTATAAGAACGAAAATGTTTCCCTTTTTCTACAGTAGCTTTTCTCTTCCATGACGTGACATTTATAAATGTTCTGCTGAGAAAGTGGTTATTTGTGACGGGATCTAAGAACCAATGTTGGGTACCATATTCCTGAGAAGCCTAGCAGCTGTATGTTGTTAAAAGATAATTATCCTATCTTGAATCTTGGATTTCTTATAAAAGATAGAATGTTACACTAATTAAATATGTCATGTTTGCACACATCAGAACATACTCAAAAGAACTGTTCTTGTATCATTTGCCTTGTTGAACTACTTTCATATTCCTCTGCAGCACCTAAACAAGGAATTAAAAATAACAGAATTCTCTCCCCTTCTTCACAGCCCTGTATTTCTCTGAATGGCTAGTTCATGCTGGTCTCCACACATGCTGATAGTACAGGACTGCTTACAGCAAGACATTTGTATACACAATATACTTCAAAGTCACTGGGTTCAGGGAGACTATACAACAGATCAGACTGGCACTAGGTTGTAGTATGACAGGCAAAATGAAATTTGTTTTCTACAAAACAGGCTATTTTAGCTTGCTTAATAAATATTGAACAACAAGACACGGTTTCTTATCTTCTACTACATCACATGGCTCTCTGGAAGGGGAAAAATGTATAATGAATTAAACTGAATTAAATTTTCCAACTCTCTTGTCTTAATTGTAATGGCTGACTCATACGCAAAGGGAAAGTGCAATGCATCATATACTACATTTTTTCCCCAAAGAGGACTAAATGATAAAATTACCATTATATTTGCTTCAAAATGGAGATTTATATTTTGTTTATCTTTTTCCACATAGGTCAGAACATCTGTATCTTCCTCTGTGCATGTGGCAAAGCGTGTTTTCCCTGTCTCCAGGAGTGTCTTGTCATTTTTCTATGTATCAGCATTTTACAACTGACAACCTTATGATTACATGAGGCTTTTAGATATATCACTCATGGTTGTAATGTGAGGTAAAAGCAGAACTGCATTTACTCTAACTTTGTTTTGCTTGTCAAGATATACATCCCATGTTCACTGATCTGTACATTCATACCTACATGGATGAATACATGTAATTATACAAAAGCCATTGCTTTCAGCCATGATTTTAATGATATTCAGTGTTTCTTGCTGCGCCCTTCTCAAATGTATATGTGTCTACATTTGTGAGATAAAAACACATGTAAATTGATTTTAAATCTGGTGGATGCAGAACCACAGAGCAATTCAGCAGCAGCGTTTCCAGAGTGAGGCTGCATGTCCCAGAGCCCTGATGGGCTGAGAATAGCTTTGTCAGGGCAGCTCGGCTCAGGAGCCTTTGATGCTGTGCTAAGTTCAGTTTAGAGTATTTACTGATACGTGTCTTCAGCAACTGTCAAAACTGCTTGGAGCTATGAGATTCAGGCTTTTTCAATCCCAGTGACCAGCCGGTCTCCTGAGGCATGAAAAACTGCTTCAGGGTAGCTGTAGCGCACAAATTTTGTATGACCTTAAAAAAGGGGGGGTGGGGAGTGGGGGAAACAATTTTACTGGGAGAAAGACTGAATTAAGGTGTCTTTGTGTCACACTTTATTTGCTGTGTTGTTACCACTCTTCCTCAGATATGGAAACAGAGCACAGGCAGAATTAATTGAGAAACACTCGTTTACTATAACTGTTTACTCTGGATGGGTCAGCACTGCCTGGCTTTCTGGCACACTGAATGTTGCCAAGCATTTTTTTATTTAATATTCAAATTCATGCATACCTTTATTTAAAATTTTCCTTTTAAGACTGAATTTTGTGCCCCTTAAAATGAGATATTCATGCCCAAATGATGATCCGCTGTTCTCAGGGATAGAAAGGCAAACCATTAGAAAAGAAGAGGATTTCTTGATAAGCAAGGACACCTGTGATTCTGTGTTGCTTTCAAGAGCACAAAGACCTATAGATCTGCTCTTTCTTCCACAGTAAAATGTCTGTGATCCATAAGAAGCTCCAATCCTTTTTTCACTCCAAAGAGAAAAAGGGAAAGAAAGAAAATTATGCACCATCAGATCAGCTGTTCTCTGTTTCTCCTTTAAAAAGCTGAGGATGTTGCTATTTAACATAAAACCTTGTGACCTTACTACAGCGGCTCCTTTGAAACACCAAGCTATTTAACGATGCAAATTGCAAACAGAGGGAAAACATCAGAAGAACCTGTCTTGAAATTAGTGTGTTTGACTGAAAATTAGCTGGCTTAATCAAACTTGCAGGAAGTGGATTTTCTATTCAGAAACCTGGCTTAGAGATTTTGTCCACTGGGGCTATTCTCAAAGTATACAGGACCTTTGGGAGTGCAAAAATTAAAGCTCTGTGTAACACCCACAGTACTGTGCTTGTGTCTGATTTTCTTATATTTTAGACTGAAATCCTTCAACACAAAAATCATATGTTATACAATAATAAGCCTTAGCTCAGATGCACCAAGCAACTGCCGTGGTTTCAGGTACCCAATTTCTTAGACCAAGAAAATGATGATGTTCATTTAGCAAGGGCAGTATGTATGCAGGGACGATACTTATTCATTCAACCAAGCATAGAGGGGACCCTCCACAAACAGACTTCTTTCTTTTGGCGCTGAAGAAAGACCTCAGCTGCCCATGTCATACTGCTCTATAGCACCGGGATTTGCACTGAGAGGAGCTCTATGGGCAGGGTGATTAAGATGAAGGAGTGGGAAGGCCAAGCAGCTGCTGGTGGAAGCAAAGGCCTCTGTCAGCGTGTGCCCATCCTTGCAATTCTGCAAAAGCATCTTGGCCAGAGGGTTCTCAGTCTGTTTACTATTTCCAAGACCTCATTGCCAGATCTGTTCAGGAACAGAGTGGATATAGTCTATTACCAAGAAAGAGGAAACTGAAGCAACACTTCCAGGTCTTTCTGGCAAATGTCTATTTTTCTGAACGCATGCATACCTCTCATTTGCTGCCAGCACATACTCTGTTAGGAAATTAAAGCAGAATACAGTAGATAAGCCATGTCCTGAGTTTTGTTCAGTTGAAAAGCAGTGATAGTGCCATATGGACAAAAAAGGCTGTTCAGTAAGTCTGTCTCCCATGTCTCCACCGGTTGTGTATGGTTAACTATAATTTATTTGGAGGAATTAGTGTTGCTATCCTGGCATTAAGAATGGGTCACTTCATTATATGGCCACTGGAAAAATAATTTGCCAAGGTAAAGTGTACGTGTTGAGCTTGCAAAGCTCAAAGCTAGGGACCAATGAAGAATGGTTAGCTGACGAAAAGATGTAAGGAAAGTGTCACACAGAAATTGTTCAAAACAATGGAAATGTTTGAAATTAGGACTGTAAATTATCTTGAAACATAAACATCTGCAGATTCAGACTCCTGTTTTCTATTATGTCAGTAGTATTTCTAGACAGTGGTAGTCTGAAATCAATCAAGTCATTGTTGTTAGGCACCCATGTTTGGATTTAGTAGCCTAGACAGTTACTAAACCAGCATGTTAGTTTAGATATTTAGTTTAACAGCAAGTTCTCAATGAAGAAAATGAGAGCTTTGTCTGAATAAGCAGCATTCTGTTACTTTTTTCTTTTGAAAACATGTAACTTCAGAAGTGTAGAGAGATTTTTTGAAGTCTTATAGGAAATTGCTGAAAAATAAAGGACTAAATAGTGTATTATAGAAGTTGATTAACTTGGATAATGTTTCATACTGAAGGTTTTTTCATTAATACCTCCATTTTGTCAGGTCCAAATATTTGTACTGTTGTATCACGTAAGTGTCATTGATTTTCAAATGATATAGCAATATTATATTCGTATTTTCATTTAATTCAGTTACTACATTGTCAGCTGTGTTCAAGAACAAATATATCCATAGAAACATTCATACATATAATAATGGATAGGGCCGTGTTGCAGAAGACTCACTATTAGGAAACATACCAGTAATAACTTTATCTGTTCTTCTGCACAGATATATTTCTAACAAAGAAAGTCTAAGGAAAGAGTTGTATTGTTATAATTCTATTGTCACAGTGAATCTATCTTTCCATTGGTGTAAACATACAGATAAAATAGGTATTTTTCACATTTACTTTTTTAGCATGGAAATTTCTGTGACTCTGAACTCCACAAAGGCTTAGGGTAAAAAGTGGCTGTTCCCAAAAATGTTTCCTATGCTTCATAATTCTGCTGGCCATGCTGTAGAATCATGTCCTTTATATTATGTGTCACACTGTGATAGTGTGATATCACATCTTTGTTCGCTTTAGCGTGTCATAACTTTAACTTCCAGGAAATAACTTGTTTTGTAAAGTGCTACATTCAATTTTAACTTCATATTGAAATGGGGTGACTCTGTTTTATCTTCTTTTATAGGCAAAAGCTCGGGTTTTGTACTAGCAAGAAATAACAAGAAAGGTGTAGGTGCTGAGGACATTGCTTTTACTGAATTGGTCTTATAACAATACTAAACAGCTCTCAAAGATATATATTTTGTAAATGTTTAACTCACAAGGCAAATAATTTCTATATGCTTGTGCTCGTACTAGGTTAGCAGGTTATAAACATGTCAGTTCAAAATAGGAGATTCGGTTTTCAATGAAAAAATAGAAAACCAGTGTTTTCCCTGGAAATATTTGGGAAAAAATTAAACACTAAGGAAATAAGAAATAAGTTTCTTTCATAAAGGGTAGATAACACTGGGGTTAAAGTATTTAATTTTTCTTATCTTTTTTGATTGCTCTAGTCTGCAGCTTTCTCAGTAGAACCCCTACATGCATGACTTAATGTTGACTGCTGTTAGAATGAAACAATAATCAATGTATAATTCCTATTTATAAAAGAAATGCATCTAAGCATTAAACCAGCAAACAGTATCCATAATACATAGTTATCAAAAATCACTGTAATAAATTTTAAATCATTCAACACACAGAAATAGAGGGGACAAATAGTATAGAAATTTAAGAAAATGATTACCACTTGGATCTAAATTTATAGGAAGTAATGAAAATTTCTTTATGCTGTTCTGTCTCCTACATGCCTGATTTGTGTTTAAAGTATAGTTCACACCACTACTATGCAGGAGTTAATAGTAATCCCTAAACAAATGGGGAGTACTATGTTGTTTCTCTTAAGACAAGGAAAGGCTTGAGAAATATTTGAAAAGATGTGTTGTAGTTGCTGAAAGAAATGGCAGATTTTAGAGGAGAAAACAAAAACAAAATATAGAAACTGCTGGTCCCCTAGGTAAATTTAAGTATTGGCAGGTGTGATTTAATAGAGATTGTTTTTCGAAAGGTTCAGTGTTGGCTTTATGTTGCATTTACTCATTCAGTTCCCACTGTACTCTTAAGGGGACTGCTTGATTCCTGACCTGTGTAACAGAAAGAAATTTTTCCATAGAATAGAGAAATAATTTCTTGGTCTTATAACAATACTAAATCGAATACCAAACTTCTATCATTTCAGCATTTTAAAGGGATATACAGACAGGGATATATTGGACTCAGTTCACAAAAAATTATGGACTTCTTTATTTGCATCTACACTGGTCAGATGCTAGTTCCTCCTAAAACTGGATTATAGTCTTGAACCTCTAAGTATTCAACAGGGGACAGGTTAAAAAGTGCAAATGAACACTCACTGTGAGTTATCTCCTGGGGGATTGTGTTGGAGCAGCATGCCAAGGAGCCTAAAGACTACAGTAGGAATATATATTTTGTGTCAAAGTAGCATATCCTTTATAGTGCCCTGAAATAATTCTACAAGGTATTCTCCTGAGGCAGAGTTTAGTCTCTGGACAGATAAGGAGCTGCCAAGACCTAACTAAATGCAGAAATGCTTTATTATACCCACTGCACTCGAGTTTTATCAGACAAACAATGTAGTATTGTATGCCCCATATAGCCTGCTACAATTCTATGGTCATCTTGAGCTGGAAATGACATTTATTAACTGAAGTTTATTTGGAAGCCCAAAAGTGTGCCCAGAATCTTACCAAAAAAATTAAGAAAAACTGACTCATCAGAAACATAGTTACTGCAAACACAATTTGTTGTCCTTCTGCTGTGATTCTGCTGACAAGATGTCACAGATCAGTTAATGATTTTAGTGGTAGGACAAGTTTAGAGACAGTTCAGCTATAATATGTATAATATTCAGCTTGTTTGAGATGTCAGACTTTTTTTTGTAAAGGGTAGTGAGCCATATTTTGATCTTCTTGCCAACCTGGGCAGTTTTAATCCATCAGATAAGTAGTGCATCTTTATACTCAGATACCATATTCTTGATTGGCTTTAATCTTGCTTTGGCTTGTTTGTTTCTTTCTTTGTTTTGTTTTATGGTCTTTTTTTTTTTTTTTTTTTTTTTTTCCTGAAACAACTTTTTTCTGTTTTTTTTTTTTTTTTTTTTTTTTTTTTTTTGTTTTTTTTTTTTTTTTTTTTTTTTTTTTACCTGAAACAACTTCTTTCAGTATTTTATTTACCTTTTTTCCAACTTATATAATTTAAATTGTAATATGACTGTAAATAATCATGGAATTAATACAGGAAAATTTTAGAATTACATTTAAAATGCTGAAATGTGCAAACAAATATAGTTCTTCATATCCAAGGTTTTAATTAAATTTATTTAATTTCAGACTCAATTATCACTGAGACAAAAAGTGGTAAGATTTTTTCTTGTCCTTTAAAAATATATTTTAAACAGAACCCACCTGCTGTTTGTGTCACCCCCACACAACTTTAGAAAAGGTCTGAGATTAGAGCTACAAAACTGCATGTTATTAAGCATACATCTAACATATCTATAGGTAGTTGCATTAAATGTCAAGATGTGGTTAAATAAGTGAAGCTAAGTGGAGGCATCATGTAAAACCTTGTTGCAATACTTGCATATATTCTATATATCCTACATAGGAGATTCTAAGTGACATGCAAAAATTGTTTAAACAAAATAGTCCAAGATAAACGATCTTCAATTTAGTCATTGTTTTTCATTTTTGTATCCCTCTGGGCTTTTTTTTCCCCACCTCCAGACTGATGAAAGTTCCTACTTACAAACATTGTAAGTGGAACAGTTAATTTTTCTTTGTGCAATTATCTCTTACAGTCAGTGGAACTGCTGCTGTGAGTCAGAGTTTCAAGTTTGTTCTCATCATCTTTCTGGCAAGCAGTACCAATCATTTCACCAGAAAGTCGAATTTCGCAAATCACGAATCTCATCCTAATTTTGCTGACAAATTTGTGCTTTTTAAAGTATTTGAAAGCTGAAGGTTTGAGTTTCATCAGGTAAAGAAGCCCGACCCTCCAGGATTTGCCTTTTACCTGTTTTATGTAGATGAAACAGCGACTTTTAAATTCTTCGCACAATGCTACCTCTTCCAGAACCTGTAGGTTTGTTGGCCGTGCCAGACTGACCTGACACGTTAACAGTTCTATGTCTTCTCCCCCAGCTGTGAATAACATGAATTTTAGCCTTGCCGATGTCCTTCCTCTAACAAGGAATGAATGCAGTTGGCTCTGAGCATCTCATCATGAGAACAAAGTTATGCTGGTTTTGTCACTGGTATTTCAGGACTGTTCCTACACGCATGCACATGCACACACGCCAGTTGTTGTTTCTTCACTTTCTCTGACAAAAGGAGAGCTGTTGTCAACATTTTTTTCTGCTCTCTTGGTTGTATTTGTCGGGCAAAGATCATCATGCTCTGATTTAGTGTTTTCAAATAAGTGTGCCCTCTGGTGCAGTGCTCTATTGAGAGACAACACAGCCCAGGCAGGAGAGTTCAGCATGGCCACTAATAAAACACAAGTGCTGCTTTGTCAGGCCACGAGTGATTACTTGAACAAGTGCCAACCAAGAAACTAAACATTAGAGTGCAGCTCTTCAGACCCTCAAGACAAAGGGCCAATTGACTTTCCTCATTAGTTTTTGTGCCAAACATGTAGACACAGTTTCCTCTCTATCTTTGATGCTCAAAACATGCCAGCTTGTTAACATCTTGGGTGGTATGGTGGTTTATGAGCTTGTAAAGACTATTATGTACTGGTGGGTTTTGTCCGAATTGAATAGATTGGCTTATCCTAATGACGCCCAAAACTGGCATCTTTTTGACAATTTAGAAACTCAGTCTTTGCTCTAATAGAATGATGAAACTGCCTGAAATAAATTTAACACACACAGGAATTTTCACTGGCACACATGCACAATATGTTTTATTAGAATGAAGATTGGTCTACAGCTCACTAAAAAATAAAAACACANAAAACCCCCCCCCCCCCCCCCATTGATAAGAGAAGCATTGGCAACAAAAAATACCTGATGAAACCTGGTTTGTAACTGTATTGCTGAAAGTTTACTGAATTTTTTGCTTGGTATTCTTTGTTTTACTCTGCTTCTATTTTGGAGACCTCTGACATTTTAACTTCCTTTGCATTTTACTCCAGTGTTTCTTGTTTCTAAATGCTGTAACTATACAAGATAATGGAAATTGGAACAATTTCAAACATCTTGAAATGTTTGTGAAAGGTACTGAATTTTAGTCAATGCATGGGGAATGTTTTCTGCCTTGTAAATGACTGTCATGTATGGTGTGACTGATGATGTGAAATTTTACCTAAGTAAAACATGAGGGTGTCTTAAAGTGGTCACTTTATGAATGACTGTGCATGGTGGTGAGCTCAGTGAACTGTCTTCCCTTTTCAGTTTTGCAAATGATATCCTTTTAGCTGAAAACTGGTGTTTACTTTTTCCCACTCGCCGCAAAATTATGATGAGGTTTTAAAAAATAAAGCTGATTGTTAAGAGAAAAACAGCTGAAACCCTCTGTTTAGCTCATGTTTCCAACTAAAATTGAAAGAGGTTAATTTGCCAGCCTTGTCTATATTAAAATATAGAATCATATAACCTTCCATTCATGGGTCTAATGAGAATTATAATATTGTTGATGATGAAATGGTGAGAAATAAGCACAAGTAAATTATTTTGGATTTCCTTTCAGAGTACTAAAAGAAAGGAAAAGAAGAATAATAGAAGTGTTCTGGCATTTTCTTCAGCTTTCTTTCTCTCATATACACGTGCACACACACACAGAGATAAATCCATCTTTTAAATATAAGATCAAGCATGCGTGGAGCTATCTGCAGACAGAGGAGTGAGCACACTGTGCTTAGTGGAGGCCCAGCTATTGCTAAAACTAGATGATAGAAAGGGCTACATTTTTGGTGGAACACTGACAGCCAGATCCTTACACCAAGATTCTCAGCGCCAGAAAAATAATATATATTAGTTGAACAGGAAAACAAATGTATGGAACCTAACGGCATCTAATATGATATCTAATAATGACACTCCAAGGATTTCCTTCTAGTCTGCCAAACAGACAAGAGCCCCCACCATCTGTCTCTGGCTGTGAAACTTCGGACTTGCAGAGTCTTCAGCAGGTGGCTGAGCAGGCATGCAAGCTCCTCACCCCTTCCCCCTTTCCACTGCTGGTTTGGCTGATGAAGGTTTGGAGGTGCTGTCTGCAGTTTAAGATTTCTGCCTGGGCTCTGTGTGATTTAGGTCTCAGTCTGCAAGCTCTGTTTGTTTGAGGTTTCCCTGCATCATCTTGAATTAACCCTGATCCAGGGGGTAACAGCAGAAGGCTGTTAAGCATTCTCAAGTGGATGGACAAGCAAATGGTTTCCACCCAGAGCAAGATGGTTTTCCAAGGCAGGGCTGTACAGGAATGATAAGGAAACAGACAATCTCTCAGCTACAGATACGAGCCACCTGAGGGGGCTGATGGTGGGAATCCTGTGACAGATTAAGTTTCAGATGCTTTCAAAGAGTGGTACCTATACTATTCACCTTGAGGGGAAATGAAGAAGAGAGCAATCTACATTCCTGAAAATAAAAACACCTCTGGTACCCCACCAGGGATGAATGAGCAAAGCTGAAGGGAGTTTGTCTGCAGAAGGTATTAAAAACACTGTGCAGAATTGTGGTTTCATGCCCAGGCACACTGTCAGATGCTGCAGAGGGTTAGGATTGAGTCCCAAAGGCTTTCCCTTCTGGCCTGGGCAAGGGGCAGGGTTAAACCATAAAGAGGTCAATGGGGTCAATGCTTAATCCAGGAGACATTGTGAAACAGAAAGTTCATTTCCCAAGAAGGCTTTACTAAATTGCCTCCTTGCACAGAATTGTACTGGGTGTCTCCAAGCCAGAGCAGTGTTTGGACTCTTCTGAGGTTCTTAGGGTTTAAATTCCTCTGAGAACAGCTGCAAGTGGGTCCAAATACTCCAGACTTGTGAATGTCCAAACTGGCAGATCTCAACAGTTTCTATGAAAGCTGGTAGCTAATGCCACAAAAAGTCCCCTGAAATGTCTTTAGTGTTTTAAAACTATAGTTGCCTTTGGAATTTAGGAGTTTTCCACACAAGTAGAGCTTCTTCTAGGCTTCTCATTACTAAAATTAGCTTCCTTGTGGTGCCAAAGCAGATTCTCTGCAAGGGGCAGTGACAGATTTGGAGGCAGATTTGTACTTGTGATGGTTCACAGGAATATGGATGGGTATCTCTTCTTCTCCTCAGGAGAAGATGAGTATATCTTCTTCTTCCTCAAACCCACACTTCATCTCCTTTGTCCATTTCCTTGGGTTATGGGAGTCTCAGTTCCTCCCTATATTCCTCCCTCTCCATCTTCACAGATATCTACTTTCTCTTTCAAGATGCTGACCTCCTTTACCTTATCTCCCAAGAAGTTCCTGTCCCTTATCTAGGTATGTGATATGTTGGGAAAGCTCAGTCATTCTGGTTTTGCTGCATTCTGGATGGTGCCTTCCCTGGGGATGTTTGGTTGCTATGGCTTAGTTAGGAAGGGATCTTCCAGATAATCCAGATTTTTGAGGTAATGTGGGTCTACCCTTAGAGTAAGTAAAGCTAGATAATGTCTGAGGCAGGTGATAGCAGTTTTTAGTCAGGACTGAACTTTCATATATGATGGTCTGTGTCAGAGAGTTGCAGATATTGCAGGACAGTCTGTGTTATTCTTTATGCTGTTTTTCCTTCTGAATTTGATTGAAAATATCATATAAACAACTTTTTCAGTAACACAGTGGATTTCACCTAGAACTGAATTTGGCTTACTACCCTTTGTATCAAATGCTTGGTTTATAACCCCTCTTTGCCTTTTCACTAAGTTTCCCTTATAGAAATAGTAATTTCAAAATGTGTTTCCAATAGTCATACATTTTTGATTGCCTGATGTTCAGGGTGAGTACATTAATACCGTTCAAATGTGGTTTGCAGTTTTTTGGGTATCTCAGCACTCTGGAATTTCAGCAATTGAATTTGACCTACTGAACTCTGCACGCAAATCCCTTGAATCAACCGTGCCTCACAAAGCAAAGTCTGCTGTAGTGTTGCTGCTAAAGTGAAAATTGAAGAGTATGTCATTGGTGCTCTTTTGCTACCAAGTTCAGCATGGCAAAATCATGAACTCACGATAGACCATATACTGAAATTCTCAGCATTTCGATATATAAGCCAAGACCAGTAGCTTGACCTTTCAGGACTAGGAAAAAGGATACAGGAATTGTAGAAGAAATGTCTGTTCTTATCCCGAGTCAGGCAGTGTATGTATAGATAAGGGTCATTGTGTGCAAGAAACACCATTCTAGATGTGATACAATGGTTTTCTATGAAGTTCAGCAGTGTATTGAAATGGTGAATTTCAGACAAAATGAATTTCAGACAGAAAAATCACTGTGACAGAATGAGCAGTGCATGGAGGCAGGGGAGAGGGTCTCTATGAGAAATCACTTTATGTTAGTTTTTTATAATCACTTTATGTCACCAGTTAATTGTACAAAACAAAATGATCATCAGTAGATCAGGAAGATGAAGGTTAAAGTTAAAAAAAGGTATAAAAATATAGGTATATGCCTTGCTTCCTGATTTAGTCTCTATCTGAGCAGTACTCACCTGATCATCTGCAAGAGAGTTTATTGTTAGAGATTCGTAGATTCTCAGAGATATGGAGATTGCTCAAGCTCTAGCACAAACAAGCAAAAAGTGCACATTAATCACATAGGAAACATGTGAAAATTACTTCTTTGATTCTTTGAGTTTTTCTCCTTCTTTCTGTGTAGAACAAAGTAGCACAAAATACCGGTTATTAGGTCTACTGGTGAGAAGAACGTACATGGTGGTAGGCGTCAGGTTCTTTTCTTGGTAGGGTTCATCCTCTCTTCAAATCCACAGAGATTAGGTAGTGAATTATTAATGGCAAGGTAAATGCAGTTATTCTGGTGGAAAAGAAAAAGATGTGTACTGTTATTATGACTGAGAAATTATTACATGGCAAAAGATAGGCTGTCATTTACAAACCATTTTTATTTTTAAGGTTCTCTCATTTGTCTAGTTCCTCTCCAGGTAGTTTCATACAAAAATGAGGGACAGGCAGTGAGAAGGCTGAAATTTCTTATTTAAAGGTCATTCAGTGAAGTGGAGGGACTCCTGTTGGGCCCATACTTGCAATGCTGCCTCAGAGCAGGATCATGTCTGATCCCTTTTGGGTCAGGACAATCATACTAGGGGCTATCCAAAGACATTTGGTAAAGGGGAAACTATCCTTTTTTTTTGGTGGAATAAAAAGATGATGACTTTATAGAATAAACCAGTTTCAGTAAGCCTATTCCAAGAAGTGAGGGTTTAAAAATATGATCTCCAGAGAAAGGCTATGACTACTGGCATTTAAATAATACAGGAATCAAAAAAATACCTCTTTTTTCATGAGGTCCCTTCCTAAATTTTGGGGGCATAATTGACATTTCATGATACCGAATGAGCAATTTATTGATTTGAGAATATTTTATGTCTGGTGCAAAGACAACATTTAAAAATTTCTATTTTTTCTTCCTCAGTTAAAAAAAAATCTGCAGAAATGAGTATCTTACTTTATCACCTGTAGTTTATGTACGTTACGTACTTTTGTCCAATCTGCCTCTCTAAAAGCCTTTGTATGTCATCTGCACTCAGACCAGAACAAATAGAGCTAGTCTTCTCTTTGGTGTGATCTCTTTGTTTGTAAGACTACTGTTTATACTGTATTACCATCCTTTCTTCTTGAACAGCACCTGGAAAAATGGTATCTGAATCTGCTTTCACTCTGCAAGAATACTTAGTACAATGTGACAACACATACATGAAGAAGTTCAGTAGGATTCAGAATAATATTTTCTTCCGAAGTCAAACTGTGTAAAGATTTAGAAATATTCACCTTGTTCTTTCTAATGCATAATTTTATTCTTCACATAGAAAATGATCCTTCTGCTTTATTAAATCCGTAAAAACTTGAAAGTTACAAAATCTACTAGAGAATGTTTACACTTAACAATGCTTTCTTCTAAGTAGCAATGAGGGTGGTTGCATAGTTAAGACCTCTGATCTGATCATTTATTTAAGCTACTACATGATCGAATTTTGTTCTGGTTTGTATTCAGGCAGCTTCTCCAAGTATGTTAGAGATATCACACACTGAAAATCCAAAGTGGATGCAGGGCTCCCTACTTTTGTTCTTCTGCACTGATAGTTTTTAAAATGAAAGCTTTAATCTGTATTATATAGGATCATTAATTTCTGCATTTTACACTTGAGCAACAGCATTCTGATTATCTGCTGCAATGAAAAATAAGCAGTGCTGCTCCTGCAGACTTAATTACTTACTGCAGGGCCCATCCTTTCCTAGTTATGGCACGCAATCTGCAAATGGGGTCAAAAACATTATTAAAAACCAAATTACCCACTGGATGGAGAAAACAAACATACAACTGTGACCTAGAGGACCTCACCAACATAAGAGGTAAGCCTAGCTGCACACATTACACAGCTCTACAGAATTTACTATGGAGTTCTGCTCTCAGACAACAAAACAAGCGGCCAAATGAGCTCATCACATAAGATAGCCATGCGTGCTGCCATAGTATAAAGTGTATTCTGGCTAAGTGTTTTATAAATGAGGGAAGTGACTGATGTATAAATACAACAATGGCTTGGGAGAACATGCCTGCTGAATAGGTGCCTAGATACAGTGTGATGTTCCTAGAATATCTGACTTTGGCAGGAAGGACCAAGAGCGTGTCCCTAAAATCTTGCTGTGTGGCCTTCTTGAAAATTAAGCTCTATATATCAGATTCTAATAAAAGTGTGATTCAGTCTTGAAGAAAATTAGAAATAAATTGTCAATAAGATAAATACATTACATCTACATTTTTTAAAAAATCATATCAGTTACTTTAAAGAGCAAGCAGTAGGAGTTATGAAGGATTTGGGAAATTTTAAAAGTTAATAAAATGCATTAGTGTTTACACATGAAAATGTAACAACAAACAGATTAAGAATGAGTCCTTGAAAAAATAGTAACCTGTTTGTTGAAGCATATTGCAGAAGAACATGGCATAATATTTATAGAATTTCCTTAGTTGAATGGATAAAAGAAATGGATCTGAAAAAAAAATTTCCATATCTAAAAGTCTAATGAGTAGTATTAGAATTATAAACTATAAATGAAATGTTGATCCATTTATATTAACAGAGATACAATATTTACTTGCAATATTTCTAGCAATACTATGCTGAGCTAATTTATTAGACAATGGGCCAAGGAATCTATTGTTTTGAAATCACATAAAAGCAATAAAAAAAGAAAACAATAAAATATTTAAAGTGCATACAAGGAAAATAAGTCCATAAAACACACAGTTAACATTAAAAGATCATTCAGTACCATTTGGAATTTATCTGTTTGAATATGCTATATTTAATTAATTGTAAGCACTGAAAATTGCTGAAGCTTAAAAATGTTGTTCAGTCCAGCACATAATGGTATAATATTTTTTCTATGACATAAAAACATTATAACTTCTAAATAATAAAGCTCCAGGAAAATAAGCAGGTTACACCAAAATGGTAGTAAGTTCTCAACATGCAAAAAATATGAGATGCAGACAGTATATAATTATCTAGATATCAAGAGCAGTTCCATAGTAAAGTTTGTGCTGTAATTTAAACTTGAAGCCACCCTAAAATAATTTTTAAAATTTGCATTTCCTGAATTCAGTCTGCAAGTCCAGCAGAATGAATCTTCATGGGGTAGCTTCTTTTTTTTTCCCTTTAATCAGCTACTAATATTTTTCTATGACTCTGTGCCACTGAGCTGCTGCTCTGCTTTCTGACAAGTCCATCTGGATAGACACCCATGGTCCAGACTTCTTGCCCACTGAATTGAGATTTCAGCCAGAAGTCACAGGGACATTTTCCGATTGAACACAGAAGGGCTTGTCTTCTTTGTGCTGGAGGCCTTGGAGCTGTGAGCCTCCCTCTTCCTTGCTTCCTGGTGCTTCATGTCTGTTCCCAAGCCCACTGGCGGCATCCAAAATGCCAGCCAGCCCGGGAGGATGGCAGTGGTGAAAAGAAGGATAGGGGTGTGGATGAAGAGCTGGGGGAGAACTGCAGTGCTCCAGCAATCCGAGGGGTGGCACAGGGACGTTAGGGAAGGGACGATGCACCTTAATACAGATTTTGATACAGATTCCTCTGCTCTGTGAGTTCAGATGGCAGCCGGATGTCCTGGAGCAGAGACTCCAAGCACACCCAGCTTTAGCAGCCCAGATTGCTGAGAGGAAGTGCTGATGCCTTAGGGAGCCCTTGCTTGGTCAGGGAGAGCAGGAAGCTGGGGATTTCCACCTCCTCCTGCAGCACCTCAGCGGACTGTGCTGCTCCCTGCAGGGACTTCTTCAGGCTGACCTGAGCTGGGTGTCTGACAGCAGGAACCTGAGACCAGAGCCCTCACCCCAGCCAAGGTGCCCCCCTGCTCTGTCATAACACGGGACAGAACTCCAGGTGAGGGCAGACCCTCACCTCACCTCGTAGCCACATCACCTGCTTCTGCATGTGATTCCCCGGTACCAGAATGAAAATGCGATAGCCCTGTCAAATCGCTGAACTGGGGATGAGAAGTGTTTCAGAAACACAAGATTATCTAAGTAACAACAGAGTAACAACAACGTGAGTAATTGACAGCTATTTTTATTTGCCTGATGTGATTCATTGTTACAGGAACAGCCTTTCAAGAAGAAAGCCTGAAGTACTATTGCTGTTGTTACAAAGACTACTTGCTTAAATATATTTGAATATTTAAGCTTGTCAGGTTGGTATCTGGATTTGCAGGCCAACATTTGAAATTCGCTTTCATATTACTAAGGCCAAGGAAACTGAAAAGCCACGAGATAAAAGAAATTAAGGCAAACTATCATCAATGCCTGGCTACATGCTCCAGGAGGAACCCTAAATCAGATCCCAGCATTTTCCTAACATGTACCCAATGACAGTAGATTTTCTGTTTATCCCTCCATCTCAAAACATTCCTGGAGCAAAATATTCAGCAATGGTTGCAAAGCTGGGTCCTGCAAAAACTTTTAACTCTTTGAGAGAAGAGGGAGGAGAAAAATAGTTAAATTTCTTTTTCATTCCTCTGGATGAATTTCTAACTTATCTCAGATAATCCAGATTTTTGAGGTTTGAACTCATCTGCACATTCAGTAGACCAATTTTTCCTTTTCTCTTTTGTCCTTCAGCAGAACTGTGTGTGTCTATGCTTTGCTCAAGTCTCCCAACTCTCTCACAGATCATCTTACTGCCATTCCTTGAGATTTTTCCCTAAGTCTCTGGGCCAGTTCAGGTGCATTTCCATTCTCTTTGCTGCAGTTTCTTTAGATACGTAGAAGTATATACCTAAATTCTCAAGGTAGGTGTTAGTGCCTTTGCTGAGAAAAAGCTGATTTTTATTGGCCAGATACCAGATGGCAATCATTCACAGTTGATATTTTTTTTTTAATATCTTTTTTGATGTTCCTATCTGTGTGTCATTTCTAGCGCATAATAAATATTTCAGCATCTTCAGTATTAAACTGTGCATTGGCATGTGTAAAACAGCACTGTCTTATTTAAATTATTGGCCACACCACAGACCTCTTTGAGACATACTCTGCTTTTCAGATAGAACTGAAATTATGTCCAGAAAACCTTCATGTTTGTGATCACACAGCATCAAGAGATCAAATTTTTGTCATTAATGATATCAATTTTAAGCTTTCTTACGAAACAACAGGTTTCATCAGAGGAGATGAGAATCTGAGATTTTGGAAACAATTAAAAGAAACCAAAACATTTTCTTATGCCACAGGAAGCTAGAAATTACACAGTAAAGCCTCAAAACACGAGTATTTTAACAGAAGGATCCCATGGACATGGAATGCACAAGTATGGAGCAGAGAGGGTGCTAATCTTGCCATTTGTAAAGAAATGTATTATGGCTTGTAAATACCTGAAGTCACTAAGCTCATGTCTGGTATGAAATATGATGCTGAAAGCACATAAACAAGGAGGAGGAAAGCTGTCTGGAAATATTGGCTGCTATGTTTTACTTAGTGGTGTGCTTTGGCTTTTCTTTCTTACACAGAAATTTTTCCTTACTCTTTTCCTTTCTCTTTTTAATTCTTACGGTCAATGGCGTATGGCCCAGTCTGGACTCATAGCAATTGTCTTCTTGCACCACTAACAAGACACTTTGTAGGTACTTTGTGGCTTGTCTCTCAGTTATGCCGTTTCTTGAAAGAAAGTTCAGCAAACAGCACTGAGGCACATATCATGAGACAGGAGGTCTGAACATAGCCCCAGGGAGAAAGTAGTTCATGTTACATTCACAGCCAGTTCTTGGCCAATGGGTTTCACAGAAAAGAGGGAACAGGAATTGCACCTCTCTCTGGCATGCCCAATAAAATTTTCAGTGACAAAACAGTCATGCCACCCCTTCCACAAATTCCTCACTAAAATAAGATATTTGTCAGCTGGACTAAGCCAGGCTTGGGTTTAAAGCCTGTACAAATAATGCAACAGACTTATGACTTCAAATTGGAAGACAGCANCTCTCTCTGGCATGCCCAATACAATTTTCAGTGACAAAACAGTCATGCCACCCCTTCCACAAATTCCTCACTAAAGCCTGTACAAATAGTGCAACAGACTTATGACTTCAAGTTGGAAGACAGCAGGTATTAGGAAGAAATTCCTTACTGTGAGGGTGCTGAGGCACTGGCACAGGTTGCCCAGAGAAGTTAGGGATGCCTTATCCCTGAAACTGTTCAAGGTTGGACATGGCTATGAGCAATGTGGTCTAGTGAAAGGTGTTCCTGCATCGGCAGAGGAGTTGGAACAAGATGATCTTTAAGGTCCCTTCCAACCCAGGCCATTCTATGATTCTATAATTTTATTCTGATTTTCCTTTAATTTTGTATTGAATCATTTCTCAACCTCTGCAATGTTTTCCACTTTTGTTTAAATAATCTTCAAAATTATTTCCTCTCCAGTCCATTTTCTTTAGCAACCTGCTTTGTGACAACTGATGAAACATACTTTCAAGAGGAGAAGAAGAGGTGAATCAATTCTGTGGGAAAATTTTGTTTAATAACAGGCTTTTAAGGAGTATTTTTTATGACAAATTAGTTAACTGAGGTATTCTGAAAGGGTGCAAGAACAATGTCCAAACAATGTCCAAGAATTTGTTTGAAGTTTAGAAGAAAAATTATCTTTTGGAAAGCTAAAATTACTTCATTGTAGGAATCCAGCAATGTTCATCTGGTTTCAGAAACCCATTTGGTATTTGTATTAATTTCTTCTAACAACACAGGGATTTTTTTATTTTTTTTAGGATGTAAAGTAAAACCAACTCAAACAAACCAACTTGCATAAAAGATAAATTAGGCCCATCCTAGCATTCAAGAGAATTTCTGTTATGAACATAGTGTTTAAAAGTAAAAGCAATAGTAAAAGCACTGTATATTTCAAGCTAATACTTGTAGAATATTTTCAATTTTTTTCAGGCCATTAGATACATATAATATATGAAATGGGATGATGAACCTTGCAAAGTGCCTATCTATATAATCCCGTAGAATGGACCTAAATAAATTGCCATACAGAATGCAAATGGAAGAAAATACTGATAAAGACAAAACCATGCATGTCAACAACACTGTTCAAACTGGTGTACTTAATTAAAAAAGTGAAGTCAATTAAAATCAAAACAACAGTGTAGCGTGTACAAATGCTGGAATCATTAGGCCTTGCTGAATAATGGAGGAGCATAGAATTTTTTTTTTCAAGTGAAACAACAGGGGCGATACATTACACAAAGCAATAATCTACAACAATATGACAATTGAATTACTTCAGCCCCATTAGGCAGGTGCAGAAGAAAAATTAACATGAATTCCTTCAATGGAAAAGGAAAAAAACCCCCACAAACTTTTGTCTAGTACAAACTGCTATTTTTTCTCTCCAAAATGATGAAAAAATAAGACAATGAGCAGACAGATTAAAATGAAACCTTTATGCTTATCCTCTATATGAAACCCTTTAATTATGGGATAAAATATGTGCACAGTGTATTTTTTCAGAATCTGTCTGTGTTAAAGCAGACCACCATGGTTTGCATCAGCTTTTTGGTCTTCTTCTAAGGTATAAGCATTTACTCTGAGGTATATTGACTGCTCATATTAAAAATAAAATATAAAAGGCAATAGTTTTTGAACTTTTAAACTCGTGTATTCAGTCAAGCCTCAGGTTCCACTGAATTTCTGCTTTTCCATTTCAAACTCAAAACAAATCTGTGACCTCCAAGTTCAATCCAAGCAACAACAATTCTATAAAATGATGAGCAGGGTGAACAAACTTCATAATACCCCATGAACTGCAAGCTGTTTCTTAAACTCCAATTGCATTCAGTGTTTTTCCCTTTGGAGTTCTACTAAAATAAATATATTTAGTTCTATTGAAAGAGATTGATTTGAAGACAGATAGCCATGCAGTTTGCTAAGGGACCTTTGATTTTCTTCCTTCAAAATCAAAGAAATGGATAAACACTAACACTGGTCATGTATGCTAGAAATATATCAATTAAAGAAATGGACATAATATCTCAAGAGTTAGCATGTCTTAAGAAGCTTCTGCTCGGCAGCCACAGACACTGGGAAAGGATTAATGCTCATCTTATGGGCCAAAGTTGCATGCTCTGGCAGATTTAACTAAACAATTTTACCTTATTTATGTAATGGTTTGTGAGAGGCTGAAGAGTCCCAGGTCTGCCAAAAAATTTGTCCAGTCTAGACAATCACCTACCACCCTCTTTCCCCACGGCCTTTGGGCTGCTGGAGGGCTACTAGTGCTACCCTCTATCCTGAACACAGTACTGCCTACTGCTGTGTGCCAATGTGTCTCATGGCTCACCCAAGGCTGTGTGCTCTTCCCATCCTCTGCTACTTGACTAGATATATGTCCATAACATAATTCTGCTGTGTTAGCCTAAAGATACATATGCTTTCATTCATGTAAGTCGAGTTGTTGAGAACACGTATTGCTAAAAACAAATTTCCACTTACTTTGAGCTAGGAGTAGGCAACTATCACCTCTCAGTCAAATGGGATTAATTTTCATTTGAGAGCTGGGAGTCTCATAAGTGTCTGAGGCTGCTGTATGGGCTGGTTACATAGATTTTCTTATCTTTGGGTGTGTTTTGTTGTTTTTTTTTTTTTAAATTAAGAACTTTCCAAATTCAATCATCATATAAGTTTTATTCTTCTAAAAATGTCAAAGACTAGAGAGCTTTAGGGAGCTGGAATGCTTCTTTTGAAAAAGGAACCATGTTTTGGGATCAACATAACTTACAAAAATGGAATCAAAACATAGTAATCAAGTAATCACCAACATGTAAGCAGATGTCTGGTAATTTTTCCAGGTTTGTGCAATTCTGCTGCTCTTTGAATCAGGAGATATTTAAATCACTAGTTTCTGGAACTGCAAATGCTAATTTTGTAACTGTCCTGCATTTAGTACTCATTCCCTAAATATCCATGTTGATATACCTTTATTCTATCGTTATACATCTTATGACAGACTCATATCTGCAGTCGTCTGCCTGCCTCTAATTTTCTAAGACATGCTGATGTAATTTTGCCATTTAGATGGTTATGCATTTTCAGATACATCTTATTTTATCCCATACCATCAAGTTATAAGAGCTATATTGGCAACCTGGCCGGAATTATGGAGAAACCGCAGACATTGAATGGACTGGTTCTGCTGCAGCAACTGACATGGGAATGCCAACATGGACAAGTATTTGTTAAAGCAGGTGCTACAGAGATAAAACTGCCAGGATAGTTCACAATGCTACAAAAAAATACTTATTCAAAGAATTTGTAGTATTGTAAGTCCTGCTACTGCTCCACAAGGTCACTGCGGAAACATAGATAGTATTAAAAGCTGCCACTCCAGAGAAGATGAAAGACCCAAAGAGGGCTCTCTGCACAAACTCTGAAGCAGCCCACAAAGGACAGAACCTGCAAAGCCATGCAGCTGACCAGCCTGTAACTGAGCTGGAGAAAGAGACACAGAGACATGACTGACAGAATTTTGTGCTGCACTGCAAAAATAGTGGGATGTGAAAGTGTCATCCACATTTTGCTCAAAGTAGTAAATGGCTGATAATATTTTGTTCCTGTGTGGTTTACTTAGTGTGTCTAAGCCTCCTTGTCTTTTATCACTGCTCCATTTTCAAATAGGATCCATGCAGCTAGAAGTCAATTTTATGTGGACTGCTTTACTTAAATTAAAATTTTACAAATTTCTATTCCACATCTTCTAGCCAAACCACTTTTTCCCAGCCTTTTTTAGGCTGCTGTATGACCTTTTCAG
The DNA here is from genome assembly GCA_013397135.1 of Pachyramphus minor. NCBI lineage: Eukaryota > Metazoa > Chordata > Aves > Passeriformes > Tyrannidae > Pachyramphus > Pachyramphus minor. The sequence goes on along the minus strand of VYXB01009824.1, from coordinate 74,824 downwards.
AGAAATGAAGAGTATAACCCTCTGTCCCTCGGCCTTCCCCCTCACCACCTCACCAAAGGCACCCAGGTATGCCCCACTCAGGGCTCTTAAGGAGCTGCAGTTTTTCCTCTCTCTTCCACCTCAAGTCTCCAGTTGATGGTGTTGTGAGAGCTGAAGATCCAATCACACTCATTAAAGCTGATACAGAATAGAAATATTCAATAGAAAAAATGCTTTGTTTCACAGATTGAGAATTCCTAGCTTCCTTTGCCTTTCTGTGTTGTAGGAATGATTACAGAGTATATGGCAAGTTTCTACCTCACCATCACAAATTTCGAGTCTGAACTCTTACTGTGATAGTAGAATTCTTTTGCAGCACACTTCATGCAGTCAAACAACCCAAGGCAGTAGCAGACATCTGCCTGGGCACAAGCATTAGGCAGTAATGTTTGCTGTTAAAGAACCCAAGACTTGTTCTGAGGGTCTTTACAGAAGGAACTTAAAAGGAAAAATATTTACAAGCTCAGCCAAGTGTAGGGAGATGTGGGGTAGTTGCCGTGGTTATTAAACTCACTATAGTAATCATTTTTTACGTGTGTCAGCTGCTCCATCCTGTGCAGATATCCTGCAGCCAGGAATATCGTATACCTGGAGAAATCTCTGGGCCAGGAAAAGTAAAATATTGAACCAGAGAAGGGGTCATCTCTAGAGGAGAGAAGAGGAGGTAGCTAAGAAGAATATAGTAGGCATATGAACAAAAAATTACTGCAACAGTTGACACAAAAGTAAATTCTAGAGAAGGCTTTTTTATTTAAAGATCGTGCTCTGCACCTCAGTTATAACCTTGTCATGCCACACAACCTGTTGAGAAGGATTTAGTCTGGCAGTGTCATTACATTGTTCCAAGTTCCTGCTGTGGACTCTTCCCCTTCTACATTCCAGCCCAGTGGGAACTCACCTTTATTTTCATTAGTAAAGGCAAAAATTCCTTCTCACAGTTTCTGCCCCTTGAATCGTTGATATATATTATATATAAATATGGTGTATGTGGATTTATTAGCAGACCTGAGCAGGTGGGTCTGCATGCATTTTCCTTGGACTCAAGTATTCTGCTTTTTCTAGGGCTCAGGTATTGTAGTATTTCCACTAAGTTCCAAGAGTAATACATTACTGCATATTGTTGGTGATGTGCCACGAAACGGTCTGTCCTGCCTTGTGTTCAATGATGACTACAAAGTTAGTTAATGGGCAGTTACATGTTTCAGACTACAAAAAGCAACCCATGAAAGAAGTTTTGCTAATCCAACCTTTGAAATCCTGCCTCTTCAATAATGTACGTGCGTGCCTTGGCACTTTGGGACAATTTCACTGGGAAAAGGTACAGTGGACCCAAAACACTTTTATTTAAAACCATTTCTGAATGCAGAAATGAAAGTTTAGGGTGCCTTGGTTGGGGCTTCTTCCTTCCCTCCCACATCTATAATATATTCCTGAGCAATAAAAAGAAGAACTAGCCAATACTCCTCTTAGTTTAGGGTTCTCTTTGTTTGCAATGTCCATGTAATCACTGAAAATGTATAATAGCAGAGTAAGAGGCCCATAATACTATAACCTAAGGAGACAAAACTGATGGAGAAGGTCTGCTTAATTCATTTTGCCCTGTGATCAATTTCACATAGAATATGTGAACCTTTGGGCATGGTCCTCCCCTTCAGAGGACTGTGTCTCCTGAAGTAGCTGTCTTGATCACTAGATTAGAAAGTAATACTTGCTGGCTTACTTCCCAGCTTTATTTATGGCTTTCTAAGGATAAAAATTATGAAAGTATCTCTCCCATGATCCTGCTCTAGGTGCGCAGGTTCTGAGGTGGATGAGTTTGAGTCCTATTTAATAAAGAGCGGAATTGAATACTGGATACATATCTCATTTCCAACCTTTGTTAGATGAACCCTCTGAGAATAGCTTGATTATTGTGATGAAGGAGAATCAGCACCTGAGCGGGAGATAATACTTCTCTGTGGTGCTATTTCAGTTGCTTTCGTTTGGGAATTCTCTGTCAGGAGCCAGAATGAAAAATGGAGCTCTATATAAATCAAATGGACAAGCATTAAGCCTATTCCAGGGTTAATGCCCCCTGTGTCAAATATTTGAATACAACAGCTATTTGTCAGATGATGTTAAACTGACACACACAGTCTGTATTTGTCTCATCAGAAATAAATACTAACTTGTACTAAATGTTGCAAACTCATAGCCATGGTAGATACTTTTTGCATTCATCATATGAGCGATCACATGATGTTATTTGTCATGATAACCGAAGCATCATACTTCGGAGACTAACTACATTCACATTCTCTGTGAGCACTGTGTCCTTGCTTCCCCCTTTCCCACTGCCAATTTATTTGGAGACTAATAAAAAGGCTTTCTAAAACTGGTGCAGAGTGAATAATCTCCTGAATATTTATTCCCATTAAAAGTAGACGCTTTTTCTTTTCTATGACTGTTATTTTTCAAATAACAAGGCTTTCAGCTGGTTTGTTTATAAAAAAGGCTGCAAACATTACTAAAAGAATTGGCAGCTTTTATTCACAAGAGAGTTTTCTCTGGAAGGGGAGTGTTTGGTGAATCCTCTTTCTTGCTTACCCCCAGCAGTTATCACCGAATATAAAGAGGTTGGATGAGCCCCGAAGGAAGTAGGACTGTTTGTCCCTATAAGCGCATGTTAGAAATGCCAAGTTAGTGTGACTAATGGATAAGACAGAAAGCAAAGCTGGTGATCTAAGATGAATAGAAGCATTAGAGGAAAAACTAGGAATGCAAATCGCACTTTGTTAGAGACACAGACCTTATGTCTGCTCCAGAGTTTTATTTCATCAGCTCTTATAGATCATGGGCTCCTTCACTGTACAGAGCAACTATAAATTTTGCAAAAACTGGGAGATGTAGAGCCTGTGGAAGCCGCTGTTTGTATTCAAAGTTGCTTGATGGAAGCTGCTGAGCAATACTGAAAATGCTGGCAGGAATCCCAGAGTTTGGAGGGAATTTCCATGTGCTGACTCAGACATGAATTTTATCTTGCCGGAATCCTACACCTGATCTTACTGAGGTAATGAAATATGGAAGCAAGATTGAATTTGATGTGAATTACTGAAATTCTTAACAGCACATGTAGAAGACAAAAAAAAAAAGGGAGAGTTGTGGATGCAAATACACAGTATATAGCTCTCTAGCAAATAAGATAGATACTCTCTGAGGATAAATTAGAAAGACACCCACTGAACACCAATTCAAGCAACATCATCCAGGAATGAGGGCAGCAAAATTTTTGCCCTGCCACATTGAAAATACAGATTAATGAGTGTTTGCCTATCAGCCACAGAGAACCAGCTATGATCAAAATGTGTTGCTGCTGGAAATACATTAAATCCAGAAGAAAATACTGATGGCCTTTAAGGCAAGCATTTCCTGAGCTGTCTTCTTTATTTGCTACTTTTAGCATAGCAAACTTCTATACTTACATGTCAGTATGGAAGTTAAAACTCTTAATAAGCTTTTTAGATATATTAGGGTAAAAGTTCAAAATTACTACTAATAATTTTTCTAACTATTCTAGTGTAAACAAAAACTCTGAATTTCAGGGTTGATGTAGAAGTTATAAGATTTTTCAGAAAGAGAAGGCCATGCAGGGTCTATCCCAGCCCCTGTGAGAGCAACTTAATGGAGTTGCAAGACAATAACAGAAAGAGGCCCTATCTAACTAACACTTATGTATTCCTATGGGAAACTTGCTGATAAATTCTCCAAATCCTTCTTTTTCTACTTTGCTTTTCATTGTCAAGAAAGAGCTGCTTGCTGGTTATATCTTTATTATCACGTAATGCTTTAAAACACTTTAACATCTCTATTTATCTGGGACACATCATCTCCTTCTTTCCAAAATTTTTGAAAACTTATTACCAACCACAAGATCTATTTTTCAGACCTGGTTGGTACTGTTCATGTCTTGAGTTAATAAAACAATACAGAGAAATGTATTTGATAGACTATGACTCTGTCTGCTCTGGCTCATCAAGAGTGTCATGATTATCTCAAATTTCTTGTTGATTTGAATTTTTCTGAAAACACCCTACACAGATTTCTTAATGTTTCAACCATTTCTCAGCAGTTTTTTGCAAGCACTCAGTGTTTCAGCATCAAGCTTATGATATGATGTAAACCAAGAAGGTTGCCAAGACTGATTAGAACCTCTTCCCAATCTAACACTTGCAATTAGAAACTGGAAATGTTTGTGGCTATCTAGGAGATTGGTTATTTTTTTTCCTTTTTCTGCTATTAAAAAAAATCAGATAAGATCGAGAAAGTTTAATAAGCCGTTGATTATGGACATGTTGGAATAAAAGGATATTATTATGGGGAGGATTTTCAGAAGCAAAATAAAGTTTTAATCTATTGAGGTCAATGACAAAATTCTGTTTGCACTCAGTGGGAGTAGGATTTTAAACACTGCCAAGTACTTTCCAGAATCAAAGAATTTATTTAGAAAGAGGAAAAATGATTTAATAAGTGGTAGAAGTTTTCAAAAAATTTAGGAAAGTGCTACTGTATGCCCTATTTTGTACACTAAAAAACCAAAAAAATCTATTTTTTTCTGAAATGGCACTTATTTTGCTCCTAATAATAGCTAGTTTAAAAACAAAAAGAAACTGCATTGAAATATATAGCTTTTTTTGTAATTTATTTATTTCAACTTCCATGCCCTTTAGCTTCAATGTCACTTTATTTTCATTGAGCTGCTTGAATTTTATTAAGGTTTCCTTTTGCTTGATGCTAACATATTTGTGTTGACATAATTAGAGCTTATGGTCATAGAATAACACTTATTTGGATGAATATTCAGCATTTATTCAGTTCATGCCCTGTTTCTTTAACAAATTCTAACCTACAGCTCTTTCTCTCCAGTAACAGAAAGCAGAGTTCATGAAATTTGCAGTACATTTTCTGTGAATGAAATCTACTTAAAACATTAGGGGTTTTGTTAGCAACTGTATTCCCTGAGGGAATTCCTGGATGGTAGCCTCGGGTTTTTTGCATATAAGCAAGATTGTTTTTGTTTTCAGTTAAAATTCACATCAGACTTTCTTACACTCTAGAAATAGAGATACATTGCGTTATTTTCATGTAACGCTGTAGTTATGTACCAGCAGGTTCATACTAGCAATTTCTAGCAATGACATGAGGCTTGTGTGTTAAACACAATGTTCCATGGGATAAATAGTCCAGCGTGGCACTGGTATAAGCCATGAGGACCTGCCCCATCACGAGCAAAATGCAAAAAAAACCCATTTCTGAAGAAGAATTACTCTTGTATGAAGCAGTTGCTTACTCATAAGTCACCTCCTCGTGTGGTGTAGGCAACCTACTGTAACAAGCTAACTTGTACCCAGACCCTTTTTTGGTTTTCTCACCTCCCTTCGATCTGCCTATCAACTTTCAAGAGCTGGACACATCCCTGTGCATGTAAAGAAGCAAAAGTAGCAGTTCATATCACCTGGGTGGGTATTTGCGGATTTCAGAAGATGGAGACAAGACTTGTATGGATATAAACACAGGAAGAGTTCAGTCTTCAGTAGGCAACTTGTTTAAGTTCCAGTGTAGGTGTGCTTAAATTAACAGAGGCCTGTGATTTTTGGCTCAGGTCTGTAAAAAAAAGAAAGAGAAACCATGATATAGAATAAACTTCTGATTTAACAAAGTACACATCTCAGCATGAAAATTCACTTAAGTTCCTCTAAGATAAACAAAACCTTAAATTAATTGTGAAGGAAAAAAATAGAACAGGCAACATAGCTTAACTGAGCTGTGAGATTGTGGTAGGGCACATCTACAGAGTATTTTTCCAGGCAGATTTGATCTCACACTTCCCATTCCCTGAGCCAACTGCAAACCCCAAATCTCTGTATTGGCAGACATATAGCTGTAGTCCTCACAACACTCATTCTAAACTAATAAGTCTGGCAGAGGGAGAAAGTATATTAGCTCATTCTTAGTTCCAGCAGCTACCCAGAAGGCATTACAACACACTTGAGATATATCTCATACAAACTACTGATATGCCTGCACTGCACAGGAGTGACTGCAGTGTGCTGTAGGGACAGTTCAGACACCAGGAGTTCTGACAGCTGAAAGTGAGGTATTATACCTTACATCCCAGGCAGGCTATTGCTGAGTTGAAGCTGGTTTAGCTGTAACTCCTGTCTTTGAACCTATGAAAAGAGTCCAGTTTCTTAAAAATTTAATAAACAAAATCAGTATTCTTAGGGCACTATGCATGCTTTCTATTCATGAGCTCAACAAGCACTATTTTAGCCTCAGGTACCTCTGAACATTTCCTGGGTGTAGAGTTCATGTAATACAATTTCTAAAATGTGCCTTGCTTACAATAAGAAAAAAACATTGTAGGAGTGGGATGAGCTCGGAGAAAGTAAAACATATGGTCAGAGGAAAGAAATTGGCACTTTATTGTCCCTAGCATTAAGCTAAAGAAAACTGCACACTTAAGAAGAAAATAAGCATAATTTTTTTTTTCCCAGACCCCAAGTAGCATATCTGGAGTTGTCAGCTGAATTCAGGACAGAGCTCAATATTACTGATTCAAAAGCAGGGCCACCAGTAGCTTGTTTACTCCTTACAGAGACAGAGGCTGCAGATGCTCATGTGGCAGCCAACAAGGCCAACAGCACCTGAGGCTATATCAAGAGCATCATGGTCAGTGCATCAAAGGAAGCGATCATTCCCCTTTTTTCAGCACTCCTTGGAGGGCACGTAGAGTACTGTGTCCAGTTTTGGGCCACTTGGTACAAGCAAGATATGGATTAAATGGGGCAAATTCAGTGGGGGCCCACTAAGATGGTCAGGGTCTGAAGCACTTGTCCTACAGAGTAGAGGCTGAGGGACCTGAATTTGTTTGCCCTTGAACAAGGAAAGTTCTGGGGGAACTAACCAGGGCCTTCTAAGACACATGAGGAGGATACCAAGACAGAGCTGAGCTTATCACAGCAGTATGTGTCAGGAGGAAAAACAAGGGTGAGCATACATTTAAATAAGAAAAACTGAGACAGCCCACAAGTGGAAGAGGCAATCTAGGGGCTCATGCAATCTTCACACTTGAAGGTTTGCAGAACCCATCTGTATAAAGTCCTGAGCTATGTGATCTGATCTCATAGCTGAACCTGCCCTGAGCAAGAGGTTGGACTAAAGACCTTCAGAGATCTCTACCAATCTCAATTATTTTGTGAGCCTATTTCTCCAACATTTTTTTTGGAAGGTTATAGGCTACTTCACTAAAGCACTTCCATGGTTCAGACTGCTCATAAAGGCTCTCCTAAAATCAGCAACTGTAAGGAAACATGTTTTGATCAAAATGTTAGTTGAAAAAAATAACTGTTTCATTGAGGGTTTACTCTGAGGTGACACTAGACTTTTGCATGAGTTTCACATGCAAACTAATGCATGTGAAACTTCCTTCCACAGCATATGTCTATTTTTGCAGTCCTTCATCAATTAGTTCCCCAAATGCATTTTCCTTCTCTTCTCAGATTTTTTCCTTTGTTCCCAAGCCCCTGCTACATGTAGATATAAATTCTTTTACTGAAATTTTTTGTAGTAGAATCTGATTCAAAAATACACACAAGGGAAGGAATTGCATGGATTACCAAACACCATCTGATCTGCAGCAATAAATTACGTACTCTCAGCCCATTGAAAATTTTGTAAGCTTATGTTTCTTACATTTGTGTGTAAACTGATGTCTTGCTTCAGCCTTCCAATGAACAAAAGAGTGTGCACTGTGTTTAGTAAAGCTTTAGGGCAAAATTTCTTGCTTTGTGTTTTTGGACTCTTTTTCTTTCAGGTTACTGTAGAACACCTCTAAACAGGCCAATGTGATATATATTCAACTGAGAGTCAAGGAAGACAGTTCTCCTGACCTCAGTGTCTTTCTTGGTATGAAGGACAGTTGGTAGAATCAGCCTTATTAATTGGGATATTTATGTACTTACAATGTATCTAAATTCATTTATCATGGCAAGCTACTTTCATGCATAATACTCTCACGTGTATTGTATAACATGAGAATAAACTGTGTGTCAAATCTTTGAGTATTCCATGTGCAAGCTATTTTGAACATTCAGTTGTGTTAAAACTGTGAATAACTAAAGAAAGAAAATGGTAGTTTGACCTGAGGCAACGAGGGGGTAACTGACTTAAGAAATGCTATGAAAGGTTGACCATTAAGTTATGCCCTGTTTTAAAAAAAAATAAGAGTCAATAATTTCTACCAATATAACACTGGAAAAAAATAGATGCTTCACGTGGACATTTTCTTTCCTTAATCTACTCTTACATTTTTTCCTGTGTTGTCTAAAATATAGCTAAGTACTTTCCCAGCACAGTTCTGGTTACCTGAAATTGGCTACAACTGGAACTTGATTACACCACCTTTATTTAGTATAAATCAAAACTGTTTCTAGACCCTGAAATTGCTATTTTCAAGTAAACATGCAGGATTTAGACATCTACAGCCCTTCTACTTTTATTGGAAATAACAATATTTGGTTTGGGTTTCTTTCTTTTGAGAATTTCAGCCTGAGTTCTTCATTCCCCTAACACAACTGTGTTTAAAATAAGGCAGCTTTTTGTTGTTGTTATGTAACAATGAGTCATTATTACATTTAATTCCTAAGAAATGGACATGCACCAAGAAATGAACTTTTTCTTTGTTCTCAATTAAACCCACAGGTACAGACATTTGTCTTTACGCTGAGACATTGCTTCCTATTATTCCAGCTGCACAAATACATTTAGACACTTCTCATTCATCATTGGTCATTCCCATGCCTTTAGGTAACTAGTTAAATGTCATTGAAGTCAAATTATCAGTTGACTGAATGTCTTGATCTAGTGTACTGGCATAACTGAAAGGCTATATAATGCTGACTCTTTAGTCATTTGGCCAAATGCTATCATATGTTATTTCTTGTGCTTTGATTTGGTTGCAATGAACTGAATTTTATAAGCAGGAAATTAAGTACAAAGACTACTTATGGGTCACTTGCAGAACTGCTTAACATAAGGAGGTCACCTGGGCTGCAACTTAATACTTGATAACATTTCTTGTATGTAATTACATCAGTAGCTTGAATGTGTATTTGCAAGGTTTAAGTTGCAAAGTGTTGCTACTTCTGGATCACATTCTTCAGTCCTTGTTTGAGCACTGTTGATATAAAGCATTCAAGAAGGAAACCAAAAATAAATTCCCTAAATAAAAGGGACTACCTTAGAAAGAGTTAAAGCAATCAACAGTAATCTACTTCTACTCTCAATTGGTGATAAATTTAACCATTACCAGTTGCTGGGAGTTTCCTAACTGCTTATTTTTACAGACCACACTCTAGAGCAACCCTTGGGCTGTTTTAACCTGTGACAGCCTGACTTTCTTTGGCTTCTTCTCAGCATTCTCCACTGATCGGCTTAGGCAGATCTTCACTGGTCTCACAGACTTACAGAGACATTATTCTGAAAAGCCTAATTATTCCCATTTGCAAAAGACTAGGGCTAAAGAATGAGACCTAGGTAATCTTCTTTGCTAAGCCTGTGACTGAAAGTCTTGAGGTGTGTTTAGTTGAAACAGCCTTGTTACCCTCTTTTCAGCTGTAGGTAACCACTCTATAGCAAAGACACCTGAGAACATCCCCTGAGCACTTCTCAGTGGGTCAGTTTGCACACAGGTGGACTTCCACATGCTTTAACTACACCCTTTGGTGTCACTGCTTAGAAGATCTGTATCTCTTTGTCTACTGTCAGTCAGGGGTTGTTTTAGTCTAAGACTCTTGTAGTGAGATCTGAGATGTTGCGTGGACAAACCAAGAGGTAGAGATAGTAAAGGAACGGTCATCTGGCTTCTGTAGTGGAGTTCTGCAAAATAAGTCACCCTTATAAAAAACAGCAGTGAATGAGGAGGACAGGAAGATCCTTCCTGACAGTAGACTAAAACTTTTATGTTAGGGTATTTAAATTAGACAAACTTAGTCAAACTGAGACGTACCTCCCATCAATATTCAAAGTGAGAAACAAGATGTGTTATGCTGCCTTCAGGCTGATGAAACAATAAGGTATTCTGTGAAGGGAGTCTTAGAGTATCAAACAAACAAGAAGGTACCCAAGAAAGCCACGGATCGGAGATTTGATTGTTATCAGAGAATCTGTCTTTCAAGCTGCTTATCTGTGCTAAAAATTGGTTTGAGCACTTCAAATTGCAAGTGCCCAATCTGTACAAAGTGGAAGTAATATGCTGACAAAGTCCTGTACAGGTAGCAATCAACATTATCCTGGATGAGCTACAATATTGCTAAGATGTTTTAAGGAGGATCTGCCAGGGAAACATTACAGTAATTAACCCTGATTGTCAGAACGTTGGGCGGGCCTGAGTTTCAGGAGCTGAAGCATTCAAATAAATAAATAAAAGTTTACTTGATGTACATTACTGTTTAGGGACTGCTGAAACCAGCATCCTGAGTCCATAAAGATAATAGCTTGCTCACAACTGGTGTGAACAGGGGAACACACGAACCTTTAAAGGTGATCTGCAAAGGCAGGGGGAAGAAGATTGCGCCATTTTCACTTTTTTTTTAATGACTAACGAAGGCTTCAAAGCTTCTGCCTCTCCTCACATTTCACATCTTTTCTGATCTACTTTCCTGGATGATTCTACAACAGACTAGAGGGAAAGTATAATTACGATACCACGTTGTACCATGGAAGTAATACTGAGTAAGGAGATAAAAAGGAAATGTTTTTTTTAAAGTTAAAGCTCTTGGTAGGGTTTTTTAAATGCATATTTTTGTTGGCTAGTAGGTAATTTTGATCTCCATTCTTAGACATTTCACTTCCATTCCTTTCAAGATTCAACACTTCCAGTTCTACAAACAAATGCAGAAAAAATTGCTAAATCCATTTCTTTGTGTACTCCACAGATATCTCCCAGGAAATAAAATGAAATCTGATATTACCAGTATGTTTAGTCAAAAAAAAAAAAAAAAGAGTTTAAAATAAGTATGAAGCTGCCACTCTGTGTTGTCATACAGCAAAACAAGGAATGATAGTAAGTGACATAATGCCATTCTCTCTGCCATCTTTGAATCCGTAAATGCTGCAACATTAAAAGATGTGTGTTTAAGCTCTTAAATGATATATCATATAAATGGCATCAATATCTGACACATTAGCATGCAGAAGTTGCTACAGCAGCCTATTTAGCATGAGTAACTCAACAGGATTGAAAGAAACTTGGAGATAAAAATCATGTTCCAGAAAAAAAAAGTACACTGAACAAAAATATATGGGGTTGGGTTTTCCTGGCAAATTGCATCAAGATTGGTTTGGGGGAGCTGTTTTGTGACTAAAGCTATTGCTCAGCAACAGCATTTACTGCCTGAGAGGGAGAAGGAATAATCAAAGCTGACCCAAACGCTATAAGTAGATATTCCACACGGGAAAAAATTTTTAATGATTTATGATAGCCAAAGCATTCATTAAATCTCTCTGAAAATAAGTACAGATAGGGAAACAGTCACAGATGGCCAAAAGATCAATCAGAAAATAACCCACAGGAAGCTTAGTGCCAAAAGCAATTGACATTGTCGTCAAATCAATTTCTGATGGTACAGACACTTTTGCATTCAGTCTGCTTCCCTATGCAGTAGATCATTCAGCATGTCATTCTGGTCACTGGCACATGTTGTCCAATACAGGCTTGTAAGAATTTTGAGAAGTCCAGGTACTTTCTGGAGTTTTCTTTCCCCATGCTCACAAAGATGCCAGGTGAGGACCAGGTTATTGTTTCTGGTATGTGAGCATTTATACAATATTTACTTTTGAGATGTAGCTTTATCACCAGACATTTTCCATTTTGTGTACAAAAATAGAGAGCCCTGTGGCACTGTGGACCTTTGTGCAAGATGTTCCCTCACAATGATTACAGGAAGGGAAGAAGTGCACAAACCTGATTGCTGACGAGCTTTTCAGGCCAAGCCTTCAGGTCATTGGTCAGAGCAGTAGCAGTGCCTTACACAGTTCAAAGACTACTGCACAAAGTCATAATGGAGAACACTTCTCAGGAAAAAAATAATCTGTTGTTTCATCGTAACTAAAACACTTTTAAGAATCTGAGAGGTTTAAAAGTAAAAAATACAAGCATATTGTCATATGTGGCAGGATAAAGCAGAGAAAAAGGAATTTTACCAGGAGACACACACACTGAGAAACTGAATCATAAATAGAGTTTAATGCTTCTTTTAAGCAGTGGATTGCCAGCTGAGTAGGAGCATATTTTGTTTGGTGGTGTCATCAGTAGAAATCACACATTAGTACTTTCTGGCTGCCTACCTGTCTATAAAGTGCTTATCTGTGCACTACCTAGAAGTTTAAAGTTGTTCAGAAGCACAATAGTTGAAAAGTGTTTGAGGTATTGATGGATATTTATGTCTGCTCATCTGAGGAGAGGAGTCCTCTGCTTATTTCAATAGGCCTGAGCGCAAAACTGTAATGTTCTTTGTGTGCTTGTGTAATATAAGAAACATACTGAGTGTCCTAATTTGTTGTACATCATTCAGAAAGATCTTGGCAATCTAGGAATCTCATATGTTTTGCAAGTAGTGGAGATTTCTGTACTTTGGAGTTAGATTGGAGTTTTTGGACAAAAGGGTAGTTTCTGCGTGTCACGAATGTTTGCTGCTCCTTTTGGGAAAGAAGGTACAGACAGAAGACGCCAGTGATTCTTCTGGAGGCGTGCCAGGATGGCAAGAAACCTTCTACATGTAAGAAAATAGGAGGCAACATACAGGCAGCTAAATACAACAGCGATAGAGGGCACACTGTCCTAACTAAGATGATATCATTCATCCTAACACATTTACCGAGACAGTACAAAGGGCTGAGGTCCCAGCATCCCACCGCAAGCCTGAGTACACTCACTACCCATAATAAATCTGTAATCTAAAACCTGAGTCTCTACAGCTGCTCAACAGTAACCCATATCTGTCCCAAGAGATAGACCCAAATATTTCCGGACCTAAAAGCATAGGTTCCTGAGTGCTGAGCTAAAGGAAAAATGCTGTTTTGTATTGCAACACTGAAAGTTGTAATCCCCTGAGAAACATATACATATTTATACATACATGTGAACATATATATAAAATAGGCCACAACTGTTAGCTGACAACCAGATATATCTATTTCCAATCAGGTAGCACAGGTAAACAATTGCAAATCTTGCAATGTAAAGAAGAAAAACTAAACTTTTCTAAAAAATTATAAAGAATGAAATTGCACTTCAAATTAGATTTTCCAGAGAGATTTTTCTTTTTAACAGAACACTGAAAAACTAACAGGAAATATCAGGAAAAATAGAAACTAACAGGAGATCCAGAGTGTCTGCTACAAGGATGGGAATCATATTTGTACTATATAAATCTCAAATCATTAGGGGTTAAAATTAAACAAATTGATACATATAGAGACATCATGTGGAAAGGCCTTTTCTATGTTATGAATGATGATGGATTCATGGAAAAAATAGACTTTCATAAAAAATAGAGTATAATTTGGGAATGCCTAAAAGAAGAAGGCAAGAAGTATCTAAAAGGAGGGTTTTTTTGTGTTGGTTTTTCTCAAAATTCATATCCATTACCAGAATAAAGAAATACACAATGGATATGATGCATGCAGGCAAAGCAATAATGCAGTAAATAATAAATAATTTTGGTCTATATTTCATTTTTGTGATTTCACTTATATTTCAAATCCAAGATGTTCAGTGACGAGTACAGATTTTGGATGCACTAGATGAAATACTGTAATTACTCAGTGTCTGAAATGCCGAATTTACATGCTTTCCTCCACCCTCAACCCCCTAGCCACGTTTCAGATTTCTTTTGTAAACAAGTCAATAGTTTTTTTTCACAACTCTTCATCTGCCTGTAAAGGCCTCCCTTTACATCCACCTTTTTCTGAGGGGATACCTCAGTTCATATCACCTGGTGCAACAGTCAGAAAGTCAGAACGGTTCCCTCAGAGCTACTGCAGTCTATTATTCCGTCAGTACTGTTGCCTTGATGCAGTAAATATGAAACATACATTTCTTGCAAGGAATTAGATTGTATGGTTTCTTTGCTAGATTTAGTGAATGAACTAACTCCCTCCTCTAGTAATAAATAGTAATAAAACCTTTTGCTGACATTTTAAAGAATAATGCAGAATGCAGGTAAAACACTGCAGAATTGAGTTTGAACTTATCAAAAAAGAAGAAATGCATTTCCCCAGGGATTATTTTCTATTATCTAGCCTCTTTCTTAAAAAAAAAAAAAAAAAGAATTCAGTAGTCTTCTATGGAAGGCAGAAGGATTCCAAACCACTGCATCTCTCGTATTTTTCTTACAGAGACAGGTGCTCCTTAGATGGACCAGTGTGGCTGTCTATTTGTGCCCTGTTATTTCAGCAAAAAAAAAACAACTGGAGCCATTTTTTCTGTGGAAAAATTTTCTCTAAAGTGAAGACAGTTTCTGCTTTGCCCTTAGATCTCCTTTTAGATCCTGCTGCTTTGCAGAGCCTTGTGTCACTCTGCTAAGACAGGACAAAGAAAATTTCCTCTTGTTCAGTTCTTGATGAGGTAAGCTTTTTTCCTCTATTTTGGACCACATGCACACAGGAATAACCTGTTTTACATTTCTGTAGAAGATAATTTTGGTCTTATTAATTTTTATAACTGCATTCTCTTCTTAGAATGAACAGGGGGGGCAGGGGGCGGGGAGGAGGAAGGGAGCCTTCACTGATATGAAGTAATAAAAGAACAACCAAAAGAATTCCAGTTCCTATTACTACATGTAATTTCTCTGTCCTTCTGAATCCTACCTCTGTCATACTGTCAGTTGTTGGTGTTAGCAAGGCTTCTTGACCCTCAAAGAAGAGGTCTGGGCCTTTGAAATAGTGTTGGACTAGAAAGCCAAGCAAAATTCTTCATCTAAATAAAGGTGAGGATGGCTGACCTGTTGGAAATAAAGAAGTGCTGCTTCCAGGCTCTTCTCGTTGGTGGCCAACCAATAAAACAAGAGGTTATGGCACAGGAAGTTCCACCTGAACATGAGAAAGAACTTACTCTATGAGTGACCGCACACTGGAACAGGTAGCCCAGGGAGGTTGTCGAGTCTCCCTCACTGGAGATATTCAAGAACCATCTGGACACAATCCTATGCCATGTGCTCTAGGATGATCCTGCTTGAGCAGGAAGGTTGGACCATATGACCCACTGTAGTCTCTTCCAGATTTAGCCATTCTGCGATTCCAAAACTGTCTGGAAAGATAACTACTGACCTCAGTGAATGCTTGCTCTGGCCTTAAGAATATCCAAATAAACTTTGATACTATTGCATTTCAAATAAAAACTCAAATGCCAGCCAATTCATGATTTAAAAGCATGAAAAATATTGCAAGCAGTTATCCCTTTTAGTACTAATTTGCAGTTCCTGCAGCATCACAGAAATGGTCCAATGAGTGAAGTTTGAAAATAACAGATAATTTTAAAAGTCTTAAAAAAAATCATTTAATTACTTTTCATTTCTCCTACTTGCACTTGATAAATGAACATATTAAACTGTGAAGACTCAGGAGCCTCCAAAAGCCTTTGAAGTGTATAAGAATAATCTAATAATTAACCTCAGGATTCACCAGCATGACTCATTGAGGTGAAGTGAAACAGTGCTTACGATGAAGGGAATTCCAGATCTGCCAGCCCCAAGGAACCAAGCTGGCTTCATTCTTCTCTGTTTTGTCATGGAGAGCTCTGAGCTCCCCTTAATCTACCTTTTTTTTTGCATCTCATTTTGATGAGAGGACCTTTTTTCAATGCAGAGATGCTGGGTGCATAATTTTTAAAATGACAATATTAAGAAGTAACATTTGGCTTACATAATATGTATGCAACATACATATTTTCTCTTTGGACTATTTTTGCCAGTACCTGATATTAGAGAACATTGTTCAGCCTGGGGTACCTATTAAATACTTTATATTGATGTGCTTACCTGAACTAAGCATGAGCCCTCTCTTTAAAGTGAGAAAGCCTATGCTCACAACTTATCCTGCTTTGGCAATTGCAGCATGAATACTAGTCTTACCTCTGCTTTAGAGAAGGACAGTACTTCAGCTCCTACAAGTACCATTGAAGAGGTGCCTGTTTTGTGTTAATAAATTGCTCCCCTTGCCTTTAACTGCAAGCATAACAATTCATAATAATGCAACTTCATATTTGTACCAGGGCCAGAAGTGGTCAATGATTTTATGTACTCAGAATAAGTAAGTACTTTCATCCTAATTTTGTAATGTACTGGAAAGCCTCAATGCCAATTGGACTGAATTGTAAACGAGGGCATCAGCAGCTCCCTGAAAATGAACACTCAAAACCTGGAATTGATTAAGGAGTGGACATTTAAAAACCTGGGCAACAGCTTCTGTTGTCTGTGACTCTCTGAGTGCTTTTATAATATGCTTGGGAGCCAAGCTAGTCTCAGATTCACTGAAGATGGCCACAGTGATGGTTGACCAGTCAGGGTCAGTATGTTCCCAGTTTCCCAGATTTTACCAAAGTCTTTAGAAGGATGTCTAGGAGAAGTCAGGGTGAGGAAGGATTGCTCTTGTTGAACCAAGGAAGAACGAGCCAAGGAGGTAAGACTTTTGAGCTGTCCTAATACTGCCCCTTACCCTTGAACACCAAGTAGTAATTTCTCAATGTTAACAGAATTTATCTTAAATCTATAGTTGCAATGGTGCATCAGGGAAGGGGTAATATATCTAGTAATATGTTATCACAGAATCACAGAATAGTTTCAGTTGGAAGAGTACTTAAACATCACCTATTTCCAACTCCCCTGCCATGAGCAGGGACACCTTCCACTAGAACAGCTTGCTCAAAGCCCTTTGAACACTTCCAGGGATGGGAAACCTATAATTGCTCACCGGCAGTTCTGTTGCTTCCCCAGCAGATATCTGGGTGGTGTAAATGTCCCTTAAGGTTGAGAGCTTGCAAGCATGATGCTTTCCATATCTGAAGGAAGAAGGCCTTATCGACAGGCTCCCCCTATCAGGCACCTGTAGTAGACATCAGTAACAAAGTGCCCTTTGTTGGTCCTGTCCTTGATTTTTATCAACCTGTTCATAGATGGTTTGTGCTCTTATTCTTTCTTCTTAGTCAAGGATTCACCAACAGTGACCAACAATTTCATTTTCAAAAAACGAATGAATTTTATTGTGCCTTGAACTGAGGGTCAAAGTCTCACAACAGCATCTGAAAGTACTTCTCAAGAAAGAGGATAGATGCTTGCTTTCTCTCTCAGATAGACTGTATTAAATACATCTCCACTGTACATCCACTGCTTCCCACAGTAGTAGTGCACATCCAAGTCCAGATCTCCAAGATCACTGACACACCAAATTAATCCATGTTTTTCTCAACTTACAGGTTTCAAAGCATTTATGTCTTTCAAAAATAATTCAGTTTATCTGGATTAAAGGTAGTATACTTCTTCTGTCGAAACGAAGCAACAGATTTATTCAAAATATTACTTGTATTAGGGCAACCTGAGATACAACTGCCTGGGTGAAATTTCCTTCCATCTGTAATAAGTCTGAGTCATACTGATACTGAAGTTATAATTTATTTATTGCTGTCAAAGGAGCTCCCTTTCCTTTCAGTACTTGAATGCAGTGAAAAGTCTTAGATGAACTGTAGTTAATAAAGGTTTGTGGTCAACCTGGGAGGGCACTTCAAGCGGTCATGTTTGCTTTTGACCATACTCTGTTCATTACTGTCACTGCTGATGTGGCCAATGGAGTAGGGGGAGTGCCTGTATTACTTAAGAGGTTCAGCATTTGAAAGACTGCATTGGATTTCAAAGCCAGGTAAACGTCTTCAGTTTGGAAGCAGCAAGGCAGGGATTTGGAAAAAATAAGTGGAGCCTGGGAACAGAGGATCAGGATTTTAAATGAGTCTGATAGCAACTGAGTGGAAAAAAATTCAAAGTTTACAATGTGCCACGATTGTGTATAAGGCTGCTGCAAAAGAACAAATCTCATTCTGGGATGTTTTAAGAGCACTGTTGGCTGTAAGACATAGGAAAAAAATTATTCTGCTCTACTTGCCACTGGAGAAACCTCAGTGGAAGTACTGTATCCGATGTAGGGCATTGCACTTAAAGACAGATGTATACCAACTGGAGATAATCCAGAAGAAAGCAATAGGAATGATCAGCCAAGGAGGAAAGACTGAATGAACTAGACTTATTTCATTTAATATAAAGGAAAGCAAAAAAGGAGGGTGATAATAACCTCCCATTTTGTAAAATTTGTTCTAAAAAGGAAGTGGTCAGTTATCCCTCAAATCTGAGAGGGAGGCCTCGGAGAAATCAACTTGCTTCTCAACAAATTATATTTAAACTATATAAAAGGGAGAAAAATCTCGCATTTATGTGACAAAAGTCACAACATTTATGAAAGCATTAGAGCAAGATGACAAGATACAAGCCAAATTTCAATTTTCAATTAATGAGGATTTTTACTTACACTAATTTAAGCTTAGGTGTGGTGGGTTAGGCATAACTGATCCTTATTCTTTGAAGGGGTATGAAGAAGATGACCTCTTGATGTCCATTCCAATACTGAAATTTCAGAAGAGTGAGTTCCATCCTCCCCTTTCTCTGTGCAAAGATGTAAAATGGGAGTTCAGCTGTGGTGCTGTGATGGCAAGTAAAGACAGTCATTTAACTTTAAAACAAATTATCTTCTGCCATGTGTGCTTCAAACATGCTGTCCCACATCTTGACAGAGAATGATTAAAAATTGAGAAGAATAATAAATGCTGAAGAGTTAGGAGCTGGTAGAGATTTATAATCCATATCCCTAGAACTTGAGAGTCTGAATTCCTGTTGATTTCCTAATCTCCATCTGAAACACTTAGTAGAAATATATCCCAAATGTATGTCACCATGATGTTGCCTTTACAGTTCTAAACGGAAAAAAAAATGATGTCAGTTCTCTGTAAGAAGATCAGGTCATGAACTGCACAAACTTTTAGACTGTAAGCTAAAAGACTTTAGACTACTTCCCCCCCCTCATAATTCTGATGGATTTATTGAATTTGAAAATTTTGCCTTGAGATTATATCATTTTGTCATACAAAAATATATCTAATCAGACAAAGCCAGACAGCTAAAATTCACAGGATGACCTTCTATAGTAGGGATCTTCCACAAGAACATCTCCACTTTTCATAGTCTACAGGGCCACATGACTACGAAAAAACAAACTTGAAAATATTTCCCTTGTAATCAGCAGACAGATATGGAATTTCTGACTCAGCACAATAAAACCTTTTCCCAATCAACACATAGTAATGATTAGAAAGGCTTGGAAAGTGTTATGTAGGATTATTCTGGAAATTGCTGTCTGAGGCTGCCTTAATCAGGATACGACTGATTTTGAATAAGGATGTGTAAGTCACTATCAATTTTCATCAAGGTGGCCCAAGCCTGTTTATCCTTTTGCTGTATGTGATGACACACATTGCAGAGTAGGTGAAAACGTCCTGTCCATCTCCTAGAAAAGCTTAATAATTTCTTTGTAGCCCATCTCATGCCAGACTAGTGCACACTGTTCATTCTCTGTACTTCACAGCTGTCTCTTAAAGCAGCAGTACTGCATGCTACAAACAGCTTTGCCTGACACCCTCCTGTTTTTCATTATATTGTTAAGTTATGTTTTCAAAACAATACAGAATGAAGAGTCGATACTGGGGATATTTGGGAGAAATACCATGACCTTGGTTACAAGTGGTACAATTCAGCAACCAAGCTGAAAAAGCAATTTCACCCCAGGACCATCAACGTAAGGATGTAGAGGAAAAAAGTTGCTGTCAATATAACTTCCCTATAGGAAGTTATAACACCCCTATAGGGTGTTAGACTAAATATATATAAGGTGCTGCTAATCTAGCAGCAGCTCATTAGATTTTTTTCTCTTTTGTTGTGCTGAGCCCCTCTTTGCTGTGTGGTAATGCTTTTGGCATATGAAAAAAACTTCTCTTTCAGTGAGTTTATGGCTCTATTTTACCAGACCATATGATGCTGTGTTCCACCAAGAAATGGCTCATGTCACACCTGAAAACACAGTGGGCTGAAGGAGGTGAAACCATGTCATCTCACTCCTCAGGCTTTCTGTTGTTCTCTTGCTTGCTTTTCTACCTGAACAAGCAGTGCTATATTCAGCTTCAGGTCTACATCAGATTTTTTGAGGTCTTAGGGTGATGAGGTCTTGGTCTGTGATTCAGCAGTTCTCCCTGCAGTAGTTTTGCAGGATCAGTTCCCTTAACACTGTAGCTGCAGCTGTCCTGTTTGTGTCGCTTCCAGTAGCAGCTGGCTGCTGTGCTGCAGGGGATCCCATCACATGCATGTTGCGCTGCTAGTGGTCAGAGGCCTCTTGAAATCTGAATTTATCTAAATCTCTTTCTTTATCCTCACCATCGCTTTTAAAGCATATTTTTATACAATTTTGAGAAGTACTGCTCTCGTTCTCTGACCACTACTGAAGACCCAGAAATCAGAAACGGGTGAGCATACCGAAACTAGGCAAGATGATCTGGGACTATAAAACTGAGCTGCAGGGAGGCACATACAGTCTCACACCCAAACTTCCCTCTTGCATCAAATGAAGTTACTGAATGAAGAAAAAAACAGACCAACAACTTTGATAACTGAAGGACTATCCAGGGCTGGATAACTTTGCAATATGCAAGCAGAAAGAGGCTTTACCTTTTTCAGATTATTAACTTCCCACTTTCTGACATCTGGAGTTTACCACTCTCTGCTTCAGCTTCTTTGCAGCAAACTACACTTCTGGAGATCATCTGGGCATTTTCTCATTACTACTTCCCTTGCCTTTCAGAGACCTTCAGTCATGGTAGAGTCCAGGTTCTCCTTTTCTGTGGCACACTGGGATTTTTAATGTTTTGGTCTTCTGTACTAAAGGACTGCATATTCTGTAGTCTGCTGGGAAGGGTTTAGTTGCTTGGGACGGCTAGGGACATGTGATTAGATGCGGACATAAGATTTTGTCTGCAATTTATGAGAGCGGACTAGATGGATATTTCTAGACTCCATGAGGTTATTTCTTACCCCACACCACCCTCACTCTCCCCCTCAGTGTTTTCCTAACTTAATAATTGTCAGAACCATATATTTTTATGCCATTTTCTGGATTGATCATTGGTCTCCTCTATAATGTAAGGTTGGAGAGCAAGCAGTATGTACGTACCATTACAGGGTAACAGGTTCTAACATTCAGAGAATCCAGACTACGTTTTCTCCCCCATGAACTTGACTGTTCTTTCAGACCCAGGCCCAGACTATGTTCTTGCTGATAAAGTAAACAGGGCCAGAGCTTTTTCTCTTCCCCTGAATAGCCAGGTAAAATCATACCTATGCACTTTCTTACCCTCCAATATAGCCTCAAAAAGTCACCTGCAAATGATCTCTGGCCCATGATAATTTCCAGCTGTGCCCAGCATTTCTGGTGAGAGACCCTGATCAAAACAGCAGCATGAATTGTGCCAGTGACTTGATCGTATGGGCACCCACATGCCAGGTGGTTGTGTTCTGTGTGTCTGCGTTCTGTGTGTCTGCTTTATTAGTACAAATGTAGCATGAGGGAGCCAGAAATGGCTGATCCTGAGCTATGCAAATACCAAGAGGCCAGCAAGAGAGACAAACCCACAGATCTTGAGGAAAGGTTGCATATCTAAGTGAAAATGCAGACACACATCTGTTACACAGCTTGTATGAGGAATGGTAGTCATGGGCATACACTGGCATGAGCACTAGCTTTGCTAGAAGATAGAGGAGATATAGAGGATCCCCAGCAATATTATGTTCTGATTTGCATTTTGTAGAGCCAGTGCTGTTGTGCTCTTGGCGCTCTTTTTACCTATACAGTCTTGAAAACCTAGCAGAATTATACTAGCTCTTGCTCTAATTTAGCCCTCATTTTGCTGCATGGACAGCACAAATGCTGGATTGCCTGCAGTGCAAGCACGAGCTGCCTCATAAGCACATATTGGCTCAAACTAGGGGTCCCTTTAGCCCATTTCTATGTCTCTCATAGTGGCCCATAGCAGATGCTCAGGGAATAGCAGGGCATGCATCATATATCCCAAAGACAGCCGCTGAGAAAATCTGGGACAAGGAGGACGAATGAAAAAGCGTGTTCATCATTTTTAGAGTTTAGGCTTCATCCATGTACTCTGGCAAAGGGAAAGAATTTTCTGTTTACATGCATCACATCACTTCTGCCATAAAAACAAATAGCTCTTTCTGGCCTGTTGCAATGAACAGCAGAAGTGGTAACATCCAAAGCACACTCTGCTGTATATGCCTCCACGTTTCTGCCCCTCCACACAAGCTCAGCTCCTCACAAGCCACTGAAACAAGAGAGAGGTCTTGCTTTTTGATAGCTTTGTTACAAGATCTGTAACAGGATTCAGATCTTGTGGCACCTTTGAATCTGGGGATCATCCAGTCCAAGCCAGGCTGGATAAAGAGCATTCTTCTCCAGCATGTTTTTCCTCCAGCACAGCTGAAATAAGGAGCACTCTGTACACACAGCCACCTCTTTGCTCTTAGTCTGGGCCCCACAAATCTCTGTGAGGCTGTGGAAAACCTTTCAGCCCTCAGCTCCTATGCAGCAACACTGTGAGTCAGTCCTGCTACCACCCTGCAGCCCACAGTTGTCTCATTGTTCTGGGGAGCTGATGGCAGATGTCCCATCATGTGTAGAAGAGGGTACCTGGGAGGGTCCCTCCACTCTGAAATATTCTAGTTTTTTCCTCAGAAATCAGGAGTAAACAAAGCAGGTCAAATTGGCTTGCCTGAATATACAAGGTGAATATTCAGCTTCGACTACTACTACCTAAGCTCACCCCTAAGAAGCATGTTAAATGAACAGAATAGAAGGGAGGCTCAAAAGTGGATGAAGAAAAGAAAAAGAAGAAGGAAGATACTAATGTAATAAATCAATTTCCTAGGACCTAATGACAACAGCACGTTTACATATCTAAACAGAACCTTTGCATCTCCTCCTGTAACATGTCAGGTCCCCAAAAGAGCCTTAGCAATTTAATAGACTTTACTGTTTGTTTCACTTTTCCTCCTCTTTCCATATCAGTGATCCTCAAGCTTTACCAATAACATGTTAAAAGATAGCCACAACCCATGTAGAGTTCCTGTCTATACACATATATGCAGAGAGTGGTTTTGTCTACATGTGTGTTTCTGCCCTGGTTGCTCACTGGAAGACTTGGGCTATAATAACATAATTCTGAGCTTTATCTCAGCTTCAATAAGTGGGATGCTGCAAACCTTCAAAAACACCATTGTTTTGAAGCTGCCTAACTGATAGTTTCACTATCCCTCAACACAGCATATTTACAAGAGCAGGTAGGAATAGGACAAGAGGGAATGGCTTCAAACTAAAAGACAGTGGGTTCAGATTAGATACTAGGGATAAATGATCTATTGTAATGGTGGTGAAGCACTGGAACAGGTTGTCCAGAGAAATTGTGGATTCACCATCCCTGGAAGTGTTCAAGACCAGGTTGTATGGGACTGATAAACACAGTCTAGAGAAATATGTTCCTGCCCATGACTGGGGAGTTGGAACTAGATGGTCTTTAAGGCATAGAAGAAGGCATAATCTCTGTGATTCTATGAGCATTCCTACAGTCCTCATCATATACATAGCCAATATTAGTTGCCTCATTATAACAAGACAGGCAAAACTAGCACTGAAGAAAACACAAGAAATTACAGAGGTTAACACTACAGCCTGCCAGCTGCATCCTTGTATTTTATTTAGCCTCTCAGAGTCCCTCTGGCTGAGAGGGTGGCCAGACTTGTGCTGGAGGCTGGCAAGCCCGAAGTGTGTGTCACATCAGTTTACCCAGACTTAAAGCAGAGAGCCATAAGCAACGATCCTCATTGCCATTCAAAGGAAGATACTTCAATACAGCTATGCAGCTGATGCTTTTGCATCAGAAGGCTCATCTTCTGTATATGCCCTACAGCTGGCCTTATGCATGTGACTGCCACTTCTGAGCACAGGCTGAGCATGGGGGGGGATAGCCTTTCGTGTGCCATTTCTTGCCAGCTTGGCCCTAACAGCATGAAGTCATAATCCCTGCAGTTGTTTCACACCATTCCCTGGTGGGTTCAGGCTTCCTCCCCTGAAAGAAGTGCATGTCCTGGAAGAAAAGGGGGAGGGATAACTGCTTAATATCAGTGCTTGGCTGTGAGTGCCCCTGAACACTGTCAGCATCACTCAGCAAGGTTTGCCCCGTGCAGCCAGCACCTCTGTGCTCAGTCATTTTTGGTCTTCCCTATCTCCTGCGCTCTTTATGCTCTCAGCTGCCTTGACTTTCTTTTTTCTTTCCCTGCCTCTCCCCATTTCTTTTCCCTTTGGGACTTTGCTCTGCCTCTCCCCTTCAGGCTTCCTGTCTCCCCTCCAAGCCAGCACTTCCGACAGCAGGAATTTCAAGATATGGCATGCTCATACATTTTGTATTAGCTCCAGGGGCTCTTAAGCCTTCTGACATCATGGGGTTACACAAACTACTACGCTGTAGACCAAGAATGTACCTGGAAGAAAGAGAAAAGGAGAGGGACTGAAAATTAAATGCTTAGAAACAAGAATGGTACATTTTTGAAAATTTAGCTAGCTATTCATTCAATCTAAAAAGGTTGATGCATTAGGAATTCACATTAGAATTAAGGCGGGGGAGAAAAAACACTTGCTGGCAAAAGGCTGAGGATAAACCTAGCATTTCTTTATCACTGCCTAGGGTAAAGAAAAACCTTAATAACAATACTTGTCTTTGAATAATATTTAAGTCATAACAGCACATTTCTCAGATTCGGCATGATAAGTGCATTAATATTTATTCATTTCTACAGCCTTTAGATAATTCCTGAGGATCTTATTTTGCTAGCGTTGATGGTTGCTTACTTTTTATTCTCCCTCTAGACACTGGTCCAAAGCTTGATCACCATATATCAGCATCTTGGTTGTCTTTGGAAACCTATTCCTGTGGACATGGTAAACAAAACTTGCTGACTTTGTTCTCAAGCCTCAAAACTAATCTTTAGGTCTGAGACCTTCTGTCATGGTAGACCCTGGTGGACCTCAGACTTAGTACAGAAACTTATTACTATTAAAACTGGTGGGACTGGGAAACACTTGCAGTCACCCTTTTCACACTAGTTTTCCTTTCAGTCCCAAATGTTTGCCATTCACTGATAGACAGTTCCCTTTTACAATTTGAACCCACATCCTGCCTGCCTTACTCAGGAGGGCTACTTTGGAGATTACAGGAGCAAGACCATGTCCCTTTGATTTCACTATTTAAAACCACATATCTTTGCACCTCTAACACCTTAGAAATGCTTTCTACACTCTAAAGATTCCTAAAAAACTTAAATACTTAACATACTTAAAATCTATGTTCACCCACTGACATTAAAACATGAAAGGCAGTTTGGTGAATTTTTATAATTTAAACAATGGCTAGGTGAACATTTTTTGGTCAATGCTAATGCTATCTTCTTTTAAAAATGTTTGGTTTCTATGAAAATGTTAGTACTTTCAAATTACATACATATCTGTTGGTTTCCAGTTATAAAAACTGGGTAGAGAAGACGGAGTATTCAGACACCGGCACCTGGCCAGTTGATTTTGCAGAACTCATTTTCAAATTGTATTTTAAGCAAAATTACTGTTGTATTAAAAAGTCAGACATAGATAAGATTGCCTTCCTCCAAACAGTTTACAGGCAAAGACAAATCTGTATTCCTTCACCTAATGTCTGTGTGCATATTTACATAAAGCCAGAGCACTCTAAATTTCTAGGAGCAAGCACATTTGAATGAGACCATGTGTCTTTCATTCTCTTTGGTACAGCAAATACTAACTCCTAATCATACTGTTCAGTCTTTGGGGATAAAAATGCAATTCTGAGAAGAGTGTAAATGCCCTTTATGCAAAGAAAAGTCTCTTATCTGCAGTAATTTTGTGAATAGGCTCTGTGACGATATCTGTGCTTCACCCACAGATACTCTGACTCCCACCTTTATTTTTTGGATCAGTAATTTTCAAAAACTGAAGTGATAGCTAGGCAGAGAGGTGCCAACATGGGACATTTATTTGTATATCAGTGAATCACAGTCTCTTTTTCAACTAAACAATTTAGAAAAACAAAAGACACTATCTTTCTGGATGGTTGTATTTCTTTCATAAACAACGTCAGTAGATAAGGGCATATTTTTGTTCTCAGCTAAGGAGCATTTTATCATGCAAAGGTATCAAACTATTGTCTAGTTATGCACTTGTCCCAGTGGAAAGAAAAGCTTTTCAAAAGCTGCAAGAGAAAAATGCAACAGCTTTAGTATTCAAAAATTTCCTACAGACAATATGGGACAATAGTGACATGTTGATTTTTTTGTAAATACAAACAATACAAATATTTGAATCCAAATTAATTTCAACTACATTTACAAGCCAAGAAGAATCCAGACTAGTTGTGACGATTTCAATGAAGAGTATTCAATGAGGCAGAATAAAGTCCTTTTACTTAGAGCAGGCACTAGTTTTAAAACTACTTTTTACTTTATACATATCCTTGGATTTATAATCTGATTTTCAGCTATTCTTAATATTCACAGGAGCTAGAGGATTTTCTTTAGAAACTGGAGTGGTTGCTGCTTCCACTTCTTAGGCAGCATATCGATCAAACCCATTTCCAAGACAGGAGTCCCAAATCCCTCACAGAGCTTGGAGCCCAGATGCCTCAGAGCACTGAAATGATGGATCTCTTCCTGGAAGCAGATTAATAGTGCACAAACACCGTGAACACCTCTCTAGTAGCATACCTGTTGCTGATGCCATGTATGGAAATGAATTCAACACATTTCATTTTTTCGGAGCATCTTGTTTCAAAGACAAAACACAAGATTGCTCCCTCCCATACATGAGAAACAATATTCTGGCTGACATAAATAAACATATTACGTGGATCATGGCTAAAAATCTCACAACATCTGTCTCACTAGGACTAGTCATTTTCTCTTTGCTCCCAGGTAACAATACCCTAATGAGAACTTACCTTGGTGACCAGCCAAGTATGATAAAGCATTGGGACTGAAAGCAGACATGCTTCACATGTAGTTCAGCATGCAGTACAACCTTCCTTTTAATCACGCAGAAATCTAAATTCACAGCCACCATGAACATTAAAGAGAAGTGAAAATCCATCATTAACCCATGCACTGACTTTCTCCTTGCTATATTGATGAAGAATAAACACAGCAACCTTGCCTAATATTTTATTTTAATTAGAGTAAAAGTAAACTGCAATAAGTACACAACACAGGGAATTAACAGAAAATTAAACAAGCTCTATGTGTAAACCCGTGAAAACACTCTGAGGCAATTTGAATTCTTCATCAGGCTGGGGACTGTACACATATTTCTTTCTTTATTTATTTTACTGAGTGCTCGTGTTTCGTTCCTGAGCAGGCCTCCTTGTATTGATTCGATCTCATGTTCAGTGAAGTGTGTGTGTGCAAATGTCTAACGGGAGTAAAGACCTGAAAGATAAAATGGTCTTTTTTTGGCCAGACCCTTGGAGATTTTTCTGGCCCAAAGAGGATGTTATTACACAAATGGCACAACCTCTTTTTGAAGCCTAGAGGGGAACTCGTGAAGCAACATTTGTGCATTGCAGCTGAGAAAAGCTCTAATTTGTACTGCTTATCTCTGATCCACGCACAACAGATCTGAGAGGAGGATTTTGCCCTTAATTTGTTCCCTAGTGTCTACACATTTTGAGTGTGTTAGATCAATGAAAAATGTTATATTCCATATGTGCCACAACACATAGACCAAGCTAGGTACGCTGAAGATGAAGAGGCAGTATCAACTTTGAACCTCCTGTTTGCAAAACAACTTTAAACGTTAGGCAGATGAGTTTGTAAAGTGAATTAATTAGCAATAAAGACCAAAGGCACATTCTGTGTGAATAAACAACATAGATTCAGATCTTAGTTAAAATTTAGTGAATGTCAGCTAATAAGGAGGTTTGTGAAGTCTGTCAGCCTTTGCAAATCCTGCTTTTCTGAAAGGAAAAGTATTACTGCTCCTAGCAGAAAATGTCTATATAAGGTTTGAATCTCCATGGTGGAGTGAGACTTGAAGATCCAAGATTCAACATCTTTAGCTTTCTGTGAGAAAGGTCTTTTTATAGCTGTT
Source organism: Pachyramphus minor (assembly GCA_013397135.1). Lineage (NCBI taxonomy): Eukaryota > Metazoa > Chordata > Aves > Passeriformes > Tyrannidae > Pachyramphus > Pachyramphus minor. The sequence goes on along the minus strand of VYXB01009824.1, from coordinate 46,393 downwards.
TTTTATTTAGCCAGGATTTTCTCCAGGGAGGACAAGAGGGCGTTAGCTCAAGAATTCACCTGATAGATTTCAGATCAGGAGCTAATCTGTCACTTCAAGAGGTGACAATGACAGGAGGGAAAGATTTCCTAATTTATTCATAAAATACTTTATCTGTCGATTCCATTTATTTAGTTCATTCTTCATAGGTAAAAGTATTGAAAAAAGGAAATTAATGCTGACCTTGGAGGTGAGAAGTAGAATGCTGATAACTTTGGCTCTGGGGGCATGAGTAGGCCAGGACTTTTTTCACCCATGAGTGTAAAAAACATGATAGACTGATATCTCATGCATTTTACCCCTTGAATACTTGTTGATACCGCAATACCACAGAGGCTTTACTGACTTATTAGCAACACTTATTGGAAACTCATATGCAGTATGGCAAGCCACATACCTTGTTTATTATTTTGGCATAACACAAAAATGTCTGTAGTACATTTTGTCTGCCATTGTGGACTAGCTGCCAGTAAACAGATTATACCGTGTCAGAAATGCCAGAATTTTCTGAAGGAATTCTTAATGAAATTTAAGAATTGACATATATTTTTCAGTGAGCTGCAGTTTATTTGTAAGTTCATCATAACCTTGAAAGAATTACTGTATGATTTACTGAGCAACAACTCTGAGCAGCAAGAATTCATTAGCCAAACCCCAATATAATTTTCTTCTTTTATAAGTGTTGAAAAAGCATTTAGAATTTAATTTCACTAGGACTCTTGCACGCTTAAATCTTAGGTGATGCAGCATACTACATATGGAGGGCGGTGTGATACCATGCAATTACATTTTGATTTCATACTGGTAAAATGGAAGAGTGTTTTGTTGCTAAAAGTTATTTCTTCATAATAGAATAGAGTCTGCTTTTTCAACCACACTGAGATACTATAACTTTTCTTTTAATTGAAGATGTTTTCATCATCAAAACCCAGATGCAATGTTTATTTTACATTACAAGAACACTGATTCTGTGCAAAATAAGTTGTGAAGACTTAAGAACTTGACCCTGTCTGAGCTAATGGAGTGAGCTTGATTGGGAACTGAACACCTTATTTACTGATCTACACTATCTTCTGAGGTGGTAGATGGCCCATCCCTGGAAACATCCAAGGTCAGGTTGAATGAGGCTCTGAGCAACCTGATCTAGTCAAAGGTATTCTTGTTTATTGCAGGAAGAATTGGAGATGATCTTTAAAGATCGCTTCTGAATGAAACCATCCTATGGTTCTATGACTCTGCTTCACTTAAGATGGCTTTTACAGACACTCCCAGTCTTTCTCTGCCTGATTTCAATCTTCAAAATTCAGATGGTTTGCAGTGAGGAAGCATATATATTTTGGATAGTATGTAGTATTTTGCAGCTACTCCAAAACTTATTGAAGGGGAAATCTTCAGGAAAATGCATCTCTAAAGAAACCCTAAGGCATACTTCTCAAAGACATATGATTTGTTCAAGTTTGAATTTGTTTTCCTGTGTCTTTTTAGCACATTCAATAATGCATCTTGACATGAAAATGTTTTCTTGTCAGGTGTCGCGACTTAACACCAAAGAATGGAAATGTTAATATTTATCAAAATATGGCTGTGCAAATAGACATAACAGCATCCCTTTCCTTAATCTCAGTTTTGGAATGGCAAATCAGTTTTTAACTAATGTATTTAAAAAAAAAAATTAAAAGGAGGGCAGCTAGAGGCATGTATTTCTTGTGAAAAAACATAGGCTTGTTTTTTTAAATACAGCAAAAAATCATAACACCACCAAACAGAGAGCTATTATGAAAAACAAAGGGTGTCACCATGTGAATTTCAGACAAGTTCTTCAGTTGTGGAGATCTTTGTGTATAAAGACATCTCTCTCAAGAAATACTGGAACAGAAAGCAACAGTACTTTACATGGTTGGTACAGCTTGGCAGCACTAGGGACAAAGAGTTTTCTGTGAAAACTTCACTTTTTTGTTATTTGGCTTTCAGTTTTGTCCTTACAGAAGGGCAAGACAGGGAGAGTAGTGCACAAGTTAGACTCATCCCAATATGCAGTTGGGATGAAGCTGAAGTGCAGAGTAGGACCTTCGAGTCGAGACCTTCTCCCTGATCACATGGTTTAGACAGGAAAAGAAGGTCTTTATGTATTAGCCTTCACAATTAGACCTCAGAGCTCCTCAGCCTTTTATTTCCTTTTTCTTCATCCGCCCTTGCTCAAATTGAATTTTCCAATTGTTTCCTCAATCTGGTATTTTTCCCTAATCATTTGCCTTTAGCTTGTAATATCTGAAATTGCTAGATGGTCTCCAGTGCAAATATTTGTCAGGTCCAGGACTCCATAATATATAGACCACATGGGAACAAATGCACTCAATACTGCCAACATGACTTATGTTCAACAAGCTCAGTGCACACTGGCAACCAAGGTAGTGTAAGAAGACAATATTTATATCAAGGTTAAAAAAAAAAATAAATTGCTGGTTTAAAGAGGGCACAAAGAAATGTGTATTTAAATGTAAGTCATGATTTAGTTATTGATTTATCAATTCAGTTATGCATGAATATATCATTAGGAGATGTTAAATCAGAATATCAATGAAAGTTTTATCCTTTGAACTAAGCTAATGGTCACAGTGACTTGAATATATAATATGCAGGTTTATATATATATGTATATATGTTTATAAAATGTTTATAAATGTTTATTTATTTATTATATTTATTAAATGTTATATACATGTTTATATACAAACATTTACATGCCCATGCATAAATGTATAATCAGAGATACGCATGTCAATACATTATGGCATGTACATATATTTACAAATACATATGTGGAAAGCTAATGAAAGAGAAGTAAAGCACCTGAAATTACTTCTACATCTTCATTCACAGGTCTCTATGTGTCAGAAAAGGCCACCACTACTGGCCTCGTGGCAAAAGCTACTCCAAGGGCCCTTGTGTCACTGGAAACTAGAATTTTAGAGGACCTTGCTGTGACATTCAGGAATCTAGTTTCTTTTGATCAGTGAGATGCTTAAGCAGGTAATGACCATTGTTGTTAATGTGAGTAGCACCATGTGAGACTCAGCTGGGGGAATGTACCTTAAAGAAAATGTATTTGCAGGTATAAAGATCACACCTGAATTTAATTAATTAGAGTAATAAAATGGGGCATCATAACTCTTCTGCAAGGGAAAATTAATGTTAGAATCCTAAAAATGGGGGAAAACTTAGCAAATGCCTGGATAGAGAAGGGAGAAATACAAGGGGTAGAGGGTGGATTTTTGCAGTAGCAAACACTGGGTTGCTTTTTCACTCGTTTTGTCCCCTGGTGTCTTCAAAACAAATGGGTGTGAGTTCCAGCTACACCACATTTCTTCTACATCTCTTCTTTGTAAAATATATTGCAGTAGAGAGCTCCTCCATCTGAGCAATGTCAGATACCAGGCAGAGCTGTACAAATGGTTATGATTTATCTATTTTGAAGCTATTCAGCAGCACCTTTTTGCATTGTATTGGGCCTGGTTGAGATGGAGTTAATTTGCCCATAGCAGCCCTCACAGTGCTGTGCTTTGCACTGTTAGCTAGAAAGAGCTTGATAACACACCAGTGGCACAGCTGGCACAGCATCAGCACTGTCTCTCCAACATTCCCCAGTATCAGTAGGTTGGGGGTGGGCAACGTCCTGGGAGGGGACAAAACCAGGTCAGCTGACCCAAATTAACCAAAGGGGATATTCCATACCATATGACATCATCTCAGATAGGAAAGCTGAGGAAACGAGGATGAAGGGGAGGGGCTTTCATGAGTTACTATGTTTGCCTCCTGGAGCAGCTGCTCTGCATGCTAAAGCTTTGCATCCTGGGACGTGGCTGGACATTGCTTGCTGATGTGGAGTAGAGATTAAAATTGTTTTTTTCTCTTCACTTGTGTGTGTGCAAACTTTCGCTTTTGCTTTAGTAAACAGTCTTGTCTCAACCTATGAGTTGCTTTCCACTTTATTCTCTCTCTCCTGTCCAGCTGGAAAGGGGGAGTAATAGACTGGCTTGGTGGGAACCTGGAGTCCAGCAGGGTCAACCCACCATACATAAAGAGCATACAAATGTGATCTCAGATCTGCTTTGACTTCTGACAGAGTTTGCCAGAGAAGAGCATCTTTTTGCAGAGTGAAGTTAAAAAACTTGTGTTTTCTCAGGATTTCTTCTGACATTCCTGCTCCTCTTTTGTGACTGGATCTGTGGGAAGGACTGAGAAAAGAGGATCACAATTCAGAAAATAAAAGCAAGGGATAGTGAATATAATTTGTAATTTCAGATTTACTAAAGATGTGGGTGTGGATCTACTTTGTCTCTACCTACAGATCTTTGGCTGTAAGACAATTTGGAGAAGAAAGTTACTTGGAATGGGGAGAACACACAGGCTGCATGCAGAAAATGGAAAACCCTCAGAATGTAACATGGATCCAAAATCAGGGTGATTTCTAGGTACTGAGGAGCTCCATTAGATGTCCCACTTTGCTTTCTAAAATTCTTTGCTCATGCTTGCAACAGAAACTTAAGTTTTAAAAAGACTATTTAAATCAAGTCACATTTTGAGTTGTAGAATAATTATAGTCAACGTTTTCTATTGAGTCATCCTAAGAGTTGATTCCTTTGTGCTGGCTGAAGAATGTTGCTCTTTGACCACTTTAGAAATACGCTATTAACTATAACTTGCTGGAAAAATACAAAATACTTGCCATAATAGGTCCGTGAGTCTAAGAAGTTGAATAATAAATTTTATAATGAGAGATACAAATAAGACAGATGGTTTGGTTAAACACAGAAATAATGGATCATGCTGGATTTTCATTTTCCTTGTTTCAGAGCTGCATGATTGTACCAAAAATAATTGTTATTTTAAAATTAAATAAAACCCCATTCAATTTTGCTTTCAAAATAAAAGTATTTCATCACTTGTATTTATATTCATTGAATTCCAGGGTTAAATTTCAGAAACAGCAGGATACTCACTTTGATGCTGGGATTAGAAAAATGTCCACTCTTATTTTTTCCAACACTGAATTGAACACAAAATGCTTTCTGAAAATCAGTTGGGCTTTTTCAGCCAAAATTTCTTAAGTATGCTTGTTCATTTTAGAACTGAGAAAATGAGGAGAGGATGAAGACTGCTGACGATTGTTTTTTTTCTCTGTCTCCAAAGCATTTTTTATCATTTTCCTTTGAAGTCTCAGCAAGTTGTCTGCTGTTTGTGTTAATTTTTTATATGAAATGAGAAACTGATTTATCCTCCTAGGAACCATTTTAAATATCAGAGTAAGTGAAGAGCAGGAATGAAATCCACCTGACTAAACAAAGCCCAGCACAGAAAGCTCAGCCATTGTCAGGGTTTGTTCTAAATTCTGACTTGACTCCTGCAATATTCACCTCCTAAATAAGTGAACACTGCAGCTCCCACTGCGATGTATGAAATTTCTCTCTGCATGCCTCAAGGTTCCTTTTGACTTATAACTGCTAGATTTCAGAGGAAGCATACATGCTGTAAAATTAAAAAAAAAATGCAGAAAATACAGGTAGGAACAGTATATATAGTAGTTCTGCACCTGTTCCTCTGTCTGGTCCTGTTAGGGAACACAACCCACAACTTAGTTTTGCTTTCAGTGGAAGTTAATCCCCCTCTTATTTCAGCCTTAACACAGGACATCCCAACAAGTTTATTTTAGGATCTCTAAGATTTGTTTGGCCCTAAACCCAGGGGAAAGATAATTGAGTGTATGGGATTTAGTCTCTGTAACTCAGATGTCACAGAAAGTCATAAAAGTCCCAACCTTCTGTGCTTGATTTCCTGATGATATATGACACATATGTCTGCTTAATTTAGTGCTTATTAAATGAATAATGTTAATGGTTAAGGACTGTGAAGTCTTAATTAGATTTTGCAAGCAGCTAACTACTGTAGCAAAGAGCCTTTTATTCTGTATTTGCCACGAGCATACCAGAATGTCACCAATATAATCTGAGAAGACTAAAGTCAATACAGAAGCTGCAACCATTGTTAAAAATTGATGTTATATATAATTTAAAAAATTTGATTTTGTTTTTATCCACAGGTGGAGATTTATTTTTTATTGAGTCTTGAAAATGAGTAATTATGGGAGACTTTAGATGTAAAAGAACCAATTAACAACGACACTCAGGATCAATTCAGCAGTTTAGAAACACTTCTCAATTTGAGCTGCTCTACATCTTTAAAGAGGTTGCATTAGTTTATGTGTTTACTTTAAAGTTAGACGTGTTAGAATAATGTAAAAAATACTCTTGCAATTTAATCACAAATTGATGACTATAGATTTACTGTTACCGGCATAAAAGAAGATATTTCCGAATATCTGTGCCACAGTATTCAAAACACTGTCTGTGGTTCTGTAATATTGTCCAAATTTGTACCTAAAGTGCATTGTTCACTGTGCACTGTTCATTATTAGTTAGTCATAAGTCATTATCTTTTGTTAAAGTTTCAGTCAGCTAATCAAGAAACAGAAAATATACTGTATAACCAATAACATCCCACAAATAATGATTAATCAAAATGAGCAGTTCCTGAACAACACAGTGACCAAAAATCATTCAGCTGAACCAGTTATCAAAGACATAAAATACTCATGTATTGGCACAAATCAAAAGTAGTTTATGAATGTATCATGAACCAAAACCCAATTTAATTTAGGAGTCCTAATAGCACCAATAAATGAGTGTTTTGATATAAAATACTGTGAGCATTGCATTTTCCTTTCTTTAAATACTACCTCTGCATGACTTAGCAGAGTGAACTGGGCAATCTCAGCTGACTGTAGAATTGTCACTGTCTTTAGTCAAAGAAGGATTACTTCATGCATGTGTTTTATTAAGACCACCTGCTAGTTAAGACGATTGTATCTTGTTTTCTCTGTACCTTTCTCTTCCCAAGGATCTCCTCCTGGGTCTCACTTACCTTTTGTCATTTTCTCATACTATTTTAGCAGAAGCTCTATTTTTTAATTGAGTGATGTAAACAGGCATTTCTGGGACTCAGAATGTGACCCTATATCATAGTTCTAGTCACACATATAAATTGACCATTTTTGTATGAATGCAACCTAAAAAATAATTTTGCTATCCTTTAACTATATTTCAGCCCTCTATGCCTCAGCATTTTGAAAGATCAGAATTCCCTGAGTTGAGGTAGTCCCATTATATGATGCATTAATATGTTGAATGGATTATCCACTTCAAATTAGGCTCCAGTGATTCATGACCAAATTATATACTACATCTGAAAAGAAAGTGGTTAAATTTAAAGATGTTCTGAAAAGACTGAGGAAAACATAAAGACAAGGGGTTTACCTTGGAGCTCCCCAAGACCTTACTATCATCACCAAATTATGTGACTTTTGGAGCCCCAGTTTGATTAGATGCAATTCCATTTATTACAAATGACAGTGGGAAGATATGCTTTCAACCAATTATATTTACTTATTTTTCCTGAGGAAGCTGATCATGATGCATTGTGCAATTCCCTTTCTAGAACAGATACATTGAGATGTTCTGAGATTCCTCTTCCAGTTGACAAATCCAGAGATGACAGTTCGCATCAGCCAGGAGGTCTAGTTAACTCAGAATTGCTGGAGTAAGAAAAGCCAAGAGATTTTAGCATTGCCTAAACAGATTGTGTCATTATTTACCTGGAGAGAGTATTCTTATTTTTAGGTCATATCTAGAGATCTGGAGGTATAAGACTCCATAAACATAATCAAATTTAGGGTCAGAGGAGGAGAACACCTGCTGTTATCTTTGGATGATGTCTATTAAGATCCTGAAGAAAAGCCTCTAGCTTTACATGTGAATATACAGTGTTATTGTCATATTTTATGTGAACGCACATTGGCTACAATAATTCATTAAGCATATTTTTGCAGGAAAATACTGATATTTTTAAGCAGCTTCGTCAAAGAAAAAACAAAGAGCAGAATACTTATTTATAGCTGTAAGCTACATGTAGTGTGTTACAATGCATTTGCAATGTAATAAGTGTCCTTTAAAGAAAAAAATAAGAACAGTAATGCTAAGTGAAGGTTTGCAAATCATAAACAATGCACCTTGTACCTAAATCTGAAGGAAAAAAAAGTCCTTTGCATAGATATACACTGCATTTGTCAAACCCAGTCAGAATAACCGTTCTAATGGACAGGTCTTTCCCATAGGGCTTGGAGATGTTGATTCTGCAGTGTAATTCCCCTCAATTTTTCCCCCTTTCAGAGCTGTACTGCGATCATACAGAGCTATTCACTGGAGAAATTGCCATTTTTTCCCATTAAAGGAAACTGGTTATCCTTCTAGCTTTCCTAATTTTATGTAGCAGATGATACCATGCATTTAAGCGAGCTCAGAGTGACCTTTTGGGCATGATTTTGATCCTTTTTATTGAGAAATGCTTCACACATATACGTCCTTTAAAGCAGCACAAATGTTCATATATATACAAGAAAAAAAACACTTAGAAGCTACAGCATGTTGGTGGTTTTAATTCTTTAATTCATATGGCAATTAGTTTTGAAGATTACCTACAAATTTTCTACTTCTGATATTTTGGATTTTTTTTGTTTTACTAAGTGTTTTCATCTGTATTTTCACATGAAAATGTGGAACAAGACTAGAAAAAAAACCCCATGAAATAGGATGTATTTTTTTTACATAATATTAACAGTTTCCACTACTTAATTGTTTAAAAATGGAGAGGTGAATACAAAGAGCAAGAGCGGAAATGAAAGTACCCAGTGTATGATGAGAAAATCCATGACCATTGGCTTGCAGAGGAAGTAAGTATCGAATCTTCATACATGGGAACACTTCCTCTGTATTTGTGAAAACATAATTTTTAAGGATTTATAAAAACTCTCCTTCGAGTCTCTAGCCTCATATTTCTGCTCCAAACAGAATTTGAAATGCTGTGACTACATATAGGTTAACTATGCCTGAAGGGATAAACTCAGATGTTTAGAATAAGAATTTTCCCAATAAATAGTGGTAATATCTGGTGATTTCAGAGATTTTGCTGGTTAACTCCAGATAAAAGAGAAACTGCTTTTAAATCAGTAAAATTATATCATTTACACACCATAATACTGCAATCGGATCAAAGGAGTCTGCAAAGTCCTATTAAATATAAATAGGTCTATCTCATCCTTAGTTCTGTTCTTATGGTATTCATTTCTCAGGGCTTTCTACTCACAAGGGTGAAAAGATCTCAGCTACTGAAGCGATTCTTGTTGCTTTTGCAATGGCTTTGTTCTTTTGCTGTTTCGTGTTGTATGTTAGTGCCAATATTGGAGTGTACTGTACTGAACTATGGGTGGCTGTACATTCAGAGCAGCAGAAGGAGGTCCTAGATGATTGTCTTCACTAGATAAATAGTAAATATTCATTTATGCCAGCTATGCCACATAGTTTAAACCAGTGCCTTCACTAGCTGGGCATGTTCCAAAAGGCAAAGGAAGTCTCCTGCTTGACCAATCCTGCATTTTTCCATGTTTCCCTAAAAAGTAAGGAAAACAACTCCGATTACATTCAAGTTTTAAGGGTCTTAGCAAGCGGACACATGCAAATGCCTGGCATGACAATCTCTTCTCCATAAAAACATGAACAGCTTCCATTCACAAGTATAGAAATCCCACTTGTTTGTGCAGTGAAGTAAGACTGGTTTGAGGTCTGCTGTCAGTTCTAAAGCATACATTAAAGATTTGTCACTATGGGATCTAACTGTGATCTCAGAGACTGTGCAGAAGCTGACCCCTGTGAATCCGAAGAAGTGTTGATAAAACAGATAGTTGCAAGGAATATGTTTTGGTATTAAGATTTCCAAACATTGGTAATAAACAATAAGGAATCATTTATGGCTCAGAATTGGAGCCAGAATCTTTTCCATTTGAATGTGACTTGTGATTTTATCCCTTTTTTGAAGTGACTTCCCTGCCAATATATTTATACACACACACATATACTCATACACATATACATATACATGTACATATATATATATATATATAAGACTTTCAGTGATATTGACCTAGTGAAAACTTTGCATCCAGGATAGAACTGAGCTCACAGAAAATGTATCCAGAAGTATATATACCTATAACTCATATGGATATTGAGAGCAGTAGTAAAATTGGATTTTCTCAATTTAGAAATTAGGACCAACAGACATATACATAGAACATTTACAGTTCTGTTATAAAGTATTTCTGAGACCATTAAAGAACAAAATAACATGAGAACTGTCCAGCCTGAAGCAGCAGTATGTATAGTTGCTGTTGTACATTGAGCCCATAGGATAGTTGCAGCTAAGCACAGGTAAACAAAGTTTATCTATTTCTGCTTTAAATAGGTGGGAGTTCACGGATCAATCACTATTAGACTTCTAAAACTAAACCTGTGGATTTATCCACTTAAGTGCCATGCAAGTGAATATACCTAGTATAAGGACTGTGACTTTCACAAGAAGTGTCATTTGCACATCTAACATACGAGGTGGTAAACAGGCCTGTAAAAGTCAAGGTCAAGAATGGTGTGTCTAAAACAAACAAACAAAAAATATCTGTATCCACTTTGCTTAACTGGGCATTGATATCTATTTGTCCTGGCCCTTTCATAATGAAACATTTCATTTATAGAAATGTATATTTATAGCAATATAATCCCAAATCATTGCTCTAATGAAAATCACTGCAAGTATTTTACCCTTCTATTGACACTTTGGGAGTAAAATATGAATTTCTAACTCTGCACAGAACCTTCTGGCATGATTGTCATTGAGAGACCAGGCTGTTAATATACAGAGGTTTTAGAACTTAATTCAAATATGTTTTCCATTTTGAAGTTATAATGACTAAGTACACCTGCTCACTTACAAATTATTTGTTAGTTGGGTAGTTTTCAATAGCTTAATCATCATTTGGTTGTCTCAGTTTGCATTGTAGGCAGTTCACCTGCTCTTCGTCTAAACTTAAATGTTTCCTGTTTACACATCAGAAAATATGAAAAGATGATAGTATTTAGAAAACAAAGAAAAAAATGAAAACTGTGTTCAAACACATTATTTATATAATTATCCTATAATTAAAGTAATTATAGTTTGTGATGAAAAATAGTCTTTATTTTTTTTGAAACATTTGCAGGTTTCTTGAAGGGTGTTTACTGATCATCACAGAGAAGTGACATGAAAAATACTCAGAGATATTCTCATTTCTGCAAAAGGTTTAAGCTGCATAAGATGTGTTCTTCATGAAACAACCAGGCATCTTTACAGTCCATTAATTGACAGGCCTGTATGAAAGGGAGACAGACTGATGTTCAAAGACATTTGTGAGTTTTTATAATTTTCACTACAGCCACAGCTACTCTGCATATGAATTTTCAAAACAAGACAGGATTTCTAACATACAACATTGCAAGCAGTAAAAATGGTGTAAATAAAGGATTTCTTGCCATGTGGTATTTTTGAACATCTAGATTTAATTTGCTTTTCTTTATAAAACTTGGAAATTTGGACACTTATAAACTGAAAGTTTAGGTGTTCATGAAACTGCCTGAACCTAGGAACAGTTGTTTGAAAAAGACCCACTGACTGCCAAAAATACTGATCTGAGACTTGGCATATGAGGCTGTCACTCAGGAAGCCAACCCAAATACTATCCTTACTTTTCACTGTTAGACCACCTATCACTGGCATTAGAATGGGGGAGAACAGGACCAGGAACCATCTCAGAGTACTTCCACCATGGAGGAGTGCCTGGTCTGCAGCAACCTTACTCACTTAGAAGCACATCCCCCTCCCCACAAAGCACCCTGCACACAGACATTTTGGACTACTGGGAGATGACTGAGGGTCTTTCTGCTGTATGAATGTGGAGGAGGATTTCCCATACAATTGTCCTGGATTTTTAATTTTGGACTCACTCTTTTTCACCTCACAAGCCATTTTTCACTTCTTCACAGAGCTACACAAGAAAAATCATGGTCAGATTAATCATAGAAACAAGTCACATACTTCAAATAACATATGCTTGGGTCATATTCAGCAAGAAATACTAGTCAACTATGACATTTGTTTGAGTACCTTCACAGTATGTGAATACATTCACAATATATACATTACACAGTAAATATCAATATGTGCACCATCAATATCTGTCAGGACTGTGGAAGATTAGGAAAACTGTAACTCTCATAGTATGACATTTTTTGTTATTGTACAGCTAAAGGGAAGTGTGTATTGACTTGATCTCCAGAGAAAAGCATCTATTTATTATTTGAAATGAGCTATATCAACAGAAAAGATGAAAATTTCTACAATTATTATAGACAAAGTAGAACTTGTTTGAGAAGTTTGTTTGTTTTTTTTTTTAAATATGATCTTCAGCAAAATATAATCTGTTTTTTTTCTCTATCCAGCCTCATGATCAGGATCTAAGAAACAGCGAGTACACAGGTCTTTTAAAATAAAGCTTATAAAAAACTTCATCCATCACAACCTCCAACAACTTTCTCTAATTTCCAGAATATAATGTGCTTGCACAAGTTGCTGCCTACTGTCATCATAATCAGCATAATCATCATACATGACCACTTTCCATACAGGCTGGAGAATCTCAGCTAAGCACACTTTTAGTGTGCACAAGAAAATGTCTTCTTCTTTGAGGGACATTTTGAATCTCTAAAAAAAATTACAAGACTTCCATCTCTGTAAATTGTACAACATTTACGTGAATAAATTTTTTCTTGGAGACTTATGAGTTCTTGACTTTGTTTTGGCCCTTTGGTCGTGGTCCACAGGCAACTCCTATATCTTCCACAGTCTGTAAATGGAGGCAACTGTCTGCAAGCAACCAGTGGCTCCCTATCCATCAGCTTGTAAGACACAGATAAATAATTTCCTATTAAGTCACGACACTAACCTTGTTAGGTTTAATATCTGAGAACAAATTGCTTGGCAATTCATGTTTGCACATATAACCAGTTCCAGGTGAACTAAGAGTAGCTGCTTTTATGCAAAATATCAGGTATCAAGACCTCTGCAACTTTGAAGAATAAAGCAGCTTTCCAAGATGGCCTGTTTAGGATCTCAGGAATAAATTAAATAAGATGAGAGGTGCGGATCAGCTGATATTCTTAAGAAATATTGAAAGAATTTAAGAGGTTTGGGCATACAGTGCTGAAAAGACCCTGGAGCTTAGATAGGGCTGGGTTCTTGAAAGACTCTTTGTACCTGCCCTATTAGTCAACTGTTCATAACACTCAGAAAAAAAATCCATTACCAAATATTTCTCAACTCTTTGTCAATAGTTTAAATAATATGACAACAGTTAGGAGATTTCATAATCTCCTAGCAAGAGAGACTTCATGGATTTTTTTATGCTTAAATACTTCTACATGTCAAAAGACTAATTTTGCTAGGCCTGTCTTTCCTAAAAGTGCAGCCACCTTGGGCAGTCACTTCTATTTATAACTAACCCTGCTCTTGAAATATTTCCCCAGAATTTAAAATATATATTCCTTTCAAGATGAACTTAACAAAAAATCTATTAAATAAATCAGAAAGCATTCTTCCAGTATTTCACAAGTACACTTTTACCACCATGTTGACACTTAATAACAGTTAAAAAAATTATATTCCTAAGGATAACATTAGTTTTGGGGCAGTGAAATTTCAGAATATATAGTCCATTTTTCTTATTCCTCTGAAGAGTATTTTTTATGGTTAAAATGATTGCTAACCAGAGGAGTTCAGACTGGCAGTTGTGCTAGACTGACAATTTACATATTCAACAGAAGATTTGGGAAAATTACACTGTTTTGACATGTTTATTTTACTTTGTGTTTTTATTTTACTTAATTGATTATCTCCTTTGTTTTAATTTTGATGTTCTGGATGAGGTTTAAGATGCACTTTCTTAAAATGTTGATTTTCACAGAATCACAGAATATGTTGAGTTGGAAGGGCCACACAAGGTTCATCAAATCTAACTCCTAGCCCTGCAAGTGACCACCCCAAGAGTCACACCATGTGCCTGAAAGTATTGTCCAAATGCTTCTTGAACTCTGTCAGATTTGGTGCTGTAGCCACTTCCCTGGGAGTGGTCAAAGGGAGTGGTCAAAGGGAGCCTGTTCCAGTGCCCAATAACCCTATGGGTGAAGAACCTTTTTCTAATATCCAACCTAAACCTCCCCTGACGCAACTTCAGACCATTCCCTCGGGTTCTGTCACTGGTCATCAGAGAGAACAGATCAGTGTCACCAGATGACATCAGAAAACACAGAAAATCTGATTACAGATGCACTTTAGTCTTTGTCTAATTTTAATGTTAAGAGCAATTTAATGATTTATTTTACAGTAGGATCACTGAGGCCCTGAGTTCATCATACAGCCGATATCTGATATGTGAGGACCTTACTTCTGAGACAAAGCCCTTTGCAGAATTGGTCTGGTGTCGTAACAGGTAGCAATACACAAATAAATGTTGCCATGTTGGTTTGCTCTAATTATCAATAAAATGGTAAAATATTTTAATTTCAACTCTTTCTTAAGATAATAATATAGCATATTAACATCTTAAGTGCATTTGAAATATGGTTAAAGACATGAAAATAGAATAATAAGAGGAGAGATGCTCTGAGGGACCTTAAAACCTAGCAGAAACTTCTGGAGAAGCTAAGCCCTTCAGACAGGCATAGAGAGTTTTCATACTTAAGAAGATTCAGGAAGCAGTTGCAGTCAGAGTATCTGCTGCCTTGGGACTTGCTCTGGTTAATAGTGTCCATCACTTTCTGTTATAATGGTTCCTTATTAAGCTTATCTGCTATCTGCATAATAAAATCATCTGTCAACAATAATTGAGTCTGGTTTTCATTCAGATTGCAGCAGTGTCTGCACATTATGCCATGCTTCCAAACATTCCAACTCACATTACTGTGATGTGTCCCAAATCACAACAGGTGCAGCGCAGCTCCTGAAAGGAACGCTTGCCCGGGTTTCTGTAAAACAACTAAGGTGTCCCATGAAATGAGAATTATTCTGTCATACCAGAGAAAATCTTCATCGTAATTTCTTATTTTCAAGAAAAAAGATCTGAAGATCTGAATCTTATAATCTAAGTGTAAAAAAGTAACTTTTAGGTCCCTCCAAAGTCTTTGGAATGGTGTATGAAAGATAACCCACATTTTAAACAATGGTTCAAATTGTATCTCCTCTGGTATATGCTGTGGAATTTGGGTGGATTCATTTCTATTTTACAGTGAGACGATTATTCAAAGACCTCAGTTCTTCAGAAAATGACTTTTTAAAAATCATTACAGTACTTTAACTGTAGTTCAGAGAAGTTACTTGTGACCACCATAAATTTGTGCCCAAAGAGGCAAAGTTCAGCCTGAAACTTTGAAGGACTGATATCAAGGGAAACTCTGACAAAATATACAGTAATAGCAGGATGTCTATCTTTTAAACCATGAAACAGTCTCTGGTTATGTGGCTGACACCTCAGAACCTAACAGAAATTATCAGAAACCTTGTATAATGTTTGAACCTATTTTTACCAATTAATTTTTTTTTCTGCTCAGCCTTTGTAAGAGTTTAAATAACTTACCTTTAGTTGAAATTCATAAGAATATATCCAATAAATCTTTAACTTCTCCAAAATCCCCATGGGTTTTTTGTTTCCTTTTGGGTAATCGTCACCAACATCTGCAGCCATGTGTAATCCCAGAGCATCTTTTCAGCAGACAAAGGGGTCAAAATTATTGAATCTTTCCTTGTGTCACTGTAATTAGAGGCACAGGTTCAAGGAATTGTTCTAAGCTGCTCGCAACCTGCTTCCTCTTCTCTTATGTATTTGTCACCTCAAACCCTGAATGAAAAAGAAGTCACAAGAAGCTACAGTACCAGCAACTATTCTATTTCCATAAAGAAATGAGTGAAAATATGGAGAACAACTTTCACAGCAGTCATCTTATTTCATTAATTCCCTAAGAAGATACATAGTAAGAATATAAAAGATTTTTTTTCCTTTAACTTTTTTTTTCTTGAGGAAGTTTGGTCTAGTCAGGATAAGCTAAAGGTTTGAGGATCAGGAGATCTCAAGTGATTGTCGTGGGTTTACCAGGGAAATCAAACCTTTTTCTGAACTCCCCCCTTTCACACAATTACTATCAGTTGAGAGAGGTTTTATCCAGACAAAACAGAGGCTTGACTTAAGCGATGTAATACTAAGATTTATTACTAGAAAGATAGAAACTAAGAAATCACATATACTACAACACTTAAACTTTCTTATGGAAATAACATATACTATAACACTAATTAAACTAACTTATCTTATGAATAAAAAGAGTATCAGGTTGCTATATACAAGTTTGGTCGTTCGTTCCGGGAGTTTCAGTTTTTATTGCCTTGGGAAAGCATCGGGAAAGCAAGGACAGGGGGAGATCTAACAAAAGCATTTCTCTTAGGTTTTTTTCAGTCTAAGAGAAAGGTATCTTCTTTTGGTAAAATATTTACAAAAGCATTTCTTCCCCTTTTTGTATCAGTCTAAAGTGAAAGAATGGTTCTTCCTTTAAAAACAGTTACTGTAGCATTTGTAAAGTGTCTGTTTCTGTTAACTTGAGGAGAAGCTCAGTGTGTTGTAGCTGGAAATTCCTCTAGCTCTCTCTCGCTCCCTCGGCTGGTCCTGCTGCATGATGACTTCAGGGTTGAGGGAGTGTTCCCCCCTCCTTTAAGGACCTATGGCTTCTAAGGGGACTCTTACTCCATTATGGTCTATGCCACAGTTATAGGGGATAATGTCTTNCACCAGCATGGATCTCTCTCCGGGACTACAGGTTCTACTTGAGACAACTTGATCCAGCATAAAACTCTCTCTCCAATAGCAGGACTCTGCTTTATCTCAGACCTCTCACTAGGGTCACAGCCTCTGTAGGCATTCGTCTGTTCCGGGACAAACTCTCTCATTAACTGCTGGGGGTCTCTCTGCACCCCAGTTATCTTCTAAAGGCAGCAGGGATTTGCAACCTTCAGTCCTTTTTTTTTTCCTGCTGCGGGGAGAGAAGGGGGGTCCTCCCCTGCTCTTCTCTGCTCTCTCCTGCTGGACTGACCTTGGAGACGTTCCATTATTTCAAGTCATCCACCCTGCTCTCCGCCAGGCTGGAATCTGTCTCGCAGCATGTTTCAGCGGGGCAGCTGTTTTCTGGAGTTTGTTTCTCCACTGTGACACATCCTGGCTGGAGAGACTTCATACCTACTACTGGCCCAAGGCCAGGGGAGAGGGCCTGGCCCCAGAACCTGGGGGCCTGCTACCCCTCTCCTCACATGGCGGCTGAATTTCTTACTGCGACACACACCTTCTCTTCCGTTTTCTTAAATATGTCATTAGCAGAGGTGTTACAAAAAGTTTTGATTGGCTTTTTCTCCGGAAATATACCTGGGCTTGACCATTTCAGCCCGGGGGAGCTGGTAACCCACGAGAGTGATATTACCACTGATTTGCTGAATCATTTGGAAATACTCTCTTTGTCTCAGCACAACCATTTTTCTGATGGAAAGAGTGACCTGATGTTTATAAACTTCAAAAATGGGGGGTTGTGACTGGCACACTGATTTAACCATTATTACTTCAGTGACTGAAGTACTATGGTTACAAGTTTTATGCATGATATTATCGTTATACTTTCTTGTTACTGTTATGGAATAGGCTTTACTTCACAGTTCCTAATAAATGTATTTTCTGAAGTGCAAGCAAAACACTTCTTAAGAGAGTTGCCTTTAATGTATACATGGTGCACATGAAATTATAAATATCTAATCTGAAAAAAATTTCCCTATTCTATTAAAAACAAATTAAATTAGAACAAACAAATTGCATTTTCCTCAAAAGACAAAATTATAAATATATATAATTATGTAAATATTAAAAGAAAAATGCTGTGCTCTGCAGAAAAATAATAAGGAATTTCTGAATGTATAATCTAAATTGATTTCAACTTTAAGAGCAGGAACAATGGTCAGGTTGAGGGAAATTTTTAGGTCTCACTTGAAAAATTAAGTCCTTCATTGGGAGTTATGAAGCAAGCCTGTCTACATATTTTTCAAGGTAAAATTGTGACTCATTTATTTTATTGTATGTTTTCAATATGTCTTTGCCATACAACATTTTAAAACAATGGACTGTATTTTTTTTTTCCAAAATATGAATTAGCCCATGGTAATAATTTCATAGAATCTATAGAATGGCTAGGGTTGGAAGAGACCTAAAGATCATCTATTTCCAACCCCCACACCTTAGGCAGGGATGCCTTTCACTAAACCAAGTTGCTCAGACTGCCATCCATTCTGACCTTGAATACCTTCAGAGATGGGGAATCCACAACTTCTCTGTGCAACATGTTCCAGTGTCTCACCACACTCACAGTAAAAAATTTCTCCCTGATATCTGATCTAAACCTACTCTCAGTTTAAATCCTATCAACATACACCCTTGCAAAAAGCACTTTTCCATCTTTCTTGTAGGCTCCCTTCAGGTGGCGGAAGCAATTAGGTTGCCTTGAAACCTTCTCTTTTCTAGGCTAACAATCCCAGTTCTCTTAGCCTATGTTCATAGGAGAGGTGTTTCATCGGTCTAACTGTCTTCGTGGCCTCCTCTGGACTCATTCCAAGAAATCGATGTCCTTCCCTTGCTGGGAACTCCCTCATTGATTTCATCAAGGTATTGCGACATGGTAATTTTCCAGGAAATAAGAGATTCAACATTCCTATGGAAAAGGGAATGCCAAGAATTAGAATAACAAGAGGCAGAAAATGTTTAAGGATGACACTGAAGACATAGTTATTAATAGTTAATTGCCTCAGCCAATATACGATTTTCTGTAGCACCTGCAGGAGTCACACAAATGGACAGATTTAGTACAGAATGAATATACCTATGGTAAACAATCAGATTAATAAAGTGCATCAGGTCTATCATGACAGAAAATATTTCCAGGGATTGAAATACTGTCTGTGCCTTTCTGCACCTTTAGTCATGCTCACCTATCCCACCTAATTGAATAGGACTACCTGTATTCTTGGAGGAAAGCATGTACGTAAGCATATCCATGAAAAGTCTGAGTTTCTTTTCCTAGGGAAATTAATCAAGCTGACATGTCATGTGTCCCACTCTCTTTGAAGATGCTGATGGTAACAAGTGGACATATCTTGTTTTCCTGTGGGAGAGGAGTGAGGGTAGGAAACAGGAAATGAATAGGAAACGACACTAGATATCTGTAATATCAATTTAGTAATTATGGGTTTAACCTGTCAAATATGGGTAATTTGGCCAATTCAGAAAGGTCTGTCTGTATTTACAAGACATCATCTTTGAACAAATATAGATATTGAAAATTTCAAGCCTGGGTCTCTCAGTGTGGTGCAAAAAAATCCCATTAGCTACTAACAGGATTTATGCCTCTGTACCTCATGCATCACTTTGAAAATTCACTCTCAGACATCAGGAAGCAAGGTAATATGCCAGGCATTCAAGATTACATCATTCAAATACAGACAAGAAGCTTAATTGGCTATGGCATACAAAATATTAGAAGCATAAAGAATAGCTTATGGCTAAGTATTTTATTTCAAGCTTGGATTTTTCTACTGGACCTGTCTGTATATGAGTCTTTAACCCAAGAAATTACTGGATCTTTAGTTATTTGTCAGTCATAATCCAGGTCTACAGTTAGTTAGAAATTGTTTCCAATATCAAAACCACAAAGTTATCTAGAGATCAAAGAATTCTAAAAAATTTTACTAATAAAATGTGAACAGTTCAGTTACGCAAAAAAATCCAAACCAAATACACATATGTATGTGCAAATAGCAAATTTACACATCCCATTCCAAAAGTATGTTATGTTAATGATAGTCCAAATTGTTCTTCACATTTTTAAATTTGTACAATTTCATTCATATAATCAGATTTTTATTACATTGGAAATTCTTTGGGGTTTTTTTAGAGGATTTTGGATAAACAAATCAGTGACATACACAATTTGCACTGTAATTTGTGTGTTCTGCTAGCTGTAACAATAGTTCTTATTTTCTACCTCACATCAAGAAACAAAATTGGAACATGCCTAGCAGAGACCATCATACTGCTCTCCATCCATGAATTCATAGCAATGATTGGCTGAAGTCAAAACAATTAATGCCAGGTCTTCTACCTACGTAAACCTCTACCACCAGGTCTTTTAGTCTATAAAAATGTAAGTGGACAGCCAGGGGTACTGGCTTCATTAACTATAGCAAACACACTAAATATCTTGACTCTAAACTCTGAAAGAAAACGACATTCAGGAGAGTCCTTAGAGAACTCTCTTCACCAGTGGCAAGCTCTTTTCCCCAGTCTTAGAAAAATAAGGGACATAGTTGGTAAGCACTCGAGATAAGTAAATTCTAATCCATGATGTGTTTGAATTTATAATCATAATCCTTCACATAGTTGATTATGAAGAGTTTGTCAGTATATCTTTAAATGAGATGAAATAGTGCGTTATAGTAAATGTTATCATTTCAAATAAGATCACTACATGCATGGATAGTGATGAATAATACCTGAGAAAACCGAATATTTAAATGCGAAATATATTGGTTATGTGTCAGGATGTTTAGCAAGGGTGTTCTGGCAATCATTGCATAATCTGCCAAAATCTTGTTCATCATACTGGAAGTCCTTCTGATAAAATTGTACTGCCTTACTCCAAAACAGCACCTGAAGCCGTCCCTGTGCTTTAATGTGGAGACCAGTAAAAAGGAAAATCTAATAGCCTTCCAATGGTTTACATTGTAAAAGAACAAGTTTTCAAGAAGTTAGCCATTTTAGATAGTAGGTAGTTATTTTTCAGAGTTCTTTGCATTTTAAGTGAAATCTAAGCAATATCCCCAACTTCTCTATTTTTTCTTAAAATACCAACAGGCATTAAAGATCTTTAGGTAGTGCATTGGAGGACACAGAGTGTTAGAACAAAACACAAAACACCCCATGAAGCTAAGCAGAGAAGATACAATATCAGATACATGTGCAGACTGTGTAATGTGTGATGCTTGAGGTCTGCCAGTTCAAAATTCTAAGCGGACATGGTTTCCAGTCATTCCAGACTGTGGAGAGGTACTTCCATCCATCCTCCTAAAGGTAGGGAGATACCAGTTTTCATTCAAGAACTGACTTTTGCAATTACAATGCAACATCAGGATGAGGCAGGGCTGTTTTTAACTCTTCTTCCACAGTCCAGCCTTATGGTTCCTGCTCAAGTGAATGGAAGACAATCAGGTTTGATGTTCTTCTTCACCTGAAGAAGAGTCAGTCAGCAGTGTTTTCAAGCTAAATAGAGCTACTGCTGGGGTAATGGTGAAGGGAGGAGAGATACTGGACCGGAACACATTTCTTTCTATTCAACCTAATCTGCTTCACAGAAAATAAGAGTCATAGGGTCAGAAAGCCTGGAAACGGGAGTCTAACCCCTGCTTCAAAGACAATTCCTATATGTTGTGTTCCATAGATGGTAAAAATGCATTAGTAATCCTGAAAGCTGTTGTCAGACTCAAATTTTGACCTGCTGGGTGCTCTTACAACTGATATAAAGCCATGTCCCATCTTTGCAGTGCATTTCGATATTCTTATCATAAGACTGAATATGATTATTCTTTTACATATCAAGGCCCTCTTACAGAGCCCTGGGTAGTGCAGTCTTGGTTAAATGAAAACTGCCCTCAGCTGCTAGCTTTTCCAAAAAGTTTTGCAGACCACCTGAGGTATTTTAAGTGGAAATTATGTAGTCTGAATATTTCATATTACTAATTACCTCCCCCAAATCCTTGCTGTGTCCTCAGATAGTTAAGTCTGTGTAATTGCTCCACTGCAATTTACAGAAGGTGAGAGAGCAAGTTCACTGTGTTTCAAAATCCTTTTCCATCACAAATTATTCTTTCATTCTAATAGCAATTTAGACCTCTGATGGATAAGTTTTCTTCCTTAACTGTTTGAAATAACCCAGTCATTACAGGTCAGGAGCTTATGCTGAATATAACTGTGTGTATATAATCATACAACTGGTAGACTCAAAACTAACAAATAAATGTGCTGATCATAGAATCATAGAATATATGGAGTTGGAAGGGACCTGCAAGGAGTGGGTCTACTTCATGTGGAGTACAACAGTTCCTTCCTTCTTTCTTTCCAAGTTGTGGACACAAAATTGGTTCCCCTGATATGAAATCAATTTTAGATTTTTGTGATAGAGACTTATCCAATATAAACCCATTTTAGATTCTGGTCAGGATTTACAGAACATGGAATTCATAGTAAATGACCATGTTTCTACTGTCTCATCAGTAGCTTCAATAATACAAAAAACAGTTTTCTGCTCTTTTTAAGGAATAGGCAGGAGAAAAGGCAATTGCATTTGAATTCTAATTGTTAACTGCTTGACAGTCTTCTTTTCCTGTAATGTATTCATCACAAGATATATTGGTTATGCAATAAAGTATTTTTTAATTGCTAGCTTTAGAAATATTTAAGCACCCAATTATTTTTATCTAAAGGACTATTATGGAAAAAAAGAGGAAAAGTTAAAAATGGATAGGACCATGGCTAGACAAGGATTATGAGTTGCACAGCAAGAGCACTGTGCCTTTGATGAAGTGTATAAATAATTAGTAACGCACTTTAAGACATCTTTCTCTTGGTTCATAGTACCTGTGCTCATTTAATTCCAGCTGAAAATATGTTCATTCATTCACAGTGAAGGACATATGGATTGTTGACCAGGTGTCACAGTTTAGGAATGGCACTCCCCAATTTAGCGCAATGACGGCACAAGCAATACTCTCCCAAACCAGATACCGCTCACTCACTTGCCTCCCTTTTGTCCCCCGCGCCCCCCCCCATCCTGCTCCGTGGATGGAATTGAGAATTGAAGGCACAAAAAGGTACAAATTATGGGTTGAGATAAGAATAATTTACTGGAAACAGCGATGAGATAATAAAACAAACAGTGATGAGATAATAAAACAAACAGTAACATCAACAATATTAATAACGAAAGTGTACAAAAAGAGAGAATGATTCCCATACAAAAATGTTCACTGAAAAGCCTGACCTAACCCAACTGCAGCCACATTTTCCTGAACAGAATAAAGGGAATATCTTCCCAGAAGAGAGAGTAAAGAGTCCCTTTCCCCTGTCCCCGGGCAACGATGTAAAATGATACGGAATAACATTAGAGCCTTGGCCACACCCTCTCAGCACGGCTGCACTGCAACCCACAACTCCTGGGCTCCAGCGATCCCACAGGCTCAGTCTGCCCAGCAGCTGGGACTACAGGTGTGCGCCACTGTGCCCAGCTACTGGAAAAATATTTAACTCCGTCCTGGCCAGAACTAGGTCTCCAAGTCAATGAGAAAAGTGTTTAATGTTGAAGTACCTAAGGCCAAATATTTTCTGCACATATACAGATCAGACTCTCATTGAGAGGTTAGGCACCAACACAGATTTATTCTGCTCTAGCAAAAGATCACAGGGACATGAGATAGACATGTATGTGGCAGACTAGTGTCCATAAATAAAGCCATGTGAGTATGTGTAATAATTTTAACAGTTAGGTATCGTGTGAATTATTTTTAGTAACGTGGATGAGAGATTAACAACAAGTAACACTCCATAGATAGGCTGTCTCATTTTTGCTTTTTGCAAAGTTACATGAACACCCAAGTATTCTTTGTTGGTTCTTTTCCCATAAACATTGATGGGTACTCTCCCCTCTTGGTCAACTTCACTGGACTTCGCTAAACTGCATCTTGAAAACCTTCACAAAAGTATTTTCACATTTGAGGAAGTAGTTGTAGACCTAAAGATGTAAACAGGGTGCCCAATGTAAGTTCAGTACCTAATGACTAAAGATAAATGTCTAAGTTCCATTAGATTCTCAAATCACTTCGAAATTCTGGTCTTAGTACACATATACTTCTTGCAAGGAGGAATAGAAAAAGATCTCAGGAGATATAATCAGACAGCTGTTTACTCATCTCAAACATGTCATTGGAGAACAGTTCCACATCAGTTCATTGGTTTGCAGAATTCCCTAAAATATTAAAAAAATAAAATATAAATATTAAGCCAAGGCAGAATGCTTGGTAACTTTGCTTCTTGTTTTAGTGATTTACAGACCACTTCTGCAAAGTTTGTCCCCTCAAAGTTCTTCACATAACTAATACAAAATTAACTCCTCTTACAGGTGTATCCCCAGTTAGGACAGTCACACGTGGAGTTTTTTATGTAACTCAGCATAGCTGTCAGCTCCATCTGCGATGCTTGCGTCTTAAGTGAATTACTTTAGTTGGGATGAAGTGGCTCCATTAAGAGATATATCGGGTCTGGCTGAGCTGGAGTTCATTTGCCCACAGTAGCCTTCCCAGTGCTGTGCTTTGCATTGGTAGCTAGAAGGGTATTGATAACACATTGGCGTTTTGGCTGCTGCTGAGCACAGCATCAGTGCTAAAACATTCCTTCCTTAATCAAGTACATCCCACATTCTGGGAGGGGATACAAGTAGGCCAGCTGACCCAAACTAACCAAAGTGATATTCCATAATAAAAGCCATGGTACAATGGATACCATTAAACAGGCTTACACTTTGGACCATTCCTTGTATTTCTGAGTTTATGCTATGCTCCTAGTGTTCACATAAATGTCATTACATTACAATCGATAAATGCTATTTATTGATTCTATTAAAAACATCCTTTTCCACATTTCAGATTTTTAATTATTATTCATTTTAAAAATGTTAAAACTACAGGGAGTTTTTCTTATTTGATCTTCTATTTTATTAATATTTTTATTTCATCCTGCAGAAAAAAAAAAAGAAGGAATTGGGGAAAAATATGTGGTATAAACTTTTGAGACTCTCAAACCATGTATAGTTGTTACCTCAGTTTCTAAAAATAATGTTAATGAATCCTTGTAACTTAAATTTTGATGTAAAAGAATATATATAATTTTAAAAGGTTATTTTAATTAAGGCTGTCAGCTGTCTTTAGTTTGGCTTGTTTTTACAAATAAAGAAGACTTGACATATTCAGTGTTTGAAGTAGACTGTATTAGGGCTGTAGACTGTATCAGGTTTTAGGACCCCATTGTATCATCTCACTCCTGGTTGACCCTCAGGGTAAAGCCCAAAGTGGTACTTTTGACCCTCTCAGGTAGTGGTGTGTGATGTGACTCTATTTTTCCTTTTGGTGGGACCAGAAACTCTTTGGCCAAACTGTTAATGCTTTTTGGTTAGTGATAAGCCTGGCACTGCTGGCTTTTCCATCCCTCTGCTCCATGCAACTACAGCAGTGCTGTGGGGTATCTGTGGCCGGCTGCCGACAGCCTCCTGTGCCCAGGGACTTTGCTGCCCAGAGCCCAGCAGCACAATAACATGCAGCTTCCCTCCTGGACTGCTGGTCACAAAGAGAGACAAGTGTCCGTGCAGTTATCAGAGAGAGGTGACACCCCATGATTCCTGCACTCAGAGGAACTCCATGCTGGATGTTGTCCATGTTTGCAGCATACTGACTTGGCCTTTCCCTAACACATGTGCTTACCAAGCAATCCACACGCTAAATGTGTGTTGGTCAAGCCAACAGGTACAAGTGGACATGTTCCTGTGGTCAACACATAGTATTCCAGGCTGAGAAGTGATAATCTTGACCACAGGGTGATAGTGCAGTGCCCACCAAACTCATGAGAGAAGTAGCAGTTTGCACCTCACTCACTATCCGCAGTCTTCTCAAAGGGAGAAATGCAATTGTAACTTATTCTTGGGGGCACCTCCAACACACTACTGCTTCACTTTTCTCCATCATATGGCATGCTGTAATATGGATATGCAATGAGATTTGTGCTTGATCTTTTTTTTTTTTTTTCCTGGATTTCTTTGGGCAGAAAACAATTCACAAATCTTTAATGGATTTTTTTTTAATGGAAAATATATACTTCTACATTTGTTTCCATTTGAACGTTAACATACTTATCAGAGTTTTCCTTTGGAGATCTCCACAGATTTTGGCTATCCCTAATTAATAAGTTCTGATGAGACCTGTGTAACAGTCCTGAGTTCAGCCAGACAAATTACTTGTGAAGTGTTTCTGTAGTGGGGCCTCTGTGGCCCAAAGCTGGCTGACTTCCAAGAAGTCTCCTTGTAACATGTCAGCTCTTCAGTGCCTCTGAATTTTCTTGTGATTTATCAATCACTAGAATGCATTCTGAGAAACCAAGTATAAATGTAGGATAATAACTGAAACCATATGCAGAAAATCTATGGATTCTAGGTGTTGATCTGAAATTCCTTCATCACTGAATATTACAGTGTATGAGGTTGCTGTTTCAGGATCTGAGGTATGCTGCATTTGGGTCAGGGGCAGCAAAGAGAAATTTCAATGGTTCTTACTCAGGTGGGCAAGATAAACAATGAAAGATGGGGAACCGGTATGCCATTGGTATGGGAGGAAGATTAATATAAAGCCTGATGGGTGCTGCAGTTTTCTAAAAGCCCCAAAATCTGAGACATCTGGGAAGGGAAGAACTACCAGGATTTCTTTTAATTAAGTGTAAGACTTATTGAATGAGAAAGAAATTTAATTGAAAGTTTGAAAAAATACATAATTCCCAGTACAAAGGTCTTGGAAATACAGGAGGACACCATTCACTTACCCAGAATATTCAAATATTATGAGTTATCATCTATCAGTTTACGTTTTAAGAGTTTCTGAGTTTACAGCCATCTCAGGAGACCTGCAGAGAAAACTGCAGAGCCCATAAAGCTCTCTAAGGGGAAGCAGGGCTCTAACCCAAATATAGAGAGAGAGAGCTTCTGGCTGTGCAACAGTGGGTTAAAGTGAAGCTCGCTTGCAGCTTCTCCAGAATGTCACTCTGAGAAATATATATCAAATGCCAACATCTAATTCAAAATCCTATTCCTATCCCTCCTTGACACAAGAAAATTTTCTTTTCTGAATTGTTCATTCAGAGTTGTTTATAAGAGTGAGTTTTATGAGATACTTTCTTCAAAAAATAGATTTTATTCTTAACTAAAATAAGGATCTATTTTTATGCATTCGCTAAAAGACAACCCTTAATGTATTCTAGTGCCCTGAACACATTGTTATGTTGAACTCATAGAAGATTTGAATTTTAAAGCTAAAAATGCTATGTATCTTCATTATATATGAACCAATAAGGTCAGATACACCTTTACCATATGTAGAGTTTAGAAAACCTCAAGTATATACACCTCTTGAGATTCAATAGATCCCAAGGGTAACAAATAAAGGCACAGCTGTTAAAATACAGCACCTCTTCAAATTTCTTATATTTTCCTGAATTATAACCTGGGGGAATTTAACACTATAGAGCAAAAAAAGTGAACTCTTCTTGCTGTTACCAAAAAGTCATTCATTGTTTATATAGTTCCAGAAATAACTAAAAAATTGGATTAAAGAAATATAGGTACTTTACACCATATACTCATGCAGGGTTTTTTTAAAGTAACTAAAGTAAACTAAAGTTAACTGAAGTAAAACAATGTGTTTTACTAGTTATGCACACCAAAACTCTTTGCTACCTCTGGCAAATTTAAAAAGACAACACCTGAAAGGCAAGTTATGGTAAAATTCTTTTGAAAGCTTACCTTTAAACAATGGTGATTGCATGGATTATACAAGAAAAAGGAAGACATTTTTCTTGAATTCCATTTTCTTGCATCTCACCTTTATAACTAATCTGCTCACTTATATTTCAAGGGAAAGCAGTCTTAGGCCTATGTAGGAAAAAAAGTACATTTGAGTTTGTAACTTAACACTTTTAACTGATTTTTTCCTTTGAAAATGTATTTTTATTGCACAAGATAATAAAGCGGCATAAAATTCCCCCTTGGTTTTTATTTAAAATATTTACAGTACTCCATAAATTTGTCAGCTACTTTATAAGAGATTAGTACTGAATGGATTGATTAACTAGCTAGCTGGATACATAATTAATATCTCAAGGTCCCTTTTCAAGCTTGAGTATAACGACCAATGAGAAGTGATGTGGCTGCTTTGGGGTGAGCAAAGCTTTTAAATGTTACCCTTCAACCCACACAGCAGTCTCCCTTCACAGAACTGTGTTCTCATCTATAATTTTAAGGGCCTTTGTAAATGGTGTAAGCAGCAGGACCTTTGGTTCAGCAGCGGTGGTTTTTTACAGTTAAATGTGTAATTCTCCAAACGGAAGGACAGATACTTTGGAGACATCATTATGCTTCACCTATCTCCAGAAACTACAAAGAATCTAGCTGGCTTAGTTGCAGTCCTTTTATCTTCAGTCTGATTTCTACAATTTTTCAAATAGATCCACAATGTATTCATCACACCATGAGCAGGAATTTCAGCCCAAACATCACCAGTTATATAAGTTCTGAGCTGAGTAAACTAATTTCCCCTGATTTCAAGTCATGTGAGGCGGTGGGTGGAAAGGTCACGCTCATTAGTGGGGAGAGATGCTGCTGCCCTGGTGGCCAACTGGCTTTGCACTCTTTTAGTTATTGATCTGGGAACATACAGAAGCAGGCAATGGCTGCAGGGCAAAGCTCAGCTCCCTCTTCTTGAGGCTCTCCTAGGAAAGCTACCAAAGGTTTCCTTCTACATCCTGGATCTATGCTATGGGTAATTAAGGTAAGACAAGTTAAATAAGTAAAACCAAAACATTCAGATTACTAATTCCTCCTGGAAAAAAGATTTTAAGACAACAAATCCAGTGAAAATTTTCTTGGCATAGCAGAACCTTATCAGGTTAAAGTGACTCAACATTTAGTTCTTAGGAAAAAGAAATCCTTTTGCAACCAAAGCTTATGAAAATGTTTAATTTCCACCATTTCCTTGTGTGCTCCCTGTTTCTGACCTTGAATGGCTGATCCAGAGCCAATGTGGGACTGGGACCATAATGCCAATGAAACTGCAGAGGCAGTAACCATTTCTTCTAGAGGGGTCATCCTACTCCCTGGGATCTTGCCAGTGAACATGATTGAGGTAAATCAAAAAATGAAATTGAGGAACATCTTCAGCATCCAAAGAAAAATCAGTTCATGACAGAGACAAGAGGTAAAACATTGTCTCAAAGCTTAAGTCATGTATACCTAAGCCAGCATGGGTTTAGGAGGGGCAGGTCCTGTCTGACCAACCTGATCTCCTTTTATGATCAGGTGACCCACCTGGTGGATGAGGGGAAGGCTGTGGATGTGGTCTATCTGGACTTCAGCAAAGCCTTTGACACTGTCTCCCATAATATACTCCTGGAAAAGCTGGCAGCCAATGGCTGCAACTCTGTGCTGGGTTAGGAACTGGCTGGAGGGCCAGGCCCAGAGAGTGCTGGTGAACAGGGCTGCACCCAGCTGGCGGCCGGTCACTAGTGGTGTCCCCCAGGGATCAGTGTTGGGCCCAGTTCTGTTTAACATCTTTATCGACGCTATAGATGAGGGGATTGAGTCCACCATTAACAAATTTGCAGATGACACCAAGTTCCAGGGGGAGCATTGATCAGCTGGAAGGCAAGAGGGTTCTGCAGAGCGACATGGACAGACTGGAGAGTTGGGCTGATTCCAATAGGATGAGGTTCAACAAGGCCAAGTGCCAGGTCCTGCACTTTGGCCACAACAACCCCCTGCAGTGCTACAGGCTGGGGACAGAGTGGCTGGAGAGCAGCCAGGCAGAAAGAGACCTGGGATTTTGGATCAATGGGAAGCTGAACATGAGCCAGCAGTGTGCCCAGGTGGCCAAGAAGGTGAATGACATCATGGCCTGCATCAGGAACAGTGTGGCCGGCAGGAACTAGGAAGTGATCCTTCCCCTGTACTCAGCAGTGCTGAGGCCACACCTGGAGCACTGTGTCCAGTTCTGGGCCCCTCAGTTCAGGAAGGACATTGAGGT
The DNA here is from genome assembly GCA_013397135.1 of Pachyramphus minor. Lineage (NCBI taxonomy): Eukaryota > Metazoa > Chordata > Aves > Passeriformes > Tyrannidae > Pachyramphus > Pachyramphus minor. The sequence continues at coordinate 16,306 of VYXB01009824.1, read as the reverse complement.
GCTGGAGCAGGTCCAGAGAAGAGCGACCAGGCTGGTGAAGGGACTTGAACACAAGTCCTACGAGAAGAGGCTGAGCGAGTTGGGATTGTTCAACCTGGAGAAGATGAGGCTCAGGGGAGACCTCATCACTCTCCACAATTCCCTGAGAGGAGGTTGTAGCCAGGTGGGGGTTGGTCTCTTCTCTCAGGCAACCAGAAGTAGGACGAGAGGGTATGGCCTTAAGCTCTGCCAGGGGAGGTTTAGGTTGGAATTTTTTACAGGGAGAGTAATCAGGCACTGGAATGGGCTGCCCAGGGATTTGGTGGATTTACTGTCCCTGGAGGTTTTTAGACTGAGACTGGATGTGGCACTCAGTGCCATGGTCTAGTAACCACGGTGGTGTTTGATCAAGGGTTGGACTTGATGATCTTGGAGGTCTTTTCCAACCCGGTTGATTCTACAATTCTATGTTTCTATGATTATCTACTGTGAAAACAGAGATGCACAGTAATGGAGTAGTTTTTGTTAAAACAGCATAATTGCAGAAATGGGTCTGGCTTATTTGGCTATTGAAAACACGTATTAGTGAGACAAGGAGAGAAAGAGAGAGATAAAGCAAGTGATACTCTTTCTTGGGAAACATTTGGGAAATTTTTCAATTAATTTTTTCAAGTTACCTGGTCAGACAGCCTGAATAATCCATTATAGTATGAACACTCAGATTCAACTGCTTTCTTCTATTAGATTGAAGACAGATGATTGATTCTCCCGCAAAGGTAGGAAAGGTAAAAAGATGGTTGCTTGGGAAACTCTACCCTTCCTGTGTAAGTTTCTTACAGTCCTATTGACTATCAGAGTTCCCAGTACAATGCAGGTAGGAGACCCTCGGTAGAGAGAAAGGAAGTTTCCATCTTAGGTAGATCATGAGTCTGTGCAATGAGCAGCCACAGGCAGTAATCCTCTATGGCCAGTCTGGACCCAGCATTCTTGTTTTAAGGCTGTCTTAGAAACAAATATCCTTCTCTCAATTCAGAGTCTCAGGTTAGACTCCTGTGTGTCAAAAAGTAGGGTGAAGAAGAAGTGGTCTGCGCCCAGTGTACACCCTGACAGCAAGAGCCACTTAAAACAATATCACAAGTGTCCCAACCTTCAAAATATTCTGTTAGATTCAAATCCACTCTAATTTGGGCAAAAGTGCCATCAGCAGGATGCTGGGTATACACACAAGAATTAGAAGCAATGGCAGCATGGGAATTGACCTATGAGTCCTTGCTCCCATAGGATGCTGGGCCATACTCACCAGTTAAAAGGTCAAATCAGTTTATTCCTTTCTTTGCTAATGGAAGAATGAGTGCTTGCAAGTTATTGGGAGAGGTATATAGGAGCAAACTGAAGGCCAAACAGAAAGAAGCTATTGAAAGGAAACTCTTAAAAATACTTTAGTGAGTCTCTGAAAGAAATTACTTGTATTTTTTCTTATATAAATACTTTTAATTCTTTCTATTTTTTGAAGAAGTCTTTATAATTTCTTTACCCTTTTCTTTTATCACGTATTCCTTCCTTCTCTAACCTTTTATTTTCCACATTGTTTACACTTGTAATAAGCCAGTTTGTTGTGGTTTAGTCCAAAATGGACAAGTATTTTTTTTTCTTAAAGCTTTCCTTTCATTTATTGGTGACACAAATAACGATTTGCATAGATAGGTATCTTGAGCTGATTAACACTTTAGTTTGCTGTCACACGGTGGCAAAGTTGTGTGTTATAAAGAAGAAAGTCCACTCTTTCTTTTCCTGTCTGTCTTTCATAAAAAAAAAAAAAAAAGTAATTTTTTCTACAGCAAAACTTTAAGATATATAAAATTTTGTTCTACTGAGAACTTATGATGTCTTTTACAAGTATTTCTTAAAGGGGCTATTCTTTTTAAAGGGAAACCAATGACACAGTTCTGTGAATGAAAGAATGAGCTCTCCAAAATGATTGATGGTGCTGTCTTACTTCTCTTGATTGATTAATACTTTGGTTCTGAAACTTTGGCCCACACACCATCTGTGTCCTGCAGAGAACTTGCTCCTACAGCCTTTAGAGAGAAGATAGATACCACGATGAGAGTTTCTCTGCTTGACTCCTGCTGTTAAATCATCTTAAAAGCAGTTAAATATTCATGAATCATTTTATTAGTCGGACTTCTTCTAGGAAAGCAATGCTAAGTGCGGAAAACTTTTTTGCTTCTGAAGATATTCCCCTTTTTAATATATGTAAATAATAATTAATAACTTATTTATAAAGCCTCATTGACATGACTGAAGTGCTTGGGGTACTATACAACATCATCAAAACAGAGTCAAAACAAAATGAACAAAAGTTCACCCTCATTATAGTTGAGCCAAACACAAGAAAAATTGCAGAAAAGAAAACAGTGTCTACTTCTCTAATCATGCAGACTCAACATTTATATTTTTTAAATGATGCTGGGGTTTGAAATACATTGGCATAAACCTCAAAGCATGTACAAATAAGGGTGAAGTCCCTTTGTTCCTCCATGAACTTATCTTCATTTCACATATCCTCATAAGTTATCCTAACTCACCTTTTTCAAACATTATGCATACCTGTAAGGTATTCTGCATTGCCAAGGCTCTGCATGGTGCCCCATACAGCCTTCCCCAAATAAACTGGCAGAAAAACAGATGTTACTGGACCTGTGCAGTAAATGCTTCAAAATGTGACCTCCTTTGCAGTGGGGAAACTTATAAAGCTTTTTCACCTTTGCAAATGAGAGCTGTGAGGAAAAGTTCCCTACTTGCCAGCTTTGCAGACAGGGGAAAATCATATTGGTATAAAGATCACTTTTACAGACAGCTACAATCACATGAATTTCAGTACCATCTGTCAAAAACCTAGGAAAAAAAGACCTATAAATTAATACATGGATGTGTATATATTTGATCACTTGAAGGTACTTACAAGAGTAATTTTTAAAGATCCGTCTGATTCATACTGCAGTGAAACATCAGTTATATTTTTTTCTGCTGTATCACGAGGTACCATGTCCACAATACAGATTTTTAGATATGTAAGCTGGCTGTAAAAAAACAAATGAATATGAACTCCTTCTGTGTTAGACACCAGCCAAGCTGCCACTCTTTACGAATAGGTTAAATAGGTTATGGGAGATAAATATAGGAGGAAAAAATAACTGAAAATATTCAGTTAAATTTAGGCTGTCATTAGCAGCAGCTGTTTCTGATAAGGCTCAGCTCTTAAAGTATAGAAACGGGGAAAACAGATTAAAGCTGTTGCTTTGATGCCTGAATGCAGTATCTCTTTAATTTGAGACTACATAGTTTGTAAGGAATAAATCCTTTAACAGTCTTCAAAAATATCACAGTGTAATTTGCAGAATTCACTTTCATGAGTCAGATTTTAGAAATACACCAATGTGTAGATGATTTGAGAGAGAAAAGAGCTAGGCCTGAATTTGGTCTTGTATCTCAAGGTGCAACATTTGCTCTAAGCAGTAAGTTTCAAGGAAGTCAGCTGGAACTGAGGACAAGTATTAATGGTTGAAGTTCAAAGGCATGGGTGGGTGCAGCAAGGATGGATGGGAATGTGATTCACTAATGTGCAGTGAGACTGATGAGGGGATGTGTGCTCCTGTCCCTCTGTACTTTGAGAACATCTATTGCAATATATCATCTGACTAATTAAACAGTGTTTCACAGTCCACATTGGATTGGACTGCAGTATAGAGGCCAGATCCAGTGTCCATTACAATCCCATGAGAAAGCATTGCAGAAGAATTTTGGCTTTTACACTGTGGCCATCAGTGTTACAGGATACATATCACACTTAGTCCCAGTTAAATACATGTCAAGAGACACAGACCTGAGGTAAGAGAATGATGTTTTTCTGATTCACCTTCCTGGATTTCATTTTTGTTTGCAAGAAAAGTGATGCTGAGCATTTCACAGCATTCATCTTTTTGGAAAAAAAAGGAAGCCTTTTAAAAAAAGCTTTTTCACTAAGCTTTGTGGCTGGCATTTTGATGTATAGTCTGACCTCTGATGTTTGGGAATGCTGAAGTTCTGGCCTATATCTGAAAAAATTTAATTGTATGAGACGAAAATAAGAATGATTCTCTTGAATTGTCTGTTAGTTTATATAACTGCCCAAAAGCACTAGAAAAAAATGTAATATCAGCAGAATTGACATGTAAGTAAAAAACACCAGGTAGGAAATGTTAGCCAAAAATAGGCTAAAACTTAAGGTTAAGTATTTCTTTCTCCTCACCTCTGCTTTTGTTATCATCTATTGCATAAAATGTTCTCTGTTAAAGAAAAACCCTCACATTTGTGTACTTTTTTGTAATTTATTTTAATATCAACATGACATGAAATATTACAACCTCAATTACTAATCACCTTTATTTTTTTCCCCTGATTGTTTTAAACTTTTCAGAACCCCTTGCTGAAGTAAAAGTTGTTTGTCATTAATGTCTGACAACTTTGAAAGTTGTCTTTGGATTAATACAACACAAAGCAATTTACTAGGTCTAATCATCTACTGTGAGTTCAAATCTAGGAAGTCAAAGTCCATAGTTTACTTAGAATATGTTTAAACAAAGACCTAGGGGATCCACACTGTACTGTACAATCTTTGACTCTTTCTTGTGTGAAATGAGTTTATGTGAGTCTGGTTCATTGCACAAGGCTGTTCAGTTTTGTTAGTCTCTTGAATTAGTTTCTAGGTTAGCAAAGCACTAATAACATTAGGAAAACTAAAGCAAAACAACAATAAAAAAAAAGACCCAAATAAACAAAAAAACTCAACCCTAACCCCTAAAAAACTACTTCCTTGCTATGCAAGACTCCCTGCTCACACACTTCTAGTTAAAACACTTCCTTTGAAGAACAGAAATGGGATTGCTTGAAGTTAAGTATATGAAGAAGAGGAAACACGGCTAATGATTGTTTTGCCCAGTGGAAAACTCTCCAAGTTGTATTATGTCAGCTCCTATAAATATCCTAATAGGATTTTCATGCTGCATTGGAAAATTCCACAGCAGCGACTCAGTCTGCTTTATGTGTAATTCATTCCACCCCCCACCCCCACCTTTTCTTTTATGGTTGGTCATTTCTTGTGTACAAACACAATACACAGTTTACAAAAACATTTGGTAATTGTCTGAGCGAATCAAACAGTTGTAAAACCTGCATCATGACAAAACTCAAAACAATACCAAATTTTGCCCTGCTCATGATCATTTTTAAAGCTGCCTGTATACCTGTAAGTCACAGACAACCCACAAGATATAGCAGACAAATGCAAAGCCATTTTTTTCTTTTCACGGTATTATTGAAATCAATGAAGCATAAGGATAAGCAAAAACAGAGAGAAAGCTAAGTCCTTCCCATTTCTGTAGCAATATCAGGCTACAGTTTGAAAAATGAAATAAGTCTGTCTGGCTACTTTGTTTATAAGGACATTTCTTGACATTTCTAAGTTTACACTTTAGGAAAACCCAGAGAGATTACTGAGACACCTTCCACTTGAAGCACCCACAAGTATCACAGAAAGACAAAATTTTGGAGATGGTCTCCCTATGGACTGCTTTGGTAGAGTCACCTGCATCTTCATCTTCATCTATACGCCCCCACATTCACACAGACAGACACCTACCATCAGTGAACAAACAACAGCAGACACAGGGGTACACCTGAAAGTCCTGCTTCCCATTCAAAATTAAATAATTTTTATCCAGATGGGACACAGACCTGCAGTTCCCCGAGGCCAGACATCAAAATAGGCATAACAGGTTTTTTTAAAAAATTATTTTCTGAGGCATAATGATACCTGTCTATTGGAGCACAGGCCAGGGCTAGGGTATTTCCTAAGGAAGAGGAGATCCAAAGTCTTCAGCTCCCACAATAGGAGTTTGCAAGTTGTTTCCAACCGATACAGAACTGAAAGCTGTTACTGCTTCAAAAGAGCTGTCAGGCATAAGACTGGATTGTTTTCAGATATAATGTCTTTGTCTCCTAAGGTGGAATCCTACCTAAAGGATTTAGGCGATATTGAGGATTAAAACTATGGAGAATTCAAACAGATCAGTGCTAAAATTGAACCAATTTTGAAAGGAGTTCTTACCTGTCCTACTTCTAGCGCGAAGCAAATTATAAAATTGTGATATGTTGTTTAGCAACTCTGTGCCTTGTTTCCCCACAGTGGATGACAGCCAAAATCTTCATCCACTGTGGTACTGCTCAGATTGTGCAGCCTCTCCTTGCCAGACTTCAAGGATACTTCTCAAGGTGACTACCCTCATCCAAACATCTGGGGTTTTCACAATCAGGATCCTGGAATGAAAGCCAACATATTACTGTCAGTATAATATGTTAAAATGCTGAAGCTGCAGAAAGAAATAAGGGTAGAAGGTTCTGGATTCACAGACTCATTCAAAAGCAATATAAAATAAATAGGGAAAATGACTATGTGGTACTGAAGCACAGTAGTGCCCATACTGAGAAAAGAGAGCAACTGTTTCTTTTTGCTGATTTAGAGGGAGGCTGCCAAGGCTCATCCAGTAAATCACTATTGTTCAGTCATCTTAACAACATTCTCTAAATGCTGAGTTTGATATACAGAAGAAACACTAAACTGATTGTTACATAATAATAATAATTGACTGCAGAGGAATGGACTTTATATAGAAGATGGACTGTATTTTGAGTTAGGGAAAGCTTTTTATTCTGTGCATTGAAGCCTTGAGCTTTATTCTATTGGAATTTACTTTTCAAGATAGCTCAGAAGGCTGCCTGTCCTTGCAACCTGTTCTGGGGCCAAGCCATGGGCAGCATTGCTGCAGAAACACAAAACAACTCCAAGGTTTTCTAAGAAACATGGCTAGGAGGAGGAGGAGGAGGAGAAGCAGAGCCTACTCAAGACCCGAGTCTGCAAGTAGCTACAAATGAATATGAAGAGGGATGTTGTGCCTGTGAAAGTAAGTAGGGAGCATGTGCAAAGCAGCTGAAACAGTTATGTTTTTGTGCTTTGTGGTTAACTTGATGTTAAAATCAAACACACAGGACTATACTTAGCTCTCAGAAAACACAAGCAAAATGCTCCAGGCAGCTGCTAGCCCTTCTGTCTTGAGTAAACACTTGTTTTTGTCAATTTGATGCTCAATTGACAAAATTTAGAACTTCCTACTTTTCGTTTTCCCCTTTTCCTTTCCCTTTTCCTTTGTCTTTTGGCTTTCCTTTTCCATTTTGCTTTGTCTTTTGGCTTTCCTTTTCCGTTTTCTCTTTCCTTGTCCTTTCACAGGTTTCTGGAGTCTGCTGCTTTTAAGAGGAGACGCCCCTGAACCATTTCCCAGTTCACAGGTGTCTGAGATGACCAAATGTTTGATGTACCTAATTATCTGTCTGAAAGATGAGTTGAATTTTCCTTCTGCAGACAAATATTCCTCACAGAAGGAGAAAAAAGACAGTGAGAGGAGATGGGAGGTCGTGCATGGAGTTTTCATTTTGCTTGCCTCCTCCCCACGCTAAGAACTTCTCAGTCCTAATAGCTACATCCTTTTGAGAATACAGTACTTTATTTGCTCCTTAATGCCAAGGTGAAAAAAGAGGAAACATGACTGATGTGTATGTTGTTCACATTCAGTCTCTGCTCCTTACTGGCCTATTCCAAATAATATAAAAATCAGTCCGTCAATTTGGAGTAGAGCATAGATCACAAGGGTGTGTTGAGGACAGTGTCACACATCCAGATTTCTGGGATATAGTGTCATCCATGGTCCATTCTGGAGTGTTACCACAATCAAACACTGCCATGGGTTGACACAGAGAAAATTAAAGAAAGAATTTCCTTTATTGGAACTGATGAGAAACTGCTTAGAAAAGCATCTGCAAGGAATGGTGAGCAGGATGCAGGTGATACATCCTATGTCCCCCTTGGTGTCAGAAATTCAGACTGTGTAACCAGGTGGACTTTAGGATAGATGACATTCTAGCACATCGCCAGCTAGACAATTGATGTACAGCTAGAATTTTTATCCATTTAGTTGCATGAGGGTTGAGTTCAGGATGTAGTATGTTTCTGATATTTGTCACCCCTGAGAGTTAGAAGCCTTGTTACATCTCAGGGCATCATATCCTGAGGGCATTCAGCACATACTCCAAATAAAAGGGGGTTTTGCAACTAGTGCTTTTCCTCCTGGGGACAGGGAGGGGAGGAAGTTGAGAGCATTCAAAAGGTTATGGTCTGGGTAAAATTTACAATCTTTTCTCCATTTTTCAGTCTGCCAGAGACAGCCATCAGCATGTGTCTGGAACAACACGTCCAGAAAGAATTGCTGACCTCAGCAGTAAGTAGCAAGTTCATTAAGGCACACAAGCCTTCTTTTCTGGAACAGTACAATATGCCGCTGACTCATATGGGCTGCACAGTCTAATCCTAAATTATTAATAATGACCCAGATTCTGCCACTCTGGCTTCTGCTGATTAACAGCATACTCTGCAAGCAGTTTAGTCTAACTTCAACAGGGCTGCATCTGCAAATTAATTTTCAGTATGGGAGAATCATGCCTTATAACTCTAACCATGGTTCTGATAGATCTAAATAGGAATTATAACATGCAGCAGAAGGATGAAAATAAACTTGCTCTGGGTCCAGACTTGTCCGGTAAAAAAAGAAAAAAGACAATGAATTCACAATTCTTCCTTATAAAAATAGCACCTGTTCTAACAAATTTTGTGTGCTCATATTTTCTGAATTAGCATGCTTCAAAAGTGCAACTTTATTCAGAACATAAATGACAGCACTGACAAAAAAATTAGCACAGGCTGTTAATATATATATGTTTATAATCTTTAAGCTTTGCAAGGAAAAAATTGTTGAATTCATCTGGTAATTCTTAACCTAAGCACATTTGCTTGGTCCTAGCTCTAGGAGACAACTCCTTCAGCAACAGTACAAGACAGATATCTGCTTATTGGAGCTCAAAAGATTGTGATCCGCAGTACTAGTGGCGTACTGCAGAGGTGGATAATGGGTCCAATACTTCATTAATGACCTAGTCAGTGTCACATACTGAGTATTCAACAACTTTTCAGACAATACAAAACAGGGAGGAGTGACTGATATGCCAGAGGGGCCTCATCAAACTGGAGAAGTGAGTTAACAGGAATCTCACACCATTCAATGAGGGGAAATGCAAAGCCCTGCTCCTTGGGGAGGATCAACCCCCTCACCAGCACAGGCTGAGAGCCACCAGTCTGGAAAATAGCTTGGTAGAGAAGGCCTTGGGAGTCCTGGTAGACATCAGGTTGGGCATGATTCAGCAGTGTGCCCTTGCCACTATGAAGGTGAGTGGTATCCTCGGCTGCACTAGGCAAAGGAATCTCAGTAGATGGAGGGATGCGATCTTTCCTCTTTATTCAGTGCTGTGTACTGTGCAAGAGACATGCTGGAAACACTGGGAAAGAAATCAGTGAAGTGCACAAAAATTATGGGAATGCAGTAACTTTCATACAAGGAGAGGATGAGAGAAGTGGGACTGGTCAACCTGGAGAAGAGAAGGCACAGGGGGTCTTATCAGCATACATAACTATCTGATGGGAGGGAACGAAGAAGAGGGAGAAAGACTCTTGTGAGTGCTCATTGATAGGACAACACGCAAAGGACCAAATTGAAATACAGGAAATAACACTGAAACATATGAAAAAAACTATTTTACTGTGATGATGGTCAAACACTGACACAGGTTATCCAGAGAGGATGTAGAGTCTTCATACTTGGAGATATCCAAAACCTAAGTGGACATTCTCCTGAGCAACCTGCTACAACTGACCTTGCTTGCAAAGAGAGGTTGTACTAGACAATTTTCAGAGGTCCCTTCCAACCTCAGCTCTTCTGTAATCATGTGATACTTTTTACACTACACCAGAAATATTACAGCACTATTTTTTAAGCTGATTTGTATTTGTATTTCCAACATGTCTGCAAATAACAGACTTTTTTTTTTTTGCTCCTAACAATAAAAGATTTTGTTCAAGATAGTAATTCACTAGTGCTCTTTAGGATTTGCATAGATTTAACCACATTTAGGCTTTATGACCAGAACTCAAGGTGCTACCTTCTGTGCAGGACAGCACTGGAAGACTCACACCTGGAAATACCTCAGCAGGGTGGATTTAAACAAGCTCTTTCCCTAGTAGGACCGACACAACAGCTCACAAAGTGAACTGATTTAGCTTGGGTGTGTCTGTCCAGCATTTTCAAAGATGTTGACAAGGCAGACATCACCCTTAGTCTGCCATTTTTTACAAGACCTTAAGCAAACAAAACTATAAAGCCCACAGCAGGCATTTTAGGTATCTTGATTGGAGACTCTTGAAAATGAACAGGGCTGAGAACCACACCTGGCTAATGTTGAAGCATGAGATGCAGGAGATGGGGAACACAAGCCCATTTGTGGCACCTAGTTAATTTCCCAAACATGGAAAAACGTTCAAAAATGAGGTCATGATCTACTTAGAAAAGTGAACAGGCTGGGAAAAACAAACATGAGCAAAATATTTATAAAATTAAGACAAGACATACATAAGTAAAATTTGCTAAAAGTCTTTGTAAAGCTTCTTACAGCTCATTCAAATTTCCGCCATCCATTGAAGTCAAGACTAGAACATTACAGATTACTTTTCTATTCAACTAAACCAGATGGGATTCACCCATTATTACAATTCCAACTACCTAAAGTACATTTGTCTCTTCTCTCTAATCCTTCCTTCTCTGACATTAATGCAAGAGTCATTGTAATGGGTGGGCTTGCTATGAAGAACTCAATAGTAATAAAAAAAAAATAGAAAAGTTGTCATTCTTGTATTCCTCTTGTTATTGAGGAATAGAATTATACTGTAAATTAAATCAAATTTTATGACATTTTGCATGCATATAGATCTTCATGTGAACTCAGGGGAGCATACTTTATTTGAGCTCTGTATTCCTTATACTTTTTAATTAATTTTTCTTTGTAATTCAGAATAAATTTCTAATAGATTCATGGAACAATATGGGGTCACATGGGGGTGATTTTAATACCTGCAATTCCCATGGTTATTAATCAAAGACTTTTTAGCCTTTTAGATAAATTATCTGCCTTCTGTTTAGAAGATTGAGATTAAGCATGTGAGAGAAATTGTCCCTACTGACAAAAGGAAAAAAAGTCAAGGAAAAAAAAAAAGCAACATTTTGGATATCTCACAAAACCACAGAATATGCTGCAGATTTTTAATTTTGTTTTATCTAGATTCATAAATATGATTTGTTATGAACAATGATTTTTAAAAAGGGTGTTTTTACTTTACTGACTATAAATCTCAGAAGGTATCAGAACCAATGCAACTGGTGACAGGTTTTTTAAAAAAAATCACTAGGCTTTTTAAACATCTAAAAAAGAAAAAAAGGTATTTATTTAGCAAGTTTAGTTGGGAATGTAAATAAATTTGCATGAATCCCATTAGACAGAGGTGGTTGCATAGTCACCCACTGAATGCTGAATTGTACAGAGACACTTTCTGTGCAATTGATTTGATACCTCTTGCCTTCATGGGGTTCAATTATTAGAAATCCTGATAGATTCTCTGTTCACTAAAGAGGCAAAAAAGTTTGTTTTCCATACTTTTTCACTTGGTCTAGAATGGTGTAACTGTAGACTAAGGTCCTTGAGGGCTACCAAAGAGAAGAGAACATGCATCTGAATTGATACATTTACTACTTTTCTGTATATATATACTAATGTCAAAAGTCACAGTTCTGATCATCATTCAACAATGGTTGATCTGATATTAAGAAGTCTCAACAAAATAAAGAATTTAAAGTAGCTGTGGACTTGACATCAGCTTTTCAGATGCAATCATCTTCAAGGCATGTGGAAATTCAACGTTTGTCTGTAACTCTTCTCTATCTCTCTGTCAAAAAGAAATTAATCAAATTTCACAAAAGCATTTTAAGTATTTATAATAGCCCTATTATTAATATGTCTAAGTATTTCAAAGACTTTCTTCATCTGAAGAAGGACCTAATTTATCCTTTTGCTAACCTAAGGCACAGCTGCCCCCAGAGGACAGCAGTGTTAGCTAGTCAGGTTACTCAGGGTGTATGCTGGTTGTTTGAAGTCATGCAGAAGCTGGTCACACGACCTGGACAGTGCTTTCCTAAATCTGAGGTTGTTACCCTTTCTGCATCCTTTTTTCTTTGCTAGTCACCAGCCACATATAAATTGGAAAGTAGCAAGAAACACAGAAGACAAAACAGCAAGTCGGCAAAAATTATCAGCAAGAACTAAAGAAACATAGGTGGGTAAACAAACCATAATACAGCCTTCAAATATGTGGCCAAAACAAACCTAAGAAACACTTTTCACTTTTAGGCCTCAGAAGCAATATTCTGAAAAGAGAAAATACCTTGATGAAAACCACAGAGACAGTCAGAGAAAAAAGACATGAGATGAACAGAACTGTCCCCGAAGACAACCCTACACAGTGATGTACAATGTTCTCCAGGGCACTTTTTTCCTCTGCACAGCATTGCACATTGCTGTGTAGGCTGCATTTCATAAAATGGAAAGCATCTTCAGAAAAATATATTTATGCACATTGTAGTGCATACAGTGCATACATATCCATTGTGATACTATGTCTTTTCTTCCTAAAATATGTCTTCATAAGCCTTGTTGGCACTGTGTTTTGGTGCTGAAAAATTCTCCAGAGCAGTTAGTTAGGGGTGAGATAAGAGAAGGGTTTATTTTCCAAGGTTAAGATGTTACAGGACACGCGCAGCTGTGCCTGAGAGGTTACTTTTTATAATATCATCCATCCAATCCCAGATGTGTCCATCCTATGGCCGTTACTCTGGTCCGCCCCGGGTCCACCCCC